>CM030364.1:37321301-37719832 GCA_017893485.1 Hemerocallis citrina
TAATTAGGCACATAAGTGAAGATGTAGTAAACCTGGGCAAATGTAAGTGGGTTGTCTCTATATAGTCGGCGGTGGATCTCCATGGCTATAGACCCAGTCAGCGGTGGATCTCTGTGACTGTGGTTGCTCCGTGGAAGACGAGCTTTTATTTTTATCCGGAACTATGAGAATGGGTCAGCGGTGGACTCCGGGATCTTGAGTAGT
This sequence comes from Hemerocallis citrina, assembly GCA_017893485.1. Lineage (NCBI taxonomy): Eukaryota > Viridiplantae > Streptophyta > Magnoliopsida > Asparagales > Asphodelaceae > Hemerocallis > Hemerocallis citrina. Next base: position 37,321,506 of record CM030364.1, read on the forward strand.
CTGGCGGATAGTTTGCCATACTCCAATGTATATACGTATACTGGGCTAGAGGGGCACTTGCGGGATGATTCGCACGATGAGAGATCGGTTATAACAGTTGGCGGTGGGACTCCGTGGCTGGGATCCATATTCGTGGAATGATCTAAACCTTATTTTATTACTGGGTAGTTTCATGGCGAGAGATCAAACCCTTTATTGTGGAGTATGTAGGTGCTTGCCATCGGACCTATGTAGTATGGGATGCATAGAATCCGAACAAGTATGCATTAGTGTCATCATAGTATAAAATGTGTGCATTAGGCATTAAGGCATCGCATACACTTAGATGTTTAGAATAATCACTTTTGACACTTTATTGTTCATTCATTTTTTTGTGGTTTGTTAAAGTATTGAGATCGTTATATGTACGGCATAAAGAGGATGACCGAGTATAATATTTTCGTCAGTTGTAAGTGACTGACGTGCCCACAGCTTATTATGCAGGTAATGGACTTTTGTGAAGAAGTAAAGATGTTATGATGCAGTTGATGACTTACATTGTTAAAGTTGTACAAGTTGTATTTTATTTCATTGTTGTATTTCTTTTTTTCTTCCACAGTGTAAACAAAATGTAAAGACTCTGATGTATGTTGAAAAGTTTTAATTTCCTTGTAAAATTATACGAAGTGAAGTAAAGATCCTGTGAAATCTCGAATTCGGTCTTATTTGGAATTCGGGGCATTACAGATTGTATCAGAGCCAGGATTCACAAGTAGTACAAATTTATAAGGAATGACACCCTAGAGTGGACACTAGAGTGTGAGTTTCAACTTATTGGGATTTAAACTTATGTTTGTGTTGCTTTATGAGATGACATTTTCTCCTCCGTTTTTCCTATAAGATGGCCAATCAGCATGATCCCCGGAATGAAGTGCCTTGGTTTGTCCACTTCGAGGATGGAGAGGACGAACCAATGGAAGAAGAAGAAGAGGACCTAGAAGAAGAAGAACCAGAGGAGGAGGAAGAAGAAGAACCATTTGAGATAGAAGAAGAATTTCCCGAGTCCAGGGAGATTACTCCACCTCTGCCTGATCTCCCCAAAGAACCCTCGGACGAAGAACTTGTTTCAGATTACCCAAATGACATTGTTGCTTCTCTTCAATGGGAATTGGTCGCTCAAAAGTGGAGAGTTAACCACTTGGAGTTACAACGAGCACAGGACAAGGAGCGCATCCGGGAGCTGAACTTTCAAGTGTGCGAGCTTGAGAAGGTCCGACTCGTGAATGATCGACACTTTTCCAAGTTGGACCACATAACTCGTTGGGACAAGGAAGAGCGACAGCAGAAATTTGAAGACATGAGAAAGGAAATCCAAGAAGTACAGGAAGAGCTCAGAGAAGCCAAGAGAAACCGTAGAATCTAAGAAGTTTTCTGTAATGGATGAATTGGAACAAAATTTTTCTTTCTGAATGTAAAGAGTTTAAATTTTAGAATGAATAAATTTTGTTGAAGCGATGTTATTTGTGTTAATCATGATGAATAATGATGAATTTTATGACTCAGAAATGGCACAAAGGATCATGAACGACGAAAAGCAAAATGGTGAGAATGGGCTAGATCTAGAGACTGAACTGGTTAGAGTCTATCAGACCCTAAATGTTGTCGCAACAAACATCGCTAGAAACAGGGGACCAGGGCCAGCACTGCATGTTTCGGAGGCAATCAGGTTGGTTGAATCGTTCAAAAGGATGAAGCCACCGGTGTTTGAAGGATAGGCCAATCCAGACGCAGCTGACGACTGGATCAGATAGATCGAGACAGTTTTTGATGTATGATGAACCCAATAATATTCACATTTAGGAGCAATAATCTTAATGCAATTGGACATTTAAATGCTCTGTATGTGGTATTTTACTCTTATTTTCTCTTTTCCATAGGAAACAGCCTAAAACAGCAAAACAAAGCAGATTCAGGATTTGGAGGATGACACACAGAAACTGCAGGGCATAAGTCGAATGGTGCTTCCAACAGGCGACTGGACAGAGAGGTTGACACTGCTCGGTTAAGTCAACTTACTCCAAAGACAGTCGACTTGACTGATGAATTACGAATCTACAGATGTCTCGACACAGTCGACCTAATCCCAAACCAGTCGACTGGTATTCAGCCGAGTCAGAAGATAAGAACAGATGAAGATGTATCCTCATCCAAATCCGAAGCAAGATTAAATTATCCAAATTTAGGTGTAAAAAGATAGGAACGCAATCTGCAGACGTGGGCAAAAGAAGTATAAGAAGGCTGGGAATAAGAAGTTGAGGGTATCACTTAATCTCTGAATCATCAATCATCAACCCCAGGCATTATTCTATCAGATCGAAGAAAGGAGGAGATCAAGTACACAGAAGGGAACGAGCCAGTCGACTGAGTGACAGCCAGTCGACTTATCTGGCCGAACATCATCAGTTTATTTCTTCTCTTTCTAGTTTTTATTTTAATCATGTATTCAAAACTGTTAGTCAATAAAAGTCTTATTATGTAGAACTAATTTCATAGTTGGGTAGATTGAAGCCGTAGTCATGTAATGCTTTGTTCTTCTGAATGCTACTCTAGTACTTATTGATTAAACCTGATTGAATTGGTATAGATTTATAATAATCAAACTTGTTCAGAAGTTCTAAGAGCAGTCGACTGAGAGTGACAGCAAGTCGACTGCCATGCAGAACCTGAGTTTATCAAGTTTGCATATTATAAATCTGAATCTGTTATATGAGCATAGAGACGACCCGTATCTCGTGTTCATAGCTTGTAACACAAGAATCTTTAGAGGTTCTTGGTTTAATCAACTTGAAGGATCTAGATCTGATACCAATTTCTAGAACTTCGAGTGTTTGTTCGTTTCCATTGTTCTTATGTTTTCTTTAAGTACAACTTAGTAGATACCATGCTAAATACTTAAGGAAAGAAACGAATTAGAGTAGATACCATGCCTAATTCTTGGCTTAGGGAAACAATAACTTTAAGGAGTAGATACCATGCCCTTAAAGGAACGAACATGAGTAATTAGAGTAGTATAGAAGGTGACTTAGCATTATTGACTGTAGGTGGAGATCAAAGCCCAACTACTTAATAGACATTTGTGATTCAGAACTACTTGATCCAGTCATTTCTTTTAGAACAACACTTTAAGATTCTTATCTCTGTTTTATTGGTTAGTAAGTTAATTTCTACAATCTCTGTGGGATCGACCCTTGCTTGTCACTACGCTTCTATAAACGATTCGTACACTTGCGAGGTTTTTAATTTGTGTCTAGTTGATCTATATATTTAGATAGTCTAGATTGCACAACAAGTTTTTGGCGCCGCTGCCGGGGATTGTTTAGAATTTTAACTTACAAATCAGTAAAATAGTTTTCATTTTTCTTTTCTTTTATTGATAAATATTTTTCTTTTAGGTTACAGGATTTTGGTGAATGCACGGGAGACGATCACTTCGTCCAGAGCTACTACCCATTGACGCAGAAACAGAATGCACATTGCATAGACTAGGTCGGCTGTCTGCAACAAACCAGTTGACTGGTGCACGGAACAAGTCGACTGCACAGAGATCCAATTCAGAAGCAGCAATGGCTGAGGAAGTACCAAATCGAGTACCAATGCAGGACAAATTCACGCCTAAGAATATTGAGCAACCTTCCTGCATTGCTTATCAACCTAATGTCACAGGGAATATGCATCTATCTCCCCAGTTACTTAGCATGGTTCCCCACTTTAGTGGCAAACCAGACGAAGAGCCTCACCTTCATCTGCAAGACTTCTTTGATCTTTGTAGGACACAAAGCGTCCAAGGGCTTACCCCTGAACAAATCAGGTTAATCTTGTTTCCATTCTCTTTAAAACTTAATGCTAAACTGTGGTATAATTCTTTGGAACCAGGATCAATTCAATCATGGGAGCAATTGGCAACAAAATTCTTGAAAGAATTCTTTCCAGCCTAGAAAACCAAACAACTAAAAAGGAATATTCAACTCTTCCAACAAAAAGATGGAGATTTATTCGTCGAAGCATGGAAGGATTTCAAGAACAAGCTTCTCAAGTGTCCTACGCACAACATGCCTAAGGATGATCAGGTACAAGCATTTTATGAAGGTTTAAATGATACTAACAAGGCAATTGTGGATTCAGCTTGCAACGGGATCTTGATGAGGAAAAGTGGTGAGGAGGCCATCGAATTATTTGAAGAACTCAGCGAGAACTCACAGCAATTCTCAACAAGGGGAAGAGGCATTTCTAAAAAACAGGGAGTTTACGAAATTTCTGGTAGTAATAACATACAAATCGAAATGGTAAACATGAACAAAAAAATTGATATGCTTGTTAATGCAATGACAACAATGGGCAGTGTAAAAAATCAAACAAAAGAAATTTGTGCAATTTGTTCTCATTTTGATCATACAACTGACACGTGTCCTATGTCTTCTTTCACAGATCAGGAGCATGCAAACTATGTCGGACAAGGAGTGTTTCCACCAAAGAACAACCCCTTCTCGAGCACATACAACCCAGGGTGGAGGAACCATCCAAATTTCTCATGGAGCAACAATCAAGGCACTCAATCTTCGCAAGGACATGCACGGAACTTCCAGATGGGAAGTGGGTATGGTCGGCCAAGTCAAGAACAGAAGAAGTTGGATTTTGAATCCATTGTTCTTCAATTGCTCCAACAACAACATCAAACAAGCAACCAACAAAGGCAGGCAATTCAGAAATTGGAAACCCAAATCGGTCAAATCGCAAAGGAGTTGAGTGAAAGAAAGGCAGGAGAACTCCCATCACAAACTATACCAAACCCTAGAGGCCAAGAACAGCTCAAATCAGTAACAACCTAAGAAATGGTAAGATAATCGACAGCAAGCACACGTAGACGAATCAGACACACAACCATCAAAGCTTTGGGATCTAACAAGGTAAGTGAAAAAGAAAGGACAGTTTTGCCACCATTCCCTCAAAGGTTAGTTAAGCAAAAGAAAGAACAATATTTATTTGATATCTTTGAAACTCTCAGAAAGGTAGAAATTAATATCCCCCTACTTGATGCTATTAAACAAATTCCTTCTTACGCCAAATTTTTGAAAGAATGCTGTACTCACAAAAGAACATTTCAGGTTAAGGAGGACGTGGCTTTGACAGAAGAAGTGAGCGCCGTATTGTTAAGGAAATTACCTCCTAAATTGAAGGACCCAGGTAGTTTTACCATTCCTTGCAAGGTTGGTGAGCACTTCTTTGAAAAGGCACTGCTAGACTTGGGGGCAAGCATCAATCTTCTTCCATACTCAGTTTCCGAAAAGCTAGTATTGGGGGAACTCAAACCAACATCCATCACTTTGCAATTGGTTGATCGCAGCATCAGGAGACCTAGAGGTATTTTGGAAGATGTCCTAGTTCAGGTAAACGATTTCATTTTGCCTGCAGACTTTGTTGTTTTGGATATGGAGGACTCTTCAATGCCATCTTCTTTACCGATCATTCTAGGTAGGCCCTTTATGAGTACAGCTGATATAAAAATTTGTGTTAAAAAGGGTACTATAAGTATGAAAATAAATAGAGAAAAGGTTGAATTTAAAATGTTTGATGCACTAAAATTACCACATGATGATCATGAATGATATAATATTGATGTGGTACAGGAGATTGTCGATCAAACATTTCAAGTACATAGTGTTGAACCCCTACAAGCCACAATTACACAATCTCTAACATTGTCTCATGTTGAACAGGAATACGATGACTGGAGGATTGCAGAGATAGTACATTACCTTGAAACTCCAAAATCATATTCAGGTAAGCTTGCACCTGCATTTGAAAATCTTGTGACTGATAACACTTCTGTTTCCTCAATACCAGTCGACTGGTTTTGTAACCAGTCGACTGCTACCAGGACACCAGATGTGGAGCTTAAGCCGCTGCCGAAACATTTGAAGCATGCATATTTGGGTAGTAACCAGACGCTACCTGTGATAGTTGCTGCAAACTTGAGTGCGCAAGAAGAAGATAAGCTGCTGAGGGTACTGCGAGAACACAAGGGCGCAATAGGATGGACCATTGCAGACATCAAGGGAATAAGTCCATCCAAATGCATGCATAAAATACTTCTTGAAGACAATGCAAAACCTAGCAGGGAAGCATAGAGAAGGCTCAATCCACACATGAAGGAAGTGGTAAGAACAGAGGTCTTGAAGCTACTAGATGTTGGCATCATCTATCCTATCTCAAATAGCAAATGGGTGAGTCCTATACATGTAGTGCCTAAGAAAAGTGGAGTTACAGTGGTGAAGAATGAAGAGAATGAGCTTATCCCTACGAGAGTGACCACAGGATGGAGGGTATGCATTGACTACAGGAAGCTGAATAACGAAACCAGGAAAGATCACTTCCCTCTTCCTTTTATTGATCAAATGTTAGAAAGATTAGAAGGATATAGTCATTATTGTTTTTTAGATGGTTATAGTGGCTATAATCAAATTGCTATTGCTTCAGAAGATCAAGAAAAGACCACTTTTACATGCCCTTTTGGTACTTTTGCATACAGGAGGATGCCCTTTGGATTGTGCAACGCACCAGCTACATTTCAGAGATGCATGATGAGTATATTTTCAGACATGGTGGAAAGGTTCATCGAGGTATTTATGGATGATTTCAGTGTTTTTGGATCTTGTTTTGATGAATGCCTTAACCATTTGTAGCTTGTACTTAAGAGATGTGAAGAATGCAATTTAGTGCTGATTTGGGAAAAGTGCCATTTTATGGTACAACAAGGTATTGTCTTGGGACATATGGTGTCAAAAAGGGTTATAGAGGTGGACAAGGTAAAAATTGACATCATATCAAAGCTACCCCCTCCTACTACAGTTAAGGGTGTTAGGAGTTTTCTTGGACATGCAGGGTTCTATAGAAGATTTATAAAAGATTTCTCCAAAATCTCCAGACTCCTTTGTGAATTGTTGGCTAAGGATGTTGAGTTTGCATGGACAGAAGAGTGCACAAATGCTTTTATTACATTGAAAAATCTTCTCATTTCTGCACCTATTATCATGGCACCAGATTGGAACCATCCTTTCGAGCTTATGTGTGATGCAAGTGATTATGCTTTGGGAGCTGTTTTAGGTCAGAGAATCAATAAGGTACCCCATGCTATTTACTATGCTTCTCGAATTTTAAATGATGCACAGCTTAATTATTCCACTACTGAAAAAGAATTGTTAGCTGTCATTTTTGCTGTAGAGAAGTTTAGATCATATTTGATTGGATCTAAAGTCATTGTTTTCACTGACCATGCTGCTTTGAGATATTTGTTTGCTAAAAAGGATGCTAAGCCTAGGTTGATCAGATGGGTGCTGTTGCTTCAAGAATTCGACCTTGAGATTAGAGACAAGAAAGGAAGTGACAATGTTGTGGCAGATCACTTGTCCAGATTACTGCACGAGGAAGAAAGAATTGTGCCCCCACTTAATGAAAATTTCCCAGATGAAAATTTATTTGAAATAAATATACAACTTCCATGGTTTGCAGATATTGTAAATTATCTCACTGCTCATGTTTTCCCTCCAGGTATGACAAGTCAAGAAAGAAAGAGACTGGTGGCCATGTGCAAGCACTATTATTGGGATGATCCTTACTTATTCAAATTCTGCCCTGATCAAATTATAAGAAGATGTGTGGCAGAAGAAGAGCAAATGAGTATTCTACAACATTGCCACCAATATGCATGTGGAGGACACTTTGGACCAAAAAGAACAGCACTTAAGGTATTACAATCTGGTTTTTATTGGCCTAATGTATTCAAAGATGCTTTTTCTTTTTGCAGGACTTATGACAAATGCCAGAGGACAGGCAACATCTCTTCTAGAAATCAAATGCCACTGCAAAACATCCAAGTAATCGAGCTTTTTGATGTTTGGGAAATCGACTTCATGGGTCCCTTTCCTAACTCATTTGGTTATTTATATATTCTTGTGGGTGTGGATTATGTGTCTAAATGGGTCGAGGCTGTCCCCTCAAAAACTAATGGTCACAAAGTTGAACAAAGTTGTTGTCAAGTTTTTGCAGGAAAACATCTTCACCAGGTTCGGGACACCACGAGCAATAATTAGTGATGGAGGTAGCCACTTCAATAATTTTCCATTTGCTTCTTTGATGAAGAAATATGGGATTACACATAGAGTGGGTACTCCATATCACCCTCAAACCAGTGGGCAAGTGGAGATTAGCAACAGAGAGATCAAGAACATTCTGGAAAAGACAGTAAATACAAGTAGAAGGGATTGGTCACTACGCTTGAATGATGCATTATGGGCCTACAGAACTGCATACAAGACACCCATCGGCATGTCACCGTACCGTCTGGTTTTTGGAAAAGCCTGTCATCTGCCAGTGGAATTGGAACACAAAGCTTATTGGGCCATTAAAAGGTTCAATTTTGATATGAAACAAGCAGGTGACAAAAGAAGATTGCAACTGAACGAGCTTGAAGAATTGAGGCACGACGCATATGAAAATGTAAATTTGTACAAAGAAAGGACCAAGATGTACCATGATAAACAGCTAGCAAGGAAGGAGTTTTATGAAGGACAGAAGGTATTGATATACAACTCAAGATTAAGACTCTTTCCAGGCAAGCTTATGTTACGATGGTATGGCCCATACATTGTTACAAAAGTCTTTCCACATGGAGCGTTGGAGGTTCATAGCAAAGAGAAAAATCAAACATTCAAGGTGAACGGGCATAGGGCAAAGCCGTATATTGAGATGAGTCTTGAGCCGCAAGAGGAAGATGTGAATCTTCAAACCATTCAATACTTTGCATGAACTCATCAAGTCTAGCTAAAGACAGGAAACACAGCACTTATTGGGAGGCAACCCAATTCTCAGGAGAGTATTTACACTTTCTCTTTATTTCTTTTTATTTCTTTATTCATCTTTTATTTTCAGTTTCTTTCCTTCAAATTAGATGGTAACATATGCCTATTTTAAATTTTTATTTCAAACATTGAGGACAATGTTCCATCTAAGTTTGGGGGTAGTTAGTCACATTTGGAGTCTCTTGATGTTGAGTCTTTTCTAACCACAATGATGAGAAATGAGCTCAGTTACTATAGATAGAGAGTGGAGAACTAGTATTAAGTGTGGTCTTTATCGTTAAAAATGTTAATAACTTATCATATGGATCATACTTGAAACTTGTATTCATATGGTCGTGTCAATTCAACGAATCTTGAAAGAGAATAGCAAGTTCAACTGTGAGTAAACTTAAATACACAAATTGTGAGTTTTGAGCCTTATTTATTTTATTTGTGAGAGAATCATACACTTGAAGATTTCAGTTGACTGCATTCTTGAGGTGAACTAGAACTTGTTTTTGCTACTTTTCGAAACGAGTTTTGATTTTTGCACAAAAACTTGGAAATGATTAAGGCACCTAAGATTTTATCACCAAGGACAAATAGCCTACCCAACATCAATTATCCACTAGTTACCCCTTTGAAGCCTATAAAAGCTTTCTTTTTGTAAGACACATCATCCTTAACCAAGCCTAGATGAATAGGTTACCTTACCTATATCTATTGAGTTAGTAGAGCAAGAATTGTAAAAGAGATGTGGTATGTCAAGATGAAAGGGATGAAAATATAAAGAAAAGTTGGAGGATTTGTCGTATAAAAAAAAAAAAAAATGAATGGAAAGTTATAAATTGCTGAGTTGTGGATGGGGGAAAGGTGTTGGTAGAAATAAAGATAGGCCTGTGATATATGGCCTTAAATATTATGTGGAACCAAAATAAAATAAAATAAAATAATAATAATAATAATAATAAATAATCTCTTAGAACAATGCAAGTTGCTCTACTAATTCTTTAGAAGTTTTGTAATCCTTTTTTCCCCTTCATTGTTTAACCCTCACCCAAGGTCCCATTACAACCTATATAAGACCTTTTGATCCAAGTAGTGTGCAAATCAATGGTGTGAAGATGTAGTAGCAAGATCAAGCATATAGTTTCATCCAAGTAATGAAAGTTGTCACGAGATCTAACTTGAATATCCCATGAGAGCTATATTTTCTTTGTGAGTGTATGCCATGGTGAAAACTTGGAGTTGAAATATAGTTGAGCTTGCTAACCTTAATCATGATTATGTTGCAGAGGCATTGGCCATACTATTATTTGATATTCAAGTTAAGTATTCGTGTGAATAAGTGATTAACATTTGAATCAAAACTTGTTTAGACCAATCTTAATGCTTATTCTAACCTTGACACCTAATGTAGCAAGTTCTCTGAGGTAAATGTTGGAAGGGCAGGATGTTCAAGAGATGCTTGTAGTTCAATTTTGCTTGAGGACAAGCAAAAGCTAAGTTTGGGGGTATTTGATGAACCCAATAATATTCACATTTAGGAGCAATAATCTTAATGCAATTGGACATTTAAATGCTCTGTATGTGGTATTTTACTCTTATTTTCTCTTTTCCATAGGAAACAGCCTAAAACAGCAAAACGAAGCAGATTCAAGAATTGGAGGATGACACACAGAAACTGCAGGGCATAAGTCGAATGGTGCTTCCAACAGGCGACTGGACAGAGAGGTTGACACTGCTCGGTTAAGTCGACTTACTCCAAAGACAGTCGACTTGACTGATGAATTACGAATCTACAGATGTCTCGACACAGTCGACCTACTCCCAAACCAGTCGACTGGTATTCAGCCGAGTCAGAAGATAAGAACAGATGAAGATGCATCCTCATCCAAATCCGAAGCAAGATTAAATTATCCAAACCCAGGTGTAAAAAGATAGGATCGCAATCTGCAGACGTGGGCAAAAGAAGTATAAGAAGGCTGGGAATAAGAAGTTGAGGGTATCACTTAATCTCTGAATCATCAATCATCAACCCCAGGCATTATTCTATCAGATCGAAGAAAGGAGGAGATCAAGTACACAGAAGGGAACGAGCCAGTCGACTGAGTGATAGCCAGTCGACTTATCTGGCCGAACATCATCAGTTTATTTCTTCTCTTTCTAGTTTTTATTTTAATCATGTATTCAAAACTGTTAGTCAATAAAAGTCTTATTATGTGGAACTAATTTTATAGTTGGGTAGATTGAAGCCGTAGTCATGTAATGCTTTGTTCTTCTGAATGCTACTCTAGTACTTATTGATTAAACCTGATTGAATTGGTATAGATTTATAATAATCAAACTTGTTCAGAAGTTCTAAGAGCAGTCGACTGAGAGTGACAGCAAGTCGACTGCCATGCAGAACCTGAGTTTATCAAGTTTGCATATTATAAATCTGAATCTATTATATGAGCATAGAGACGACGCGTATCTCGTGTTCATAGCTTGTAACACAGAAATCTTTAGGGGTTCTTGGTTTAATCAACTTGAAGGATCTAGATCTGATACCAATTTCTAGAACTTCGAGTGTTTGTTCGTTTCCATTGTTCTTATGTTTTTTTTAAGTACAACTTAGTAGATACCATGCTAAATACTTAAGGAAAGAAACGAATTAGAGTAGATACCATGCCTAATTCTTGGCTTAGGGAAACAATAACTTTAAGGAGTAGATACCATGCCCTTAAAGGAACGAACATGAGTAATTAGAGTAGTATAGAAGGTGACTTAGCATTATTGACTGTAGGTGGAGATCAAAGCCCAACTACTTAATAGACATTTGTGATTCAGAACTACTTGATCTAGTCATTTCTTTTAGAACAACACTTTAAGATTCTTATCTCTGTTTTATTGGTTAGTAAGTTAATTTCTACAATCTCTGTGGGATCGACCCTTGCTTGTCACTACGCTTCTATAAACGATTCGTACACTTGCGAGATTTTTAATTTGTGTCTAGTTGATCTATATATTTAGATAGTCTAGATTGCACAACAATGTACTAGAAACCCCAGAGGCCAGCATGGTGAAATTGGCTACCATTCAACTAGAAGGGATGCGGGTGTTTGGTGGCAATCGCTAAAAAGGACCTTGGGCAATGTGCAACTCTCTTGGGAGGAGTTTCTTGATGAATTCAGAAGCCACTACTTTCCATTGGACGTTCAGGAAAAGAAGGCCATGGGTTTTCTGAGCTTGCAGCAGGGCGGTATGTCGGTACGGGAATATGAGACCAAGTTCAACCAGCTCTTCAGGTACGCACCTAAAATGGTACAGGATGAAGTCAATAAAGCGTGCAAATTTGAGCAAGGGTGGAGACCAAGTCTGAGATTCCGGATGATACCCCTGGGTATCCACAGATTCGAGAAGCTGGTCAGAAGGGCTACCGCGACTGAGTCAGACATGAACCAATTCTAGGCTGTGCAAGTCAGGAGGAACAATTGGAACTTGAGCAAGAGGCCTGCAGCACCAAGCAACTTCAGGAGTCAGCCCCCAGCACAACGCTTCAAACCAACTGGAGCCAATTTTGTTGCAGTGGCAGGAAGGGTACCCACTTGCTACAGATGTGGAGAGTCAGGCCACATATCTACTGGGTGCACCAAGTCACAGTCGTTTAAGACTTGTAATTTGTGTGGCAAGGAAGGCCACTTCAAGTCTGATTGCCCTCACCTTCAATGGGGAGGACCGAGTCGGCAGCAGTCCAACCCTGGACAAAAGCAGTTCAGGCAGGGGCGGATGTTCGCCTTGACGGAAGCAGATGCTGACGATGTGGATAATGTTATCACTGGTATGGAAGATGAAGCCTAGTTGTTTTGTTGCTTTTTCCACTTATGTAATAAATGTTGCGTAATGAGAGCACTCATATGTAACAGGAAACATTCTAATAAATGGAATAAAAGCATCAGTGTTATTTGACATGGGATCATCGCACACTTTTCTGTCACCCTCATTTGCAAAAGGATTGGGAGTCGAACCTAAAATTTTTCCTGGAAAGGTTCTATCTGTGGCTACTTATAGTGCCACTATTGAACGCAAGAGCAAGGAAGTCGTGGTGAACGCTCCAGGAGGACCAGCATTCCGGATGAAGTGAAGCAGATCCCAGTTGTCCGAGGTTTTCCAGTTGTATTTCTCGATGATCTACCAGGGCTTCCCCCTCATCGAGATGTAGAGTTCAGCATCACTGTTCAACCAGGGAGTGCACCTATTTTCAAGACACCATACAGAATGGCACCGGTTGAACAAGATGAGATCAAGAAGCAGATCAAAGAATTATTGAGCAAAGAATTTATCAGGCCAAGTGCATCACCGTGGGGAGCCCCAATTCTTTTGGTAAAGAAGAAGGATGAATCAATAAGGATGTGTATCGACTACAGAGAGTTGAACAAGGTTACAGTACAGAACAAGTACCCAATTCCTCGAATCGATGATTTGTTTGACCGACTACAAGGAGCAACTGTATTCTCCAACATAGACTTACAGTCAGGATATCACCAAGTCCGAGTGAAAGAAGAAGATGTGCACCAGACTTTTCGAACCAGGCATGATCACTATGAGTTTCTAGTCATGCCATTTGGAGTCACCAATGCACCGACTATTTTCATGGACATGAGGAACAGAGTTCTGTGGCCATTCATCGATTCTTTTGTCGTTGTATTCATTGACGACATATTGGTCTATTCCAAGTCAGAGGAAGAGCATGCAAAGCACTTAGCAGAAGTTCTAAAGAAGCTACAGAAGCATCAGCTGTATGCAAAGTTATTCAAATGTGACTTCTGGAAAACCGAATTCGCTTTCCTGGGTCACATCCTTTCTAAGGAGGGAGTGGCTATTGACCTGCAGAAGATTGAAGCTGTGAAAGATTGGCCAAGACCGACCACAGCGAAGGAGATTAGGTACTTTCTGAGCTTGAATGGATATTACAGAAGGTTCATTCAAGGTTACGCTCAGATAGCTGTGCCACTCACAGGGCTTACAAAGAAGAACGTGAGTTTCAAATGGTCGGAGCAGTGGGAAGCTAGTTTCTAGGAGTTAAAGGAGAGGTTGACTACCGCTCCCATTTTTGCATTGCCAAGAGCAGGAGTCGACTATGATAACTACAGCGATGCTTCCCATCGCGGATTGGGCTGTGTGCTGATGCAGGAGGGAAAGGTAATAGCTTATGGGTCTAGACAGCTGAGACCACATGAAAAGAATTACCCAACCCACGATTTGGAACTAGCAGCTATCATCTTTGCTTTGAAGCAGTGGAGGCATTACGTGTACGGGAAGAAGGTCTACATGTACACGGATCACAAGAGTCTGAAATATATCTATCAGCAGAGGGACCTAAATCTGAGGCAGATGAGATGGTTAGAAGTGTTGGAAGATATCTGACCTGAGATAAAATACCATCCAGGCAAGGCAAATGTTGTGGCTGATGCGCTCAGCAAAAAGTGCAATTTGTCTCAACTGATCACAACTCATAAGGAATTGGCAGAGGAGCTTGATCGAGCAGGGATTAAAGTGGTTTTGCAAGGTTTGGGAGCTTCCTTAGCTTAATTGAGGATTCAACCCACCTTGAGAGACAGAACTATCGACGGTCAGAAGGCAGATCCAGAGATCAAGAAGATGATAGAGCAGGTTGGTATTGGCAAGTTGGCAGAGTTCCAAGTGAAGGATGCAGTGCTGTGGTATGGCGAGCGGCTGTGTGTGCCAGATCTAGTGGAACTGAAGGAGAGTACTCTTCAGGAAGCACATGCTACTTTGCTGTCCATGCATCCAAGGAGTACTAAGATGTACAAGGACATAAAGTTACATTTCTGGTGGCCAGGGATAAAGCGAGATGTAGCCGAGTTTGTTGCCAAGTGTGCAGTTTGTCAGCAGGTCAAAGCAGAGAATCAGAAGCCCGGCGGTTTGTTGCAGCCATTACCCATCCCAGAGTGGAAATTGGACTATAGCAGCATGGATTTCACCACGGGTTTACCCAAGAGTTTCAAAGGCAATGACACAATTTGGGTGATAGTGGACCGACTCACCAAATCGGCTCACTTTTTGGCAATGAAGCTTACTTGGCCAATGGAAAAGCTGGCAGAGATGTATGTTAGTGAGATTTTGAAGCTCCATGGAGTCCCGCTATCAATAGTGTCCGACCGAGATGCGCGTTTTACTTCGCACTTTTGGAGAAGTCTTCAAGCAGCTTTGGGGACGAAGACTTATTTCAGTACAGCCTTTCATCCTCAAACTGATGGGCAGACTGAGAGAGTCAACAGGGTGCTGGAAGATATGTTGAGATGCTGTGTATTGGATTTCGGTGGCAACTGGGAGAGGCATTTAGCTCTTGTGGAATTTGGCTACAACAACAGTTTTCAGGCAAGCATTGGGATGGCACCGTATGAAGCTCTATATGGAAGGAAGTGCAGGACACCGGTTTGTTGGTAGGAAGTGGGAGAGCGGCAGCTGTATGGACCAGAGATTGTGCAGCAAACTCAGAAAAGATCGAGCTGATCAGGAAGAGGTTGGTCGATGCACAGAGCAGGCAGAAGAGTTACGCTGACAACCGGAGGAGAGACCTGGAGTTTGATGAAGGTGACTATGTGTTTGTGAAGGTGTCTCCGACCAAAGGGGTGATTCGGTTCGGAAGGGGAGGAAAATTAGCCCCGAGATACATTGGGCCTTATAAGATATTGAAGAGAATTGGGAAGACAGCTTATCGGTTAGAACTACCAGAAGAGTTGGCCCAAGTACACATTGTATTTCATGTATCCATGCTACGAGGTTATATCCCAGATCCAAGTCATCATTTGCCAGAAGTGTCAGAAGGTTTACAACTGGATTTGAGCTATGCTGAGCGTCCAATTGAGATCGTGGATCGTCGAGAAAAGGTCTTGAGGAACAAGATGATACCTATGGTCAAGGTCATTTAGAAGAACCAATTTGTTGAGGAGGCCACTTGGGAATCAGAGGAAAAGATGATGAAAGATCACCCTGAACTCTTTAACTAAAATTTTTGTAAACTTTTTCTATATTCTTTCTTTCTTTGTATTTTTCTCGCTCCTAAGTGTAGTTCCGGGGACGAAACTATTCTAAGGAGGAAGTGTTGTAATACCCCACATTTTTATTTAAATTAAAAATGCATTTTTTGATTTTTTGCACGTATGATGCACGTGCTAATTTATCCATCTCTTTTCTTACTCTCATTTACTAATTTTAGCATGCACAAGTTTTTAATTAGCATTTTTTTGACCCATGGACCTAAAGTTAAATTCTAGCCCATTAGGTTAATTAAAAGGGAGAGCCCACTAGGATAATTAAATTAGTTAATTAAAAGAGATCCCATGGGACAAGCCCATTAATAGAATCCTAATTTAAGTTGAGCTTGGACTAATACATGACAAGTTACAACTTTTAGTACACATTTAGAACTATAGAAAATTGTATTTATGTTGTTTGTGCATGTGTACACTTGTGCACCCGGGGGGGGGGGGGGGTGGCCAGTTGGACCCAAGAGGGAGGCCGGTTTGGGCTAGTAGGGAGGGGAAGAGGTGGGAGTTTGGGAGTTTGGGAGTTAGGATATTGGAGAGTTTGAGGGAGGAGTTAGGAAAGTGAAAAGGTGAAGAATTTAAAGGAGGGAGTTATTAGGTGGAGATTTATGCAAATTAGACCATAACATTATCCTATAAAAAGCACCCCCTTCTCCTTCTCTTTTACACCAAAAACAAATCAAAATAAGAGAAAGAAAAAGAAAGAGAGTAGAGTGTTCGTGCTAGGAGGAGAAGTTCTTGCTAGGAGGAGAAGTTCTTGCTAGGAGCTAGGAGTTGTGCCCCCACTTTTGTTCAACCTTCATTAGAGGTGGGTGTTCTCTACTTTCTAATTATAGAGAATGTTCATGTTAATAATAAAATAAATGAGTAGTGTAGAATTTGATTTGAGAAAGCAGAACAAACCTATGCACGGTATGTAATGAAAAATGCTATGTTTAGTAAATTAATCAACAATTATGTTAGTTGGTAATGAGAAAAATAATAATGGATCATTTTGCCATGAACTAGTGTACAAGAGTGTAAAGATTTTGATTACATGAACAATTGTTGAACTTTCCTCTTAGAACATGCAAATGAATTTTTATAAAGAGAAATTTGATGTTTATGAACTCGTTTGAATGCTTGTAAGAGATACAATGCACTTTCTTTGATTAGATTAACATAATGCATGTTTATGTTTAAAAAGAAATAACTTGAGAGTAAATTATTTGTCTAAAGTATGAGTATTAAATCTATGAGTTACTGAGTAAATTCAGTTTTTATAAACAAATTTCAGTCTAACAAAAGATTTGAACAAATAGAGAAATCGAGTTTTTATAATAAAAAAAATAGAATAACAGAGAGTTGGAACAAAAGTCTATAAAGGAACTTCATATCGTTGGGCGCGTCTGCCCTGGGGGTCTGGCATTGCGCTGTCTCCTTGTTCGGCCTGGTTCGAATCCCGTGGCCTACATTTTTTGTGTTTTTGTTTTAATTAATTCAAAGCCCGAGACTGAGTATATAAGCTTTTCGGTGTTGAATTTGGACACCAAGTCCATACGGACTTATTGGTTGGCACGGTGGGCTTTGGCGCCGTCTATGTTGAGCTTGGGTTCGAAACTCGGTGGCTCTTTTGTTTTTAATTTTTTGTGTTTTTAAAGATTTTGAAGGAGATTTTAATGCGAAATAAAATTGGGAAAAATTCTAGTGTTCATATAAAGTACTAAAGAAGTATTAAAAAAATAGTTTTTGAGATTTTAATGTATATTTGAGAAATTAAAAAGGAGAAATTGAAATAGAAATTTGATTTGTGATTAGAATTTAATTAATGAAGAGTGTGATATTATTTTTAGAAGAGAAAAATGTTGTGGTGTGAATTAGATTCTTCTAAAGAGATTGCACTCTTACTTTGTATAAAAATATTTGATATGAATGAGATATATTGCTAGAGTGACTTAAAAATGGATGAAATTGTGTTCATGAAGAGGATTATTACTTTTGAAAGATTGTGAATAAAAGACTCATGAGTAGTATTAAAATAAGACATTGATCACATTTGTGAAGAAGATGAGAATAATCTAAGTTTAAGACATGTTTATTAAAGGATATGTGTACCCATGGATTCTTGTACATGAAAAAGTTGTGACTTAGAGTTAGTGAGATCTCGGGTACCGACACTATTGAATTGAAAAGAGTTGAGTTATATTTTGAGATATGGTCATGTTGATTAAGTCCGGTAGGAGGTAAAACTAATTCTAGGCTTGGAAATTTATTTATGTCTTGAACTAAATAATTAGGCACATAAGTGAAGATGTAGTAAACCTGGGCAAACGTAAGTGGGTTGCCTCTATATAGTCGGCGGTGGATCTCCGTGGCTATAGACCCAGTCGGCGGTGGATCTCCATGACTGTGGTTGCTCCGTGGAAGACGGGCTTTTATTTTTATCCGGAACTTTGAGGACGGGTCAGCGGTGGACTCCGGGATCTTGAGTAGTCGGGCAGTTAGTTTGCCATATTCCAATGTATAGGCTAAAGGGGCACTTGCGGAATGATTCGCACGATGAGGGATCTGTTATAACAGTCGGCGGTGGACTCCGTGGCTGGGATCCATATTCGTGGAATGATCTAAACCTTGTTTTATTACTGGGTAGTTTCATGGCGAGAGATCAAACCCTTTATTGTGGAGTACGTAGGTGCTTGCCCTCGGACCTATGTAGTATGGGATGCATAGAATCCGAACAAGTATGCATTAGTGTCATCCTAGTATAAAATGTGTGCATTAGGCATTAAGGCATCGCATACACTTATATGTTTTGAATAATCACTTTTGACACTTTATTGTTCATTCATTTTTTTGTGGTTTTTTAAAGTATTGAGATCGTTATATATACGGCATAGAGAGGATGGCCGAGTATAACATTTTCGTTAGTTGTAAGTGACTGACGTGCCCACAGCTTATTATGCAAGTAATGGACTTTTATGAGAAGTAATGATGTTATGATGCAGTTGATGACTTACATTATTAAAGTTGTACAAGTTGTATTTCATTTCATTGTTGTATTTCTTTTATTCTTCCACTATGTAAACAAAATGTAAAGACTCTGATGTATGGTGAAAAGTTTTAATTTCCTTGTAAAATTGTATGAAGTGAAGTAAAGATCCTGTGAAATCTCGAATTCGGTCTTATTTGGAATTCGGGCGTTACAGAAAGTGACTGATCGGAGCGGGTGAAGACCACTAAGGCGTTTGGGGAAGCGACTCATGCTTGGAGACCCAGGCAGTGCAGATTTCGTTGCTTGAGTCGGCCTTGGCGAAGGCCAAGAAACAGGTAACTCAGGCGCTGGAAAGGGCAGACTAGCAGAGTCCTTACGACTGAGGAGAAGGAGAGGGTTGCGAAAGAGAAGGAGGACGCAGTGAAAGAGGCGAAGGACAAAGCTGAGGTGTTCCTTCGCACAAACATGGAGCAATCCTATGTCAGGGCCCTAAAGTACGTCAGAGCTCACATCCCGGGGTTTGATCGTTCGGGGTGTTCTCTGTATGACCATGTTGAGGAAGATTCGAATGAGGGGAGGGCGGAGAAGAAGAAGAGGAGGAAGAAGGTGAGCAGACAGTTGTAGCGGATCCCATGTCCGCTTTTGCAGTTGTTCCCGAGGCAGTTGAGGGGAGCGGTCGTGAGCCTAAAACTCCTATGGACCAGCCGACCAAGGTGGACCCTTGACTTATCTTATATATGGTCGATTTTTTGGTTTTTTGATGTTTTTGCTATTGTACTAATGCCTAATGGCAGACCGACCACCGCTTTATTGTATCTTTGCTTTGCAATGAAAACTTCCTTCATATTCATAATGTGCGATGTTTGACTCTTCTTGCATTTTTTTCGCATCTTGTGACTTGGTTTTTTTTTGTTGGAGTGGTCTATAATTTACTTTCATCATTAGGTGGACTTGTATGACGGAGGTGGTCGTTACTTGGATGAGGCCAAATGCCTTCGAACCAAACTTCAAGCGGTAGAACTGGGACTCAGCCGCTCGCGCGAGAGTCATTTTAAAGCGGAGACAGAGCTAGGCCATTTGAGACGAGTATTGTCTCGGCGGGACATAGAAGCGAGGCGTAAGGACGAAGTCTCCCGAGATGTGCCCCCCATAGGTGTAGAAGATCGTCCTTCGGGGGAAGCGATTACTGGAGAATCTTCGATGGTCAAGCTGTCCTTCTCCATTCCTTACTCTCTGCTACCACTGAAAGGGACGAGCTGAGGAATGTAGTGCTCCAGAGGAGCTTAGAAGTGGCTCATCTTAGGAGAGCAGTTCTCGAGTAATCTGCACGGAGCATACTTCGTCTGACCTTCAATGTGTGGGACAATTCCCTTAGAGAGAGGAACGTTGAACTAAAGACAGAAACTCATCGGCTGAAACGAATTCTAAATGGTGTAATGTTAGGAGCTCTTCTTGTTCACATGAGGAACATTCCCAGGGGAGATCGTTCCGTGAACTAGCCCTATGCTTGCCTGAAGTCCTGCGAAACCTAGGGGACGCTCAGAGCGGAGTGGCTGGTTTGTCTAGTGGGTCGTCAGTTGGAGGGGCAACAAGAACAGTGGGCCCCGAAGGTACGACCCGGCATGCAGGTCTGGAGATCTCCTCTGGGGACTCGAGAGACCGGAAGAGCGCTCGTGTGGCAGCTGAGAACCGCAGGCCGTGCGTATCTCTTACGAGGACCGTCCCTCTTCCTAGAAGAAGTTAGGGAGACTTTTATAATTTTGTAGAGGCATGTGTTTTAATAAAGCTTCTAACCAGATTCTTTTTATGGAATAAGATTCTTCCAATATTTTAAGCAACTTTTTTGTGCATCGTCTCTTTATAAACTCGTACCACCTTTGTACTGTGATTTTCATTTTCAAATTTCAACAGTTGTGGGAGCAATTCTGAAAGGTGATCTGCTCCACACTTGCTTGTTTGCAAGTGGCTAAAGCGGCTTCGAACCAAGTGTTGGACTCTGAACTTGTCGTTTTAAGAGTTTCAATAGTTGTGGGAGCAATTTCGAATGGTGAGCTGCTCTGCACTTGCTTGTTTGCAAGTGGCTAAAGTCGTGCCGAACCAAGTGTTGGACTCTGAACTTGTCATTTTAAGAGTTTCAACAGTTTTGGGAGCAATTCTGAATGGTAAGCTGCTTTGCACTTGCCTGTTTACAATTGGCTAAAGTGGCGTCGAACCAAGTGTTGGACTCCGAACATGTCATTTTAAGAGTTTCAACAGTTGTGGGAGCAATTCCAAATGGCGAGCTGCTCCGCACTTGCTTGTTTGCGAGTGGCTAAAGCGGCGTCGAACCAAGTGTTGGACTCCGAACTTGTCGATTTAAGTTATGTACTCCGTACCAGGGTACGTACGCTTTAGACTAGACTAGTGGTTTTTTACAACTGTTTTTTTAGAAAAATAGGAAAATAAACTAAGTTTTTATAAATGAGAAACTAAGTGGTTGCTTCTAAGTTGCGAGCCTTTATTACATACTTTTGCCCGTGTTGCAAGCATCAGCCTTATTGAAACAATAAGAAAAAACAAAAAACAAGGGAAGCTAGCTTTCTTGGAATTTCATCAAATGCTCGGTGTTCCAGGTCCTCGGCACCTTATTGCCCCTAAGGTCTTCAAGTTGATATGCCCCAGGGCGGACAACTCTGGAGATCTTGTACGGCCCCTCCCAATTTGGAGTTAGTTTTCCTTTCTTGTTGGGGAAGGAGATTTCGAGCTTTCTAAGAACCAAGTATCCTTTAAGGTTTATGGGGCGGACCTTCTTGTAATAGGACTGCTCGACTCTGTGCTGGTCGATCTGTTGTGAATGGAGGCTCTTTCTCGGATCTCATCAATGAAGTCGAGATTTCCTCAGAGGTCGTTGGGATTCTGTTCTTTACTGAAGGCAAGTAAGCGAGGAGGGGATATACCAACTTCAAGAGGTATGAGGACTTCAGAGCCATATGTCAAGTTGAAGGGAGATTCTCCTGTCGGGGTTCGTTTGCTAGTGCAATAGATCTAGATCACATTGGGAAGTTGTTCAACCCACATTCCTTTCATGGATTTGTCTAGTCTCTTCTTGAGGCTGGTGAGGATTTGCCTGTTGGTGTTCTCTGCTTGACCGTTGGACTGCGAGTGGGATATCGAGGAGAATCATTGTTGGATGCCGAGGACCGTACAAAAGTTGCGGAAGGTAGACCCTGTGAACTGAGTCCCGTTATCAGTCACCAGGATCTGAGGGATGCCGAACCGACAAAAAATGTTCTTCCAAAAGAACTGTTGGACCCAACTTCCCGTGATCATCGCCAAGGGAGCCTCGATCCATTTGGAGAAGTAATCGATCGCGAAAATAAGGAATTTCTTCTGGCCAGGTGCTGGAGGGAAAGGCCCAAGCAAGTCCACCCCCAGATAGCGAAGGGGATCGGACTGGACAAGGAAGCGAGCTCAGCCTGAGGAGTCCGCCGGATGGATGAGAACCTTTGACAGAGAGCGCATTGTCACACATGCTGTTGGGTGTCGCTTAAGAGCGTGGGCTAGAAGTAACCATGAATAGACCGGCAATGAGGGATTCATACTATGCGAGCGATAGATATTGCTCCCATATAGGCGCCCCCAACTCTTTCATGAACGTCCCTGAGGGTGTCTGTGCTTCTTCAAGGGAGAGACACTGCAAGTAAGGTTTGTTGTAATACCCTAGAATTTTAAATAATGTTTTTGAAATTAATAAATGAATTAAAGTGATTTGTGGTGATTTAATAAATATTTTTTTGGAATTTATCTTTTTACACGTGTAACTAAGTTTCTGGGAAAGGCTATATTAAGACTGCTACAACCGTCCCCCTCATCTTCAAAAACAAAAGATTATTTTACTATTGGTTTTCTTGGAGTTTCAAAGCGAGGATGTTGGATTTTGCGAAAGGAAGAACTTTTCTTAATTCTTTATTATCTTCGGTTGATTCTTCAATAAGGTGAGTGACATATGTTTTAATTTCTTGTTGTTGTATGCATGTTATATATGATGATTTGTATATTAGAATGCATGATAGATGATGGTATGTTGATATAGTGAAGTTATTGATGGATGAACGAATAAAAATAAAACTTTTCATAAAATTTTGCAATTAATGAATAAAAATTCTATATAGATGACTTGGGGTTGTTAATAACTTAGTAGGAATGAGGGGTATGTTTTTGGTTCCATATTCTCACTGATTCGATTGTACATAATGAGTTCGTATAATGTTTATTGCATAAAATGAATAAAAGTTGAGCCTTTACTGTGTATGCACATACATAGGGTCTGTTATGGTATTTTGATGAGTAAAACTTGATGGAAAAAAAAATGTTGTAAATGCTTATAATCATGGACAAACTAATATAATTAGTTTGTGTATGTGTATAACAAGTCGATGAAGGATTTTAGAATCAAAAGATCAAGTCTTCATGTGTTATTTTTTTTATTTTTTTTTATTTTTTTTTATTTTTTTTTTGAGTTTCGGGTGTGATATTTGTAGGCCGAAATTGATTTTTGAAGTTTTGTAAAGGTTTTGATTGGATCTTGACCTATATTGGTACTAATATTGAATTGAACCATATACTACTCATAAACAGCGAATTCTTGATGCTTTAACTGATACCTAATGATGTGAAATTTTGCAAGTGTACAAAATCGCAACAAGTAGTATTGATAAGTGAAAAGAGTGTCGAACCCACAAGGACTAATTATTTTATTGAGTACCAAAATTTACTAGATGAATTACTATTTGGAAAATCAAAATTTAATAAAGAAATCAACTAAATTAAATTAACCTAAAGAACTAACTAAATTAATTAAAAGGAGCGGAATCTAAAACTTTGTTGTTTATTAATTGCAAAATTAATTTTAGGGCTTTTGATTTCACCTAGTTAATCTCACACAATTTATAATTCCAAATGAATAAAAAGATTATTTTTCCAAGTTGTAGACCAAAATTCCCAAATTATTAAATATTCTCTCTCAAGCAATATCAAAAATATTCTCAACTAATTATTTATCATAGTTCATGCACAAATTACTAATTGAAAATTCATTAAGATCTATGGATTTCTTGACGGTCACATTAACAGCGGTTCGCTCTTGTAATGGTGTTTAATTTTATAAATTCAAAATCAAAAATTACCAGTTCGGTCTCTCCATGATTTAATAGATCATACAAAAGTTGGTCAACCAATTGTAAGCATTAAGATAAAAAATTAAACACACAACCATGGAAAAATAGAAAATAATGTGGAATTAAAAATTGTGTTCTCAAAACTAGACTACATCAAAGCCCTAGAAAAATAAATTTAGTTCATAATAAATTTGTAACTAACAATTACTGTCTTGGATTGCATAATAAAAAATTAGAGAAAGAAAAGAGATACAAAAAGAATTGTTTTTGTAAAAGAAATCACAAACCGAAGCCAGCAAACAACACTTCTCTTTCTCTCTCCTTCTCTGTCCCATTCTGTCTCGATTTCCGCTCCGCCACGTCACGCTTGACGTCACTTTCTGTCTTCTGTTTCGTCACCTGGAGTAGCGCGTCGCCACGTCAACAGAACGTCAGCGTCTGCCCACGTTCCCGATCTCCTCTCTCCTTGCGTTTCATCTTGAACTGCACACCCACAGAGAGACAACTCTCTCTCTGTCTCTTACTTTTTTTTTTATTATTATATATATATATATATATATATATATATATATATATATATATATAATTTCGATGGAAGTCGTCGCTCTCCTCGTATGGTGTGCCCTGTTGCTTCTCTTTTAGTTGTATTTATAGGGGCACGGATAGGAGATTTAGGGTTTATTTTTGCAGAAAACCCCCTCATCTTTATTTAATTATTTCTTTTTTTGACTCCATCTTTATTTCTTGCTTCTTTTTCTGGAAACACGTGCTGCACACACACAAAATAAATCAGAAATTAGGATTTAAAAATAAAAATATAATTAATTAGTTTAAATTAATTCAACTAACTAATAATGATATTAGCTCAATTAAAGCCTTTTAAAATTGTTTATTGCACTTTCAGCTCTATTGGCAAATTAAAATTTTTATCTTGCTTTTCACATGGCCAAAATATAAAATTTAAAATTCAACAAAACAATAAAAATTAATAAATTATTTTGTTTGGTTTGTTTGTTTTGTTGTTGATTTTTACCAAAAATATTCACCTTTTGCATCAAAAAAATCTTATTCCTTCAAAAATAATTAATTAACTTAAATTTATGGAAATAAGATAACTTATTAACATAATAGACGAATACAAGCGATTTTTATGGGTAAATGAGTACAAATATTTATATAAAAATTAGATACAACAAATACCTCCAAACTTAAGATTTTGCTTGTCCTCAAGCAAAAAGTAAAACATGAATAAAGGAATAATAATCAATAATAGGTTCAACTCATAACACTAAGAGATCTCAGAATGCAAGTATCAAAATTTCAATTTAGAATATAAAACCAAGCATATTCACTTTCTCCAGTGCAATTATTCATTCATAATTCCACACCCTATCATATTTGTCATGCAGTTAATGTAATTATAGTATGTAACAACTTCATCTGTGATGAAATATTCTGTTCTTCTCTAAGTTTTTACTTGCCATTTGACGCGAATGCAAACATTTGTGATGAATTCACCCGGTTACTCAACAAGTCACAAACTTAGAGTGCTTTGCATACTCATATTTCAAGTTGTTGTTTGACGTAAAAGTAAACATTGGTGATGAATACCCATAGTTTCTAAGCAACTGAAAACATTGGAGTAGATAAAACTTTATTCATTCAATTATTTGATCATTATCACTCTATTTACTTAAACTCTGTTTAGGACTAAATCAAAGGGGATAATCACAAGAAAAAACATCACATTTTTCTTTTATGTATAACCACATGACTGTAACAATTGTGTAAGAAATTTAGAAATTAAATAATTCTAAAGTAAATAAGTATACTTAATCTACTTTATAAGATATTGTCTAAACTAAAAAAAGAAATCAATGCTTTAGCACAATAAAGAACTCAAAAGTGTAATGGTAAGCCCAATTGAAATCCCTTTGGTTTTGTTTTGTTTTGTTTTGTTTTGTTTTTTCAAATATAAAAAAAAATATTTACCCTCACCCCCAAACTTGAATATCACATTGTCCTCAATGGGAAAGGAAAAACAAAAACAAAAAAATGCGAAAAGTACAGAATTTCTCCCCTGATTCGTGTTAAAATTCTGCACGCGCGACGTTCAGTGTTTCAGCCATATCTGGAGCTGTAGGTGTCCAAATGGCCTAATTCTTTTTGTTCTGGAAAGCTAAGACAATTTCCTACAATTTCTCTTTGAAATTTTTTTCCAGGTTCTGACTCCATCCTGCTCAAAAACAGCAATCAATTCAGGTCTAGAAAACAGCTCCGCCCGACGACTTTCAAACTTATGCAATCCTACAAAATAAAATCAAAAATTAAAATTAAAATATAAAAAAAAATTAAATTTAAATGCAGTAAAAGAAACCATGGGTTGCCTCTTAAGAAGCGCTAAGTTTAAAGTCTTCAGCCAGACTTTCTTCATTTTGTCATTATTGTTTGGTCTTATCGATGTACAAGATTTCCTTGACAACTTATCCATCCATGTATGGCTTCAACCGCTGTCCATTGACCTTGAATGGCCCTTTTTTCTCATGATGAATTTCCATAGCTCCATATGGAAAAACTCGTGTGACAACAAATGGTCCCGTCCACTTAGATCGCAATTCCTAGAAAAAGTCTATGTTTTGAATTGAATAACAACCCTTCTCCCCTTCCTTGAATTCTCTTCTCAAAATATGCTTATCGTGCCACCGTTTGGTCTTTTCTTTATAGATCTTGGCATTTTCATAAGCATCATTGCGAAACTCATCCATCTCATTTAGTTGCAACATTCTCTTTTCACCTGCATCTTTCATGTCAAAATTAAGTGTCTTTATTGCCCAATAAGCGCGATGCTCAAGTTCCACTGGTAAGTGACATGCTTTACCATACACCAATCTATATGGGGACATTCCAATTGGTGTTTTAAATGCTGTCCTATATGCCCATAATACATCATCTAATTTTCTTGCCCAATCTGTTCGTGACATATTCACTGTCTTCTCAAGTATACACTTCAACTCTCTATTTGAAACCTCTACTTGACCACTTATTTAAGGGTGATATGGTGTTACCACATGATGAGTAACTCCATACTTAGCGAGTAAAGCATCAAATTGACGGTTGCAAAAATATTTCTGTCACGCCCCGCTTTCCAAAACACGGAATACAAGCGCGTGACAAAGCCCAGCGAATGATTTTTATTATTCATGAGCTGTAGGATCGACTCAGCATCATAACAAGAATATAACAAATGTACACAACCACGCATGCATGAATAATTTATTAATCAACAGAAAGCAATTGAAACAAAATAATAATATCTCAAATAGTTTTCAAATCTGGATCAAAAAATAAAACTCGGAACAATAAGCCCATTACAAGTTTTAAGTAGCAAAAGGAATAAATAACTCAAAAACAAAAATATTTAAAACGAGTTTTCTCTCCACGTAAAGCCTAGAACGTCTGCTCACCAATTCTAGCAGGCAATTCGTCTCCAAAGTCGGTATATATATAAATATAAAAAGGGAAAAAAATAGAGAAAACAAGACAAACGCTCTTAGTGCAAGTTAGGGCCGCAAGTAGTACAAGCAAGGTATGAAAACAAGTGCAAGAAATATGGAACAAGATTTGGAATCAAGAATGTATAACATAGTATAATAGGGATGAAACAAGTAGGGGGATTCAAGAAACTACCTAGCAAGAAAGCCAACTTAAGTGACAAAATTGGGTAACAAATACTAGTAGTGGAACAAGTAACAAGTGAGCATGTAGTAGTATCAAGTATCAAGTAACAAGTATTACGTACAAGTGTCAAGTAACAAGTAACAAGTAACTAGTCTCAAGTAACAAGTCTGAAGTAACGAGTATCAAGTAGGATATTAAGTGTGTATAAGTGATAAGTTAATCTTAAGTCTAATGTTTAATTCTATCTAGGTAGCACTTCATGCATCCATACTTTTACTACATGGTTGCTACATAGAATCAGTTATGTTTAGGCATAGTGATGGATTTTATAAGGTGGTGTACTCAGATATCAAGTATCAAGCAAGCATGGTTCATGAATCCGAAAATAAAATAACAAGTTCACGAAACAAGTTCGTGAATCCACTAACAAGTTCAAGAACCACATAGTGGGTTCATGAATCCAACAAGTTCATGAGCCGAGTAATGTATTCATAAATCCATCAAAAGACAACAAGTTCATGAACCAAGTACTGGGAAACACGGGCTCCCTTCCGAGTACACTTACCTATATTGTTCACTACTATGGTCTTTCCCTTAAACCCTGGCTTGTTATTTATTATTATTATTAACAAAGTATGAAAGTGTGCAAAACAGGTCAAGTAAATATGGTCAAGAACATGGAAAAAGTCTAAGCTAGGTAGGATACATGTTCGAGGGTCAAAACAATTCAAAGTATCAAGAACGACGAGAATTCCAAATCTGAACAGCATGACGTTGCTGCACCAAAACTGCGATTCCCGTCGCTACAAGAATGAAAATGTGGATCCGTCATAAGGTCTAGAAACTAGAGATGCTGAACAACACAGTTTTATTTTGGAGAAACACCATTCCTTCTCGGTTCCAATGCATATAATTAAGGCACGTAAAAGTTGTAGCAATTGATATCAAAATAGCAAACTATACAGCATTTGTGTTCACCCAGAATTTGTAAAACTGAGTTTATACATATGAAACAGGATCGAAACGTCATTAATTAATTCTAATAAAATTAGGGAATGTTCTTTAGGGTTTCCAGTATCAGCATGCAAAATTTCAAGTCATTTACTAACTGCTAGCATAGTTAAAAATAATTGTAAACCAAAGTGGTGCAACAGTTTTTATAAATTTACGATTACCAACACAGCAGCAGTAAAACTATGATATCTCCTAAAACGTAACTCGGAATTCGAAAATTATGGATGTTATTGGCAACTAAACACTTGGGGCTACATTTCATATTCAGGACTCAAGTTCAGATTCTGATTTTATCGGGGTCGAAACAGCAAGCCAAGACAGGACAGAAACCAAACAAGACACTTTTTGCATGAAATGTATCAAAATTATACTAGTTGTGAACAAGTGCATCAACGAAGGGTTGTGACTCTTAGATCATGTGATAGATAAGGCGAAATATGAGATCATCAATGATAAACAAAGAGGAGTCACATTTACAATCTAGTTGCAGTATTTTCAAGGAAAAACTTGTACTAGAAAACGAAATGTACAAGAAGATACTTGTCTTGGGGTGTAGACGATGAATCCGACGGAGAATAACGGGAATGGTGTAACGCCCCGAATCCCAAATACACTGAATTCGAGATGTTCTACAGGATCTTTCTACTTCATTTAGTACAATTTTACAAGGAAATTTGAACTTTTCACTTTACATCAGAGTTTACATAAAACTTTACACTTTACATTGCACAGCGGAAGTAAAATTTACAATAATTGAATAAATGTACAGCAACATTGAATAATCTTTAAGCATCTGTTCCTCTTTAATCTTTATCATGTCATTTACCTGCATATAAGACTGTGGGTACGTCAATTTATTCAACCGACGAACATTATACACGGCCATCCTCTCTATGCCGGAAATAGTATATTTAACAAACACAAACTTGTCACATATCAACTAAAGGGACTATTCTATTGATGTCGTGTTGTGATTGTGCACTTAGTCCTTAATGCAATTATTTATATTAGATGACACTAATGCGCACTTGTTCGGATTCTATGCATCCCATACTACATAGGTCTGAGGGCAAGCCTCTTAATCGTTCTTTATCTTTGTAGGGTTCAATCCCTCGTCATGTCTTAATCTACTACTGTAACTACGGTGAGTATCTTAGATGATCTATGAGTACAAGCACGTGCACCGGACCCTGGAGAGGAATTCCACGCCATGTCTTGACTCATCAAGCATGCATTCTGTGGCAATTCAGCCTCCTCCCTGAACACGATCCTCTTGCAGTCACCAAACATCCCACAAGCGTGGCTAAAGTCCGATCATTACTGAGTTGTGCCCACGCCATGTCTTGACTCATCAAGCATGCATTCTGTGGCTCACACACCCGCACCGTAAACTCTAGTTCTTATACTCGTGTTTTTCTCTCACTTTCATCACGTCTTCACTATGCACTAATCCTTAGTTTTTATTAGAATCATGAACAAAATCAAGCTCTAGAGTTAGGCATTGTTCTTTTTCTCCTCTTATAAGAGATTTACCTCTTGTAAGAGGTGGTCCCCCTCTTATAAGAGTTTTTTTAGTGTTCTTTTTTTACCTCTTATAAGACATTTTTCTCAAAATATCTTATAAGCCTAAAAGACTTCTAATAGCCTCTTTCAATTTCTTATAAGACTTCTATCACTTAAAAAGTCTATATTACCCCAAAGTCTATATTATAATTGTTACTAATTAAACTAGTTTATATATTAGTCTATAGTAGCCCGGAATATGCTATCCTAGAAAAAGTGTAATCATATACGTAGTTGACTGTAATATGCTATCCTAGAAAAAGTGTGGGAATTCATTCTTCACAATCTCGAATAATTATGTTAGGGATGCTGTCGAAACAATTAGGTGACTGTAATTTTATTTATTTACAGCTAAGGGAGAATTTATATTAGCCCATTGACCTTAAATTTTTTTAATCCAACTTCTTTGAAACAAATTATTATTATTTATATTTATATATACTGATTTTCATACTAATTAAAAGTCTATAGTAGCCCATAATTATAATTGATGATTTACACTCATTTGTGAATTTAATTTGTCATTAAACTAGTTTATATATTAGTAATTTGAACTTATTTTTTCTTGTCCTTCATCTCACTATTTTTATACTTTGGGGGTAATATAGACTTTGGGGTAATATAGGCTCTTGTAAGAGGTGAAAAAAGAACAGAAATCTCTTATAAGAGGTTCTTATAAGAGGTTATTTTTATGTAAAAAGAACACCTCAAAAAGAGGCTCTTACAAGAGGCTCTTACTGAAAATCTCTTATAAGAGGTAACCTCTTATAAGAGAAAAAAAAAAGAACGGTACCTTAGCCTCTCCACGAAACCGGACTTATTTATGTATTCAAACATTACCAACCTTGGTCTTTCATTTCAGATTTCATTTCATCTCTTTCCAAATGCCGGGGGAGACTTAGATACTCTTTTGTTTCAATTCCAATTCACAATTTCCAATTTGAGCATTTCCAACTCATAAATTCATTTTCATAATCATAACAAATTTCTTTTTCAATAGCATGATCTCTAAATTGTTCAATAGTCCATAATCACACATGGAATTTTATACTTCATCAAATATCAATTTCACATTGAAATCACATCACTAAATGGATATTCATATACCATAAATTTCACACTATTCTCAAATGAGAATAATTCACAATGCATCACTACATATAATTTCTATTTTTATTCCACTTCTATTCTAATATTTTATTTCAAGCCTTTCTACAAAGTGCAACTTTTATACCATACAAGTATATAACCATAAGTCTAAATTATACATCTTATTCCCAAATCATATTTTATTCTATGTAAATAATTCCCAAATTATTTTTCATAAGTCCCATATATTTTTAGAATAATAATCATATTTTTTTCATAATTTTTTGATCAACAAAACATTCAAAAAAAATATTTTTTCAATCTTGCCGAAGCCAAGATTCAAACCCAGCACCACAGAGAACACAGCCAAAGGCACAGGCCACTAGGCCACTTGCGCTAGCGGTATAGAAAGAGAGCTGAGAGTATTTAATGCTCTCGGCTGCAGTTTTATTATTTTTTTAAAACATGAAATAAATTATGCGATGCTACTGGGGATCGAACCATCGACCCGCCCAATACTGTAGCGATTTAGAGCGATCCCACCACTCGAGCTATAGGCTCGGGTTGTCACTAGTACAATTCGAGTCTCATTTAACCAATACCCTCTGTTATTTAAAACATTTCGACGTTCATCAAAATCTCATTTCAATTGCTCTTACTAACATACTGTAAAAATTTCAGATTAATCATTTCCATCATGAATTACACTCCAGTATATGAGAATAATTTTCTTAGATAATTAAATATATTTTTCCCAATAATTAACACAAATCTACCATACAATTTGGTTAATTTGATACACTACTACTAACGCATTCTTTTTCGACAGTCTAATTTCACTAATCTCTACACCAATTTTCTACTCTTATTTATTTCACGAACCTAACAATTGTATCATAATTTATTCGTTACAACAACATAACAAAATTTCTAATTTAGCACATAAAGCGACATTGTCAAACTACTAATCTTTGCGCATAATTTTTTTTCATGCAACTAACGAAGGTTTATTTACACAATTCATAGCCATATTCATATCGCACACAACTTGAATTTTAATAATAGAAACACATATAATTTGCATATCAACAAATCAATCAATTAGGGATCATTTTTCCAATTAAATGTGCATTCTTATTAATCATTTTCATGCATCATTTTTTTAATCAAATCTAGCATGCATTCCTATTTAGAAATAGGGAAAATTTACCCACCTTAAATGGAGAGAAAAACAACTAGCGACACCTCCTAAACAATGTCCTTGCAAACGAGAGCGATCCTCCTCCTTGAAGCGCGCACTCGAGCCTCCAAGAACACCCAACCCGAGAGCTCCTAAGCCAAACCGAGAGCACTTCCTTGATAGTCGGCCTCTCCTCTTCTTGTTGCAAGCACAACTCCCACACACAACTCAATCTTTTACTCACTTGCTAACTACTAGATAATGTATTTTAGATTATAGGTTTGGAAGAGATAATTTGCACAAGAATAACTAGCCATGGGGGGGGGGGGGGGTATTTATACTAAAAATCTCGGGAAATGGATGGCCAAGATTGAAGTAGGAGTTAGGAACAAATGGTTATGATTTAAGGAGGAGTTATACTAACCACCCATAATCAAGTAACCACCACACCATGATCCCACTCAAATTTTTCCTATTCCCTCCAAAAGCAAACCGGCCATGCTTGGGAGTGCACTATGCACGTGTACGTGCAATGCACGTGCAAGCATTTGCCTCTAAAAATTTGTACATTATATTTTGTATAAAAAATATAAAAAAATCTTTAAATTGTATCCTACAAGACAAGTTGTATTTGAAAATAAATTAACTCATGGGCTTTAGTTTATGGGCCAAAATAACAATTTTAAAATAAAATAAATGAATTAAATTTTGGGCTTTAAGAAAAAGGCTTTTTATCTAATTGAAAGAAGGCTTTATAAAAAATAATTAAAAGCACATATTTAAATATCTATACTCATCATGATAAAATATTTACCAAAATATTGCACGTGCACACTACGTACAAAATAAATAATTTTCATTAAATGAAAATCGGGGCATTACAAATGGATCCCGGGCGACGAGCACGATTGGCACGGATCTCGATGAGATGATGAAGATTAAGACGATCAACAGTTGAGATTCGATATGATGAAGATGATCACGATCAGATCGGATGGCTGAGATCTGCTAGGCGATGTGATGATCAGATCTGGTGATGAAGGCTCCGATCTTGATCAGACCAGAGGGTCCAGACCGAGAGATCAAGATCAGATCAGATGGAAGGCTGAGATGCAATCGGATGGTGATGATCTTGATGATCAAATCAACGGCCAGAATTCAATACAACCTTCCATCAGCGATAGAGAGAGGGAGTGACTGTGGTGGCGGTGGACGGCAGGGGGACGGCACGACTGTGGATGGGTGGCTATCGCGCTGCAGGCGAAGGACAGGGCGGCGCGATGGCGGGACAGCAGGAGGCTACAGGTCGGCGACTAGAGGAACACAGGTAGGGTGTGCACTGTGGTCTGGGTCAGCTGAGCGACGTTGTTAAAGGCATCGCCACTGTAGGGGCCCACAGCGGAGGACGGGGACAAGGACGCTGAGCTGCTGGCTGCCTCGATGTCGGGAGGAGGCAGGGGAGGGGACAACTGGCCGAGGGACGTTGGCAGAGGTGGCGAATGGCGTGCGGGTGGCTGACGACAAGGGGCAGGGAGGCGGAGGCGCTGTCTGTTGTCGCGGTTGCTGTCACGGTGGTGCGACAAGGACAGGGCAATCGGGGAGCCGAGGTGACAGGGTGCGGCTGCGGCGATGAAAGGAGGATCACCGGATGATGGGTGGAGAGGGTGAAGGGCGTCTAAGTGAAGATGATGAACAGGAATTGTAAATAGGAGTTGGCAGCTGAAGGGTTGCACAGGAATAAGGGGGTAGGGTTAGGGTTCTAGGGTTAGGGTAGGTTTATATAGTATAGGGTTATAGGGTATGGGTTTAGATGATATAGGATCCAATAAGAGAATGGGTATTGGGTTTAGTATATGGGTTTTGAAGGATACCAATAAGGTCAATGGGTATTAAAATCCAATAAGTAGATATACAATTATAGAAAAATAAATAAATAAATAGATCAATAAAAATATGGTAACAAAATAAATCAATTTGTGTGCATCATATTAATACTCAAATAAAAATACAATATGCATTATGATCTAAAAGCTTCCAAAAAAAAGTTTATAAACAATAAGTTTATTAACAATAATAATAATAATAATAATAATAAGATTATATAACAAAATATACATTTATCAAAATAATCCAAAAGCAATAATACATTTAAATTTAAATTGAGTAAAAATACAAATAACCGATCAATTAGGAACATAAATTTAATTATGCCATTATTCGAACAAAATATAGTTTTCTCTTAGAGAACGCTTTAATAAAATATCCGAATCAAATTTCAAAATAAAGTGAATTTATAATTAGTCAAAATACAGGAAATATTCAAAAAATATGTATTTGGGAAAACAGGGCTTACAGTTTCCCCCCATCGCTAATAATTGCCCTTGGAGCTCCAAATCTTGAAAAGATATTTTTTCTAATGAAGTTCACCACCACTCTTGCATCATTGGTTGGTAAGGCAGCAGCTTCCACCCACGTGGAGACATAATCTACAGCAACCAAAATATATTTATTAGAAAATAAAAATGGAAAAGGACCCATAAAATCTATACCCAAACATCAAATAATTCAATCACTAAAATATTATTTAGGGGCATCTCATGTTTCCTAGAAATATTTCCCACACTTTGATAATGATCACATAATTTAACAAAATTAAAAACATCCTTAAAAATTGAGGGCCAATAAAATTCTGAATGTAAAATTTTTGCTGTTGTTTTTGATCCACTAAAATGGCCGCCAACTTCCAATGTGTGGCAATGTTTTAGTATGCTTTCCATTTCCTCTTCAGGTGCACATCTCCTTATTACTTGATCTGCACAATGGCGAAATAAAAAAGGTTCCTCCCAAAAATAATATTTCAAGTCAGAAAAAATTTCTTCCTTTGTTGATAAGTAAATTTAGGAGGTAGAATTTTTGATACCAAGTAGTTAACTATATCGGCATACCATGGAGGAGTTTGTATCATCATTAAATACTCATCTGAAAATTCTTCATTGATTGGTGTAACCTGCAAAAAATTTTCATCTTTTGGCTCATTGCGAGATAAATGATCGGCCACCACATTTTCCACACCTTCTTGTCCTTGATTTCCACATCGAACTCTTGTAAAAGCAAAATCCAGCGAAGCAATCTCGGTTTGGCTTCCTTCTTTGCATGCAAGTAATTGAGAGCAGAATGATCCGTGTACATAACTACCTTTGAACCTATCAAATAAGATCGAAATTTGTCAAAAGCAAATACAACAGCTAATAATTCTTTTCAGTAGTAGCATAATTAACTTGTGCTTCTGTCAAAGTTCTACTTGCATATTAAATGGTGTGAAAAAAGTTATTATTTATTTGCCCTAAAATAGCACCTATCGCCACATCACTAGCATTACACATTAATTCAAAATGCAAATTCCAATCTGGTGCAATAATTATAGGTGCTAAAATCAATTTCTTTTTCAATGTTTCAAAAGCATGCAAGCAATCTTGAGAAAAATCAAAAGGTGTATCTTTGTTCAAAAGATTGTAAAGAGGTTTAGTGATTAAAGAAAAATCTTTTATAAATCGTCGATAAAATCATGCATGACCTAAGAAACTTCTCACTCCTTTGACATATATTAGTTGGTGGAGGTAGTTTTTCAATGACATATATTTTAGCACGATCCACTTCAATTCCCTTAAAGGAAACTTTGTGGCCTAGCACAATCCCTTCTTCCACCATAAAGTGACATTTCTCCCAATTCAAAACCAAATTTGTTTCCTTGCAACGCTGAAAAACCAAAGCTAAGTTAGATAAACAATTATCAAATGAATAACCAAAAACTGAAAAATCATCCATAAAAATTTCAATAAACTTCTCAACCATATCCGAAAAAATTGACATCATACAGCGTTGAAATGTGGCGGGGCATTACAAAGACCAAAAGGCATCCTTCTACATGCAAAAGTTCCATATGGGCAAGTAAAAGTTGTTTTCTCTTGATCTTCTGGTGCTATAGCAATTTGATTGTATCTCGAATACCCATCAAGCAAACAATATTATGAATGGCCTGCAAGTCTTTCTAACATTTGGTCAATGAAGGGTAGTGGAAAATGATCTTTTCTAGTTGCATTGTTTAGTCTTCGATAATCTATACACACTCACCATCCCGTGACTGTTCTTGTTGGTATTAGCTCATTATTGTCATTTATTACTACAGTTATTCCTCCTTTCTTTGGCACAACATGTATAGGACTTACCCATGCAATATCTGAAATTGGATAAATGATACCTGCATCTAAAAGCTTCACGACCTCCTTATGCACCACTTCTTGCATTGATGGATTTAATCTTCGTTGTGGCTGCACTATAGGTTTAAAATCATCCCCCATTAAAATTTTATGCATGCATATTGAAGGACTAATCCCCTTTATATCAGAAATATTCCATCCCAAAGCTGTTTTATGTTCTCTCAAAACTCTTAACAACTTCTCATCTTCAAAATTATTCAAAGAATCATTAATAATAACAGGAAATGTGGAGTTTTGGCCTAAAAATGCGTACCTTAAACTAAATGGGAGTTGTTTAAGCTCGAGTTGTTGTGGAGGGGAATTGAGGGGTGTATCTTCCAAATTTTGATCACATTCCAAAATCTCTTCATTTTCTAATTCAAGTATTTTTGAAGTTGTTAGCATTCTTCTAACGATAATTTAGCAATGTCATCCCAATGTGTCTCTCCCAAGGCTTCGCTTACTTGAAAGCATGAATGAACTTCTTAGGGAAGCTCCATGGATTTAAATACATCAAAAGTCACTTGCTCGTTGTCAACCCTTAGAATAAGTTTCCCTTGTTACACATCAATCAATGTTCTCCATGTGGCAAGAAAATATCTCCCCAAAATCAAAGATATTTGTTCATCTTCCTCCATGTCAAGCACAATAAAATCTGCGGGAAATATGAACTCGTCCATTTTCACCAAAACGTCTTCAATGATCCCCCTTGGGTATTTGATAGACCTGTCCACCATTGCAAGGAAATTGTGGTAGGCTTAGCTTCTCCAATACCTAATTTTCTAAAAACTGAATATGGCATAAGATTAATACTTGCTCCTAAATCACATAGTGCTTTATGAAAAGAAGAATTTCCAATAGTGCAAGGAATTGTAAAACTCCATGGATCTTTAAGTTTAGGTGGAAGCTTCTTTTGTAAAATTGCACTACTTTCTTCTGTTAACATCACAATCTCATGCTCTTCTAGCTTCCTCTTGTTTGATAAAATATCCTTAAAAAATTTAGCATATTTAGGCATTTGTTCTAAAGCTTCAATAAGAGGAATATTAATACGCAATTGCTTGAAAATATATAAAAATTTTGAAAATTGATTATCAAGCTTATTCTTTCTAAGTCTTTGTGGAAAAGGAATAGGTGGATCAAAAGAAAAATTTGGATAAATGTTAGAATTAAACTCCCCTGAAATTATTTGGCTGGAACCTCCTTTATGCTACGTTTGTTCCTCCACACTTTGCTCATTCTCACTTTGCTTTTCAACCACATTTTGTTCGGCATTTTTGAATTGTGGCTGCTCAATTGTTGTCCCGCTTCTAAGTGTTATTGCTTTGACATGCTCCTTGAGATTGACCACTGTGTTACTAGGTAATGTTCATGTCGTTCTTTCGTTAAGAATATTTGAAACTTGACCAATTTGAACCTCAAAATTGTGAATTGAAGCTGAAGTTGAAGTTGCAACACTTTGGATTGCCAAATATGTCTTTTGCATGTATTGCTCTGTCTTCTGCATGTGTTGCATGAACATCTCTTCTAGTGTAAGCTTCTTTTCTTATTGTTAAATATTTTTTTGTGGTCTAGCTCCTCCTTGATTATTTTTCCAAGAAAAATTGGGGTGATTTCTTCATACTGGATTGTATGTGTTTGCATAAGGGTTGTTTTGCCTTTGAAATTTTGACACAAAATTTACTTGTTTGGCATTTGATGGAGCAAAAGGGTTCCCCACTTGGCATTCTGCACTTGAATGATTTCCTGCACAAAGATCACAAATCATATTAGATTGAATAGCATTAACATTCATATAACCTATTTGCTTAGATAAAATATCAATTTTTGCAGTTAAAGTAGAAATAAGATCAAGTTCAAAAACTCCCATAACGTTTCTTTGCATTGTTCTTTCTGAAGACCACTGATAATTATTAGATGTCATCTCCTCTAAAAGTTCATAGGATGGTTCATGAGTTTTGCACATTAGTGCACCTCCAGTTGCTGCATTTATCATGGATCGATTTGTAGTTCCCAAACCGTTATAGAATGTTTGCATTTGTAGCCACTATGGAAGTTCATGATGATGGCATTTTCTTAATATCTCTTTGTACCTCTCACATGTATCATATAATGACTCGGTCCCGAATTGAGTGAATGTGGTGATGTCATTCCATAGTTTTGTTGTTTTTGCTGGGAAAAAATACTTTGCCATAATTTTTTGTTCTAAGCCCTCCCAAGTTGTAATGACTCCCGGTGGTAAAGAATTCAACCAAGTCTTTCCCTTATCTCTGGGTGAGAAAGGAAAGAGTCTCAGTCGGATAGCATCAATGGAAACTCCATTGTGTTTGAAGGTAT
The DNA here is from genome assembly GCA_017893485.1 of Hemerocallis citrina. NCBI lineage: Eukaryota > Viridiplantae > Streptophyta > Magnoliopsida > Asparagales > Asphodelaceae > Hemerocallis > Hemerocallis citrina. The sequence goes on from CM030364.1 coordinate 37,360,678, forward strand.
CATATATTTCGAGAAAGTTTGCAATGTGAACATTTGGATCATCATGTGATAGTCCTCCAAATTGAAATGTCTATTGAATCATCTGAATTATTGATGGTTTAATTTCAAAATTGTTTACTTCAGTTGCAGGCCTTTTGATGCTTGATATTGTTCCATTGACTGAGGGCATTGCATAACCCTTCAAAGCTTTGTTCTCCTCTTCGTACGCCATGGATAAAGAGGATGTGGTGTTTTCTTTCTTTTTCTTTCTAATCTAACGTAAAGTTCTATCAATCTCTGGGTCAAAAAGTGTAGGCTCCAATGGGTTAGATCTGGGCATACACTCCTAAGTCCTGAAAAAAAGTCAAAAGAGAATAAAGAGGTAAAATATCAATTAAAAATAAGAATAAAAATCCAAACTAGTAAAAGTCTAGCAATTTTCAATATCAATAAAAGAATAACTAGTCCCTGGCAATGGCGCCAAAAAAACTTGATGTGAATTTTTGCATGTGTACAAAATCGCAACAAGTAGTATAAATAAGTAAAAAGAGTATTGAACCCATAAGGACAAATTATTTTATTGAGTACCGAAATTTACTAGATGAATTCTTATTTGGAAAATCAAAATTTAATAAAGAAATCAACTAAATTAAATTAACCTAAAGAACTAACTAAATTAATTAAAAGGAACAGAATCTGAAATTTTGTTGTTTATTAATTGCAAAATTAATTATAAGGCTTTTGATTTCACTTAGTTAATCCCACACAATTTATAATTCCAAATGAATAAAAAGAATATTTTTTCAAGTTGTAGACCAAAACCCCCAAATTATTCAATATTCTCTCTCAAGCAATATAAAAAATATTCTCAACTAATTATTTGTCATAGTTCATGCACAAATTACTAATTGAAAATTCATTAAGATCTACGGATTTCTTAATGGTCACATTAACAGCGGTTTGCTCTTGTAATGGTGTTTAATTTTATAAATTCAAAATCACAAATTACTAGTTCGGTCTCTGCATGATTTAATAGATCATACAAAAGTCGGTCAACCAATTGTAAGCATTAAGATAAAAAATTAAACACACGACCATGGAAAAATATAAAAATAATATGGAATTAAAAATTGTGTTATCAAAACTAGGCTACATCAAAGCCCTAGAAAAATAAATTTAGTTCATAATAAATTTGCAACTAACAATTACTGTCTTGGATTGCATAATAAAAATTAGAGAAAGAAAAGAGATACAAAATGAATTGTTTTTGTAAAAGAAATCGCAAACTGAAGCCAGCAAACAGCACTTCTCTTTCTCTCTCCTTCTCTGTCCCGTTCTGTCTCGATTTCCGCGCCGCCACATCACGCCTAACTTCACTTTCTGTCTTCTATTTTGTCGCTTGGAGTAGTGCGCCGCCACGTCAGTAGAACGTCAGCCTCCGCCCACGTGCCCGCTCTCCTCTCTCCTTGCGTTTCGTCTTGAACTGCACGCCCACAAAGAGACAATTCTCTCTGTCTCTTACTTTATTATTATATATATATATATATATATATATATATATAAAACACAAAGAAAGCTATCAAGTGGTTCTCCTTCAATCCCCCAAAAATCAAAGGCCCGGATCTAACCTCACAAAACATATTTTCCCCCCAAAAGTTCCACCCAAAACTCAAATTCAAATCCCCACCCAAAATAACTCCTATATTTATTTAATTTTTTTTTTCTCTCTCTCTCTCTCCCTCCCTCTTCTATTCAAAAAATTAAGAAAATAAAAAAATTTAAAATTTTAAAAAATCAAAAATCAAAAAACTAAAAAATTTAAAAATTTTAAAAACTTTAAAAACTTTAAAAATAATTCAAAAAAATAAAAAAAATTATACAATATGTTTTTTGCTTTATGTTTGCTACTTCAATTAATTTGCTGGACCTCCAAAACTATTTTATATGATCAAATAAGGTGCACCGTTCCGAAGACGTGCCGTAGGCACGTGTCAACGGACAAACCTAGTATATATATATATATATATATATATATATATATATATATATATATATATATAATCTCGATGGGAGCCGTCGCTCTCCTCGTTTGGCGTGCCCTTGTTGCTTCTCTTTGAGTTGTATTTATAGAAGCACGGAAGGGAGATTTAGGGTTTATTTTTGTAGAAAACCCCCTCATCTTTAGTTATTTCTTTCCTAATTTGACTCCATCTTTATTTCTTGCTTCTTTTTCTTCTCTTTCTTTTTCTTGAAACACACGTGCTGCACACACACAAAATAAATCAAAAATTAGGATTTAAAAATTAAAAAAAAAAATAATTAGTTTAAATTAATTAAACTAACTAATAATCATATTAGCTCAATTAAACCCTTTTAAAATTATTTATTGCACTTTCAGCTCTTTCGGCAAATTAAAAATTTTATCTTGCTTTTCACACGGCCAAAATGTAAAATTTAAAATTCAACAAAACAAAAAAAATTAATAAATCATTCTGTTTGTTTTGTTTATTGATTTTTACCAAAAATATTCACCTTTTGCATCAAAAAAATTCCTTCAAAAATAATTAATTAACTGAAATTTATGAAAATAAAATAACTTATTAACATAATAGACGAATACAAGCAATTTTTATGGGTAAATGAGTACAAATATTTATATAAAAATTAGACACATCACCTACACCCTTATACACACAAACACATACACTTCTACTGATATTGAATAATTTTAATGAAAAATTACTCTTTTGTGATTTTGATGAGAATTTGATTTTTTTTACAAACTCTAGTATGTTAGACGAGTTGTATTTGATCATCTCATGACCTTTATTTCACAATTCAAGCCTTTAAAGATTTTAAATTATGAATCAGTTGAAATGTGCACAATTTTTCAAAACTGGCTGTGTAGCAGCCGACAGTCGACCGATCACTTTTTGAACTAAAAGTGGCAGTCGACCGACGTTCTTTAAATTTGGGAATTTCAAGATGATAGTCGGCCGTCTTTTTTTTGAACTATTTTGACAGTCGACCGACACCTGCTGTTTGGATTGTTTTGTTGAGTTTTCTTGCTGATTTCTTGAATGATTATTTCTTCACACTTATGGATTATTGATCTACTATTTTAGATGAGGTTTTTGCTACAGATTACTAGATTTTACAGAGAGTTATACATTGATTATAATAGAGTTTAACTTGTATTTCTATGACTTTAAGAAGTGATATAAATCCATATATATATATATATATATATATATATATATATATATATATATATATATATATATATATATATATATATGTGGATTTCAAGATATTGATGTTTTGCGATTCTCTATGACTTCAAAACATAAAACTCGGTAATTTAATGGATTTAATATATTATTTCAGTTCTGGAAATTTGTGGGTATTCGGATGGATTTGGATTTTTGATTTTTAAGATTTTTTCTTAATATGAGTGAATTGATAATGAAATTAAGAGTTTTAATGAAAGATTTTGTGTTGAAAGTTGAGTTATGACTCTCTAGAGGGTCAGTGGGACCCTAGTACACTGGCAAATGAGATTTTTGTGGTTTGGCCAGTTGGGGCCTTGTTGTTGATCAGTTGAGCTAAGTCCGGTAGGGTACACCAACTCTAGGAGATTTGTAATTAGTTAATTAACTTAATAAGATAAGGACAGGCACTAGATGGTGATATGATGAAATGAGTGCAAACATGGGTTATGGACCTCAGTATGATCTGTGGTATAAGATAATCTCTGAAATTATCGAGGTGTGAGTGAAATAGTCTCCGGAATTACCTGCGGTGTGGGATTGTTCTCCGAAATTATCGGGGTCAGGGCGACGCTCATGGGGTATTAGTGTGATGAGGCTTGATAGCTTGCGATGTGGGGTATTCTCGAAAATTCCCAACTGTGAGTGAAATAGTCTCCGGAATTATCTATGGATAGAAATTGACCTCCGAAATTATTGGGGCATGGGTTAAATACTCACAGTTTATCTAAATCTCGTAGTAGTCATCGTAGTAGGATTAGTTGCATAACGAGATATTTAACCCTATGAAGTGGGGAATGATAAGGGCTTGCACCGGATCTATGTAGAGTGAGGAGCATAGATTCGACTAGTATGCATTAAAGAGTCATCATACTGCATTTGTGTTTCTTGACTGGTATTATGCATGACGTTTTCTATTTTTTCTACACATGACACTTAGTCTAATTTCACTTGATGTTTTATGCTTTATTTATCATCTTTTCATATTTCATTTGTTACTACTATGGAAATTTATTGAATATGAATTTATACTTCATGCTTATTTAAATTGTATTTTCTTATAATGTCACTCACACCGTTATGGCTGACCCCATGGTTTTGGGGATTAGGGTTATCTCTAACCTCATGTTTTACAGGTAGGTACATGTTAGCTTGGGATTCGGATGCATATGGTAGAATGATAATATGGCTAATGCAAATTGTAAAAGATTGTGATGTAAAAGAAGAAATTATAATTCAAGGTGTTTAGTTTTCCGGTGTGCTATGTAAAGAATCGATGTAATAAAAGTTGAAAAATATTATGTGTTTTGCCTATGTTCACTATTACATTGAGGTAGATGCTGGGAATTGTGCTACATATTTCTGAGATATTATATTGGAAATTCGGGGTGCTACAGAGTTTGATATCAGAGCGTGCTTCAATAGTAATAATAAACATGGTTTAAAAATAAACCTAGGTGTGGACACTAGAGCGTGAGCACCTAGATATGGACATTATAGTGTGAGTATTACATAGAATTAAAACAAGATGAAATGGTTTGGGGTATGATTGAATTTTTTCCATAAGGTACTGATGCGAATATGAATTGTATTGTGATGCTCAAACTTTTCCCCTCATTTTGCAGTATTCAGTATAATGGCAGGACGCAGAATCAGGAATGGTGGGAATGACAGTGAGGCTGAGGGTTCCAATGGGGGCAGACTCGACTTAGAGAATGAGATTATCAGGCTGTATCAGACCTTGAACACATTCATGGCAGCTAACATGACCTGGAATCAGAATTAAGGGGCTGGACCAGTGCATGTTAATGTTGATCCAATTAAGCAGGTAGAGTCCTTCAAGCAAATGAAGCTGCCTGTTTTTGAAGGGCAGTCTGATCCAAATGAGGCTGATGATTGGATTAGACAAATGGAAGTGGTCTTCGAGGATATGGAAACCCCAGCGGCCACTAAGGTGAAGTTGGCTACAATGCAGTTAGATAAGGATGATGGCGTCTGGTGGCAATCAGTGAAGAGGACTTTTGGGAATGAACAGGTGACTTGGGAAGCTTTTCTTGGGGAGTTCAGGGATCATTTCTTTCCTCTGGATGTTCAAGAGAAAAAGGCAACGGAATTCTTGAATCTATAGCAAGGCAGCAAGGCAGTGTGCGAATATGAGACTAAGTTCGCCCAGCTATCAAGGTATGCATTAGAGCTGATAGTTGATGAAGTGAAGAAGGCCAAGAAATTCGAGCATGGCTTGAGGCCGAATTTGAGGTCTCGGATGATATTGTTGGGCATCAGAAGATATGATAAGCTGGTCAGGAGAGCAGCTATGACGGTTGAAGATATGGACCAGTTCCAGAAGAAGCAGGAAACCTGGAACAGGAACAAGAGGCCAGCAGTAGCAAGTCAGAGTGGGAAGAAGTTCCCAGTAAAGCAGGACAGGTTCAGTAAGCCAGAGCAGAAGGCACCCGCAACTCAAGAGGTGACTTGTTACTACTGTAAGGAAGCAGGTCACTTTAGGTCAGCATGTCCTAAACTGGCGAAGCAGACTTGTTTCCAGTGTGGGCGAAAGGGGCATACTAAGCTATTCTGCCCGCAACTTAAGAAGCATGGCACGGATGGGAGCAAATTCCAGAGGCAGGGGCGAGTGTTCGCATTAACTGAGGAGGATGCGTGTAACTCAGAAGATGTGATCCAAGGTATGCAAGAATTTTAAATTCATTTATTTGATGTATTAAGTAAAACTTAGTTAAGAATAAATTGGAGATTTGAGTATCATTCTTCATGTAACAGGATTTGTCTTGGTTAATGGAATAAAAGCAAAAGTTTTATTTGATACTGGTTCTTTGCATACATTTGTGTCGCCCAATTTTGCTAAAGTTTTAGGTGTGGAACCTAAGGTATTTCCAGACAAAGTCTTGTCAGTGGAAACACCATCAAGAGAAGAATTGATTGTTGATCGATATTACGAGGGTTGTGATATCAAGATTGGTAGGAGATTATTCGGCAATGATCTCATTGAACTGCAAGTCTTGGGTGTGGATGTAATCGTAGGCATTGATTGGATGGCAATATATGATGCCACAATTGAATGCAAGAAAAATGAGGTGTTGGTGAAGGTGCCAGGAGGTCCCGCAGTGACTTTTCAGGGGAAGAAGAAGAACCCAAAGTGGTTGCAATGGTATCTAAGTTGATGATTCTGGATGAGGTCAGAAGCATTCCTGTTGTCAGGGATTTTCCTATGGTATTCATGGAAGATCTACCAGGGTTACCGTCGCAGCGAGATGTTGAGTTCTGCATCAATGTTCAGCCGAAAAGTACTCCGATTTCTAAGGCTCCGTATAGGATGGCACTTATGGAGCAGGATGAAATTAGGAAGCATATTGAGGAATTTCTTGGTAAGGAGTTTATCAGGCCGAGTACTTCGCCATGGGATGTGCCAGCGTTGTTAGTGAAGAAGAAGTGAGGATGTGCATTAACTACCGGGAGTTGAACATGGTGACTATTCAGAACAAGTATCCGCTTTCACGGATTGATGATCTATTTGATAAGCTGCGGGGAGCAGCTGTATTTTCAAAGATTGATCTACAGTCGGGGTATCATCAGGTCCGAGTTAAGGAGGAAGATGTGAGCAAGACAGATTTCAGGACTCGTCATGGACTATGTGAGTTTTTGGTGATGTCATTCGGAGTGACAAATGCGCCGGTAATATTTATGGACATGATGAATCGGATATTGTACCGTTTATTGATTCCTTCATGGTGGTATTCACTGATGATATTCTGGTATATTCGAAGTCATAGAAAGACCACTCTAAGCACTTGTTAGAGGTATTGAAGAAGTTATAGGAGAATAACTTGTATGCTAAGCTGTCAAAGTGTGAATTTTGGAAATTTGAGGTAGCTTTCCTTGGTCATATACTTTCTAAGGCGGGAGTGGCCACCGATCCTCAGAAGGTTGAAGCAATGAAGGATTGGCCCAGGCCGACGTCAGTCAAGGAGGTCAGAAGTTTCTTGGGATTGGCTGGGTATTATAGGAGATTCATTTAGGGTTATACACAGATTGCAGTCCCTTTGATAGGATTGACTCGGAAGAATGTGGCATTCACTTGGACTGATAAGTGTGAGGCGAGTTTCCTTCAGCTTAAAGAGAGGTTGACGACTGCACCTATCTTAGTTTTGTTGCAAGCTAGAAAGGACTATGATATCTACAGGGATGCATCACTCAGAGGTTTGGGGTGTGTCTTGATGCAAGAAGGGAAGGTTATTGCTTATGGCTCGAGGCAGTTGTGTTCGAATAAGAAGAACTATCCAACGCACGATCTGGAATTAGTAGGTATTATCTTTGTCTTGAAGCAGTGGAGGCATTATGTATATGGAGAGAAGGTCAACATGTTCATAGACCACAAGAGCATGAAGTACATTTACCAGCAGAGGGATCTTAATCTTCGGCAGAGAAGGTGGTTGGAGGTGTTGGAAGACATTCGTCCCGAGACCAAGTATCATCGGGCAAGGAGAATGTGGTGGCCGATGGACTTAGTTGGAAGAGAAGTCTATCGAGTTTGATCACCACTCAGAGAGAGTTGGCAGCAGAGTTGGATCAGGCAGGTATTGAGGTTGTACTGCAGGGTTTAGGAGCATCTTTGGCTTGGTTAAGGTTGTAGCCTTCTTTGAGGGAGTAGATTATGGAGGGTAAGAAATCCGATGCAGGAATTCAGAGGATTCTGCAGCAAGTTTTTGAAGGCAAGTTATCAGAGTTTCGTGTCCAAGATGGGTTTTATGGATGGGCGAGAGGTTGTGTGTATCGGAGAATGCAGATTTGAAGGAGAGTATCTTGCAAGAGGCACACAGTACCTTGTTGTCAGTACATCCCGGAGGCACGAAGATGTACAAGGACATCAAAACAACACTTTTGGTGTTCGGGTATGAAAAGAGATGTGGCGGACTTTGTGACAAGATGTTTGACTTGTCAACAGATTAAAGCAGAGAATCAGAAACCTAGAGGCTTGTTACAGCCATTGCCTATTCTGGAATGGAAGTGGGAGAATACCAGCATGGATTTCATCACTGGGTTACCGAGGAGTTCGAAGGGCAATGACTCGATTTGGATCATTGTGGATCATTTGACCAAGTTAGCTCACTTTCTGTCTATGAAGATTACTTGGTCGTTGGAGAAATTGTCAGAGTTGTACATTGATGATGTGAGACTTCATGGGGATCCTGTGTCGATTGTTTCCGATAGGGATGCGAGGTTCACATCGAGATTTTGGACGGGTCTGCAAGCAGCTTTGGGTACCAGAACTGATTTCGGTACCGCTTTTCATCCGCACACTGATGGTCAGACTGAAAGGGTGAATCGGGTATTGGAGGATATGCTTAGGTCTTGTGTTATGGATTTTGGCGGCAATTGGGGAAGGTACTTGGCAGTGGTTGAGTTTGCCTATAACAATAGTTACTATGCAAGTATCGGTATGGCTCCATATGAAGCTCTGCACGGGAGGAAGTGGAGGACACCCATTTGTTGGTATGCAGTCAACGAGAGGCAGATGTTTGGGCCAGAGATTGTGCAGTATGATGAATCCAATAATATTCACATTTAGGAGCAATAATCTTAGTGCAATTAGACATTTAAATGCTCTATATGTGGTATTTTACTCTTATTTTCTCTTTTCCATAGGAAACAACCAAAAGTAGCCAAACAAAGCAGATTCAAGGCTAATACAGACTGAGGGGATGATACACAGGGAACTGCAGAGCATAAGTCGACTGATTCTTCCAACAGTCGACTGGACAGAGAGGAAGCAGCTGCTCGGTACATTCGACTTACTCCAAAGACAGTCGACTTGACTGATGAATCACGAATCTCCAGATGTCTCGACACAGTCGACTGATCACCAAACCAGTCGACTGGTATTCAGCCGAGTTAGAAGATAAGAACAGATGAAGATGCATCCTCATCCAAATCCGAATCAAAATTAAGTTATCCTAACCCAGGTTATCTGCAACTAACAACTCTCCAACAATCAAAGCTAGAGACCGGGGTTGGCAAGTAAGAAGGTGGACTCAGTCTTATGCGTTAAAAGATAAGAAATCAGGAACTCTGCAGAAAAGGAAGGAAAGAAGAAAAGAGAAAGAAATAAAACGCAGATCAAATAAGGAAGGAAATAAATGAAAGAAGAGGACTTTTCTGGAAAAAGTGCAAACCCTAACTCTCTTCCCGTGATCTATAAATATCAACCACGAGGCATTAAGGAGGGAGGACCGAATCACCGAATCATCCGTCAACGGATCCATCGATAGACCATCGACAGCAAGCATCAAGATACCAGCATCAAGAAGGAGAACAAGTCGACTGCTGATTGGGCTCAAGTTCAACATCATACAAATCAGTGTTCTTCTGTTCTTCCTTTTACTTTTTATTTTACTGTAGAGTCATGAATTCTATTTTATTAATCAATAAAGGTTGTATTATGTGCAACTAATTTCATAGTTGGGTAGATTGAAGTCGTAGTCATGTAATGCTTATATTCTTCTGAATGCTACTCTATTACTTATTGATTAAATCCGATTGAATTGGTATAGATTTATAATAATCAAACTTGTTCAGAAGTTCTAAGATCAGTCGACTGAGAGTAACAGCAAGTCGACTGCCATGCAGAACCTGAGATTATCAAGTTTGCGAATTATAAATCTGAATCTGTTATATGAGTATAGAGGCGATCCGTATCTCGTGCTCATAACTTGTAACACAGGAATCTTTAGGGGTTCTTGGTTTAATCAACTTGAATGATCTAGATCTGATACCAATTTCTAGAACTTTGAGTGTTTGTTCGTTTCCATTGTTCCTATGTTTTCTTTAAGTGCAACTTAGTAGATACCATGCTAAATACTTAAGGAAAGAAACGAATTAGAGTAGATACCATGCCTAATTCTTGGCTTAGGGAAATATTAACTTTAAGGAGTAGATACCATGCCTTTAAAGGAACAAACATGAGTAATTGGAGTAGTATATGACTTAGCATTATTGACTATAGGTGGAAATCAAAGCCCAACTACCTTAATAGATATTTGTGACTCAAATTGTGATGCTACTTAATTTAGATTATCATTTCATTACCTTTCAATCAGACTTTTAGAACAAAACTTTATGATTAGCATTTTCTTTTGTTTTATTGGTTAGTAAGTTAATTTCTACAATCTCTGTGGGATCGACCCTTGCTCTTCACTACGCTTCTATAAACGATTCGTACACTTGCAAGGTTTTTAATTTGTGTCTAGTTGATTTGTATATTTAGATCACCTAGATTGCACTACACAGTAGACATCGGAGAAGATCAAGCTGATTCGTAAGAGGTTGGTCGAGGCTCAGAGTCGGCAGAAGAGTTATGCAGATACTCGACGAAAGGATTTGGAGTTTGAGGTTGGGGTGCAGTTTTTCTATGGGCGTCTCCGACTGAGGGAGTAATCAGGTTTGGAAAGGGTGGCAAGTTGGAGACAAGGTTCATTGGGTCGTACAGGATTTTGAGGCAGATTGGTAAAACGGCATATAAGTTGGAACTACCAGAGGAATTCGCTCAGGTGCACGATGTGTTCCAGGTGTCGATGTTAAAGAAGTATGTGCCAGATCATAGTCATCAGTTGACGGAGGTGCCCGAGGGACTACAGCTGAACTTGAATTACAAGGAGCAGCCTGTAGAGAATGTTGATCGTAGGGAGAAGGTGTCGAGGAATAAGGTAATACCTATGGTCAAGGTGTTGTGGAGGAACCAGCAGTTTGAGGAAGCTACTTCGGAGCCGGAGGATCGCATGTGAAAGGATTTTCCCGAGCTCTTTGTATGATTGTATTCGTTTGGTTAAATTGTAATCCGCTTGTATGATTGCATTCTTTAAACCATATTTCCATTTATGTGATTGCATTCTTTCTTTTGCTTAATTGTTTGGTTTCTATTAGCAGTAGTTCTGAGGATAGAATTATTCTAAGCAGAGAGTGATGTAATACCCTAGAATTTTAAATAATTTTTTTGAATTTAATTAATGAATTAAAGTGATTTTTGATGATTTAATAAACATTTTTCTGAAATTTATCTTTTTACACGAGCAAATATTTTTTTGGGAAACTCAAAGTCATAAACTATTTTGGGAAAACCTAACATTTAATATTATATATTATTTGTGAATTTTCTGGATTTTTCTGATATTTATTTGATATAATTGCAAATATTACAAAAGGGAGGCTTTTGTGCAAAATTACCACTTGGAGTAAAAACTCCAGATTTTCTGTTTTCTGAGCTGAGCGTGATGGTTAGCCAACTCAGAGGTAAAAAGCTTAAATTTTGTTCTAATAGATTTGGTTTATTTCGCAAATTTGTCAAACAAGAGTCTTTTTGCAAAATTACCACTTGGAGGCAAAAAGTTACAAAATTTATTTTTTTGCTGATTAGATATGGATGTCGGCCAGATCTAGAGAGTTATTTTGATTTTTAATCCCAATTAAATTGGTTAGCCTAATTTTCTAGTATAAAAGATCTATATATGTAAAGATATATTCTAAAGGAATATTTTGCAAAATCTTCTCAAAACCCTAAAAATCCGGATTTTCCGCTATATTAAGACTACTACAGCCGTCCCCCTCCTCTGCAAAAACAAAAGATTATTTTACTATTGGTTTTCTTGGAGTTCAAAGCGAGGATCTTGGATTTTGCGAAAGGAATGACTTTTCTTAATTCTTTATTATCTTCGGTTGATCCTTCAATAAGATGAGTGACAGATGTTTTAATTTCTTATTATTGTATGCATGTTATATATGATGATTTGTATATTAGAATGCATGATAGATGATGGTATGTTGATATAGTGAAGTTATTGATGGATGAATGAATAAAAATAGAACTTTTTATGAAACTATGCAATTGATGAATAAAAATTCAATATATATGACTTGGGATTGTTAAGAAATTAGTAGGAATCAGGGGTATGTTGTTTTATTCCATATTCTCACTCATTTGAATGTACATAATGAGTTGTATGATGTTTATTGCATAAAATGGATAAACGTTGAGCCTTTACTGTGTATGCACATACATAGGGTCCGTTATGGTATTTTGTTGAGTAAAACTTGATGAATTTTTTTTTGTTGTAGATGCTTATTATCATGGACAAACTAATATAATTAGTTTGTGTATGTGTATAACAAGTCGATGAAGGATTTTAGAATCAAAAGATCAAGTCTTCATGTGTTAAATTGTTTTTTTTTGAGTTTCGGGTCTGATGTTTGTAGGCCGAAATTGATTTTTGGAGTTTTGTAAAGTTTTTGATTGGATCTTGACCTATATTGATACTGACATTGAATTGAACCATATACTACTCTTAAACAACGAATTCTTGATGCTTTAACTGATGCCTACACCCTTATACACACAAACACATACAGTTTTACTGGTATTGAATAATTTTAATGAAAAATTACTCTTTTGTGATTTTGATGAGAATTTGATTTGTTTTACAAACTCCAGTCTGTTAGAAAAGTTGTATTTGATCATCTCAGGACTTTTATTTCACAATTCAAGCCTTTAAAGATTTTAAATTATGAATCAGTCGAAATGTTCACAATTTTTAAAAACTGGTTGTGCAGCAGCCAACGATCGACCGACCACTTTTTGAACTAAAAGTGGCAGTCGACCGACATTCTTTAAATTTGGGAATTTCAACATGACAGTCGACCGTCGTTTTTTTTGAACTGTTTTGACAGTTGACCGACACCTGCTGTTTGGATTATTTTGTTGAGTTTTCTTGCTGATTTCTTGAATGATTATTTCTTCGCACTTATGGATTATTGATCTACTGTTTTAGATGAAGTTTTTGCTACAGATTACTAGATTTTACAGAGAGTTATACTTTGATTATAATGAAATTTTTTTTGTTGTAGATGCTTATTATCATGGACAAACTAATATAATTAGTTTGTGTATGTGTATAACAAGTCGATGAAGGATTTTAGAATCAAAAGATCAAGTCTTCATGTGTTAAATTGTTTCTTTTGAGTTTCGGGTCTGATGTTTGTAGGCCAAAATTGATTTTTGAAGTTTTGTAAAGTTTTCGATTGGATCTTGACCTATATTGATACTGACATTGAATTGAACCATATACTACTCATAAACAACGAATTCTTGATGCTTTAACTGATGCCTACACCCTTATACACACAAACACATACACTTTTACATATATTGAATAATTTTAATGAACAATTACTCTTTTGTGATTTTGATGAGAATTTGATTTGTTTTACAAACTCCAGTCTGTTAGAAAAGTTGTATTTGATCATCTCAGGACTTTTATTTCACAATTCAAGCCTTTAAAGATTTTAAATTATGAATCAGTCGAAATGTTCACAATTTTTAAAAACTGGTTGTGCAGCAGCCAACGATCGACCGACCACTTTTTGAACTAAAAGTGAAAGTCGACCGACATTCTTTAAATTTGGGAATTTCAACATGACAGTCGACCGTCGTTTTTTTTGAACTGTTTTGACAGTCGACCGACACCTGCTGTTTGGATTGTTTTGTTGAGTTTTCTTGCTGATTTCTTGAATGATTATTTCTTCGCACTTATGGATTATTGATCTACTGTTTTAGATGAAGTTTTTGCTACAGATTACTAGATTTTACAGAGAGTTATACTTTGATTATAATGGAGTTTAACTTGCATTTCTATGACTTTAAGAAGTGAGATATATATATATATATATATATATATATATATATATATATATATATATATATATATATATATATATATATATATATATATATAGGGTAAAAGGGATATGAGCAACTTGCTCATTTAGTAAATAAGCAATTGATGATGTGGCATACATGTGATTGGAAAATCATTAAAAGGGTTAGTTGTCTAATGTATCACATGCATGCCACATAATCAATTGCTCATTTACTAAATGAACAAGTTGCCCATATCCCTTTTACCCATATGTGTGTGTGTGTGTGTGTGTGTGTGTGTGTGTGGATTTCAAGATATTGATGTTTTGTGATTCTCTATGACTTCAAAACATAAAACTCAGTTATTTAATGGATTTAATATCTTATTTCAGTTCTGGAAATTTGTGGGTATTCAGATGGATTTGGATTTGTTGATTTTTAAGAAGTTTTCTTAATATTAGTGAATTGATAATGAAATTAAGAGTTTTAATGTAAAATTTTGTGTTGAAAGTCGAGTTGTGACTCTCTAGAGGGTAAGTAGGACCTTAGTACATCGGTAGTTGAGATTTTTTTGGTTTGGCCAGTTGGGGCCTTGTTGTTGATCAGTTGAGCTAAGTCCGGTATGGTACACCAACTCTAGGAGATTTATAATTAATTAATTAACTTAATAAGATAAGGACAGACACTAGATGGTAATATGATGAAATGAGTGCAAACATGGGTTATGGACCTCAGTATGATCTGCGGTGTGAGATAATCTCCAAAATTATTGAGGTGTGAGTGAAATAGTCTCCGGAATTACCTGCGGTATGGGATTGATCTCCGGAATTATCGTGGTCGAGACGACGCTCATGGGGTATTCGTTTAATGAGGCATCATAGCTTGCGGTGTGGGGTATTCTTGAAAATTTCCAGGTGTGAGTGAAATAGTCTCCGGAATTATCTTTGGATAGAGAGTGACCTCTAGAATTATCGAGGCATGGGCTGATACTCACAGTTTATCTAAATCTCGTAGTATTCATCGTAGTAGGATTAGTTTCATAACCAGGTATTCAACCCTATGAAGTGGAGAATGATAAGGGCTTGCACCGGATCTATGTAGAGTGGGGAGCATAGATTCGACAAGGATGCATTAGAGAGTCGTCATACTGCATTTGTGTTTCTTGACTTGTATTATGCATGACATTTTTTATTTTTCCTACACTTGACACTTAGTCTATTTTCACTTGATGTTTTATGCTTTATTTATCATCTTTTCATATTTCATTTGTTACTACTATGGAAATGTGTTGAATATGAATTTATCCTTCATGCTTATTTAAATTGTATTTTCTTTTAATTTCACTCACACCGTTATGACTAACCTCATAGTTTTGGGGGTTAGGGTTATCTCTAGCCTCATATTTTACAGGTAGGTACATGTTAGCTTGGGATTCAGATGCATATGGTAGAATGATAATATGGCTAATGCAAATTATAAAAGATTGTGTTGTAAAAGAAAAAAAATATAATTCAAGGTGTTTAGTTTTTCGGTGTGCTATGTAAAGAATCAATGTAATAAAAGTTGAAAAATATTCTGTGTTTTGGCTATGTTCACTATTACATTGAGGTAGATGCTGGAAATTGTGCCACGTATTTCTGAGATATTATATTGGAAATTCGGGGTGCTACATCTGCCGTCCGCTTGGGTATTGGAACGCTTTTACTTGACCCCCTTAATGTGGGTATATCGCTCGGCTCTTGTCTTAACCTTCCTGGCTTCTCTAGGGTCTGAAGGGAGGATTTCCTTTTCGAGGAATTTGAACAGAGCCTTCATCCAGTTCTCCCCGTGTGTTGGGGGAGGTATCATAATGAGCTCGAGATTTGCTTCTTCAATGTTGGGTCTTAGGAGGACCTCAATCAGAACAATTCGGTCTAGTCCTTGGAGGGAAGAGGAAGATAATTTTGACTGGGAATCTGCTTGCCCATTTTCTTTGCGAGGGATACAGATGACTTCTGCCTCCTAGAAGGTGGCTAGCAGCTCCTTTACCTTGGCGAGATATTTAACCATTCGGTCATCTCAGGCCTTGTACTCTCCTGAAACTTGGTTTACCACTACTGGGAGTCGCTAAATATTTTGATGCGTTGAGCACCAACTTTACAGGCCAGGAATAGACCGGCAATGAGGGCTTCAAACTCCGCTTCATTGTTAGATGCTTAGAAGTTGATACGGAGTGAGTATTGGAGAATGAAGTTGCCTGGTTCGGCTAGGTTGACCCCCACTCCACTTCCCTCGACACATGAGGATCCATTAACATAAACGCTCCAGAAGGGGATTTCTTCGCCTTCCTCGCATGGGTCAGGGATGGTGCTTTCTACAATGAATTTTGCAAGGGCGTGAGCCTTTATAGCAGTCATCAACTAATAGCTTATGTCGTGTTGACTTAGCTCGATGGACCACTTCATAAGACGCCCCGAGCTCTCTGGTTTGTGCAGCACCTGTTTAAGGGGTTGGTCAGTAAGAACAGCTTAGAAGTACGGTCAGAGCTTGTGGGCAGCTATGATCAGGGCGTATGCCATATTTTCTATATTTGAATAGCAGAGCTCGGCATCCCGGAGGACTTTACTCACATAGTATATTGACCTCTGGACTTTGTCTTCTTCTCTTACTAGGATGACACTGAGGGTTTGATCCGATGTGGCGAGGTAGAGGTAAAGGAGCTCTCCTGGCTTGGGCTTGCTCATGAGTGGGGGATTGACTAGGTATGCCTTGAGTTGGTCGAATGACTCATGTTTTGATTGTCCCCACTCAAAGCCTTTCGCCCCTCTCAGAGCCTTGAAGAACCGGAGACACTTTTCCCCTAATTTGGATAGAAAGCACCCTATGGAAGCGAGACGTCCTGTGAGTTTTTGTATTTCCTTGATGTTGGATGGGGGAGCCATATTCAATATAGCTTGGACTTTCTCTGGGTTGGCTTCTATGCCCCTCTGACTAACCATAAACCCCAGGAATTTGCCTAAAGACACCCCAAAAGCTCACTTAGATGGGTTGAGTCTCATGTTGTGCTTCAGTAAGACATCGAATGATTCCTAAAGATTGATCACATGGTCTTGCTTGCTGAGGATCTTTACCAACATATCATCCACATAAACTTCCATATTCCTTCTGATCTGTTCCTTGAAGACCATGTTGACGAATCACTGATAGGTTGCTCCGGCGTTCTTTAACCCGAAGGGCATGACGCGGTAACAATATAGGCCTTGATCAGTTGTGAAAGAGGTCTTTGGAATATCGGAGGAGAACATTCTGATCTGATTGTAACTGGAGAATGCATCCATAAAGCTTAAGAGCTCATGACCGGAAGTGACATCGATTAGGGCGTTGATGCTAGGGAGGGGAAATGGATCCTTTGGACACGCCTTGTTCAGGTCTGTGAAGTCAATGCAAATTCTCCATTTTCCGCTGGCATTTATTTTACCATTACAACGTTGGAAAGTCACTCAGGATAGCTGACCTCTTGGATCAACCGGGCCGCAAGAAGTTTATCTACTTCCTCTGTAATGGCCTGTTGTCGATTCGGGGCATATTTGCGGTGCTTCTGCTGAACGGGTTTAGCTCCATGAGCTATGCTAAGACGGTGCTAAAGAAATTCTCTGATATACCGGGCATATCTGCAGCGGTTTAGGCGAACAGGTCTTGGTTCCCCCTAATGCATTGAACAATGTCTACTTTGACTTGGTGAGGGAGAACTTTTCTCACTTGAAACGTCATGGTCGGGTCTCCTTCTGAAAAATGAACCTCCTTTAACTCAACTACTAGTTCTGAGATGGCTTTGTTGCCACCTTGGGGGAGCTCTAGATTTTCGAGGGAGAGGACCGGGCTCCCTACAAAAGTCATATAGCACTTTCGAGCAGTCTCTTGGCTTCCCCTGACCTCTTCCACCTCCGCCGAGGTAGGTAATTTCATCTTCATATGGAGAGCTGAGGGTAGGGCATGAAGCACAGCAAGGTCGGGCCGGCCAAGGATGGTGTTGTATGCAGCTTTTACATCGACAACCATAAAATCCATTGGCTCTGTTCGGGTTTTGGGGCTTTGCCAGCAGTTACATCAAGAGTGACAACTCCCTCGATGGTTACTCGCACCCCAAAGAACTCGTGGAGGGTGTAGTCGGTAGGTTTGGGGCAATCTCAAGACAGCTTAAGGCCTTGAAAGGTCTCCATAAAGAGGATATTGACGAAGCTGCCGTTGTCGACTAGGATTTGGCGTACTTCATGGTTGGCCATGTGGAGACTCACTATGAGCACGTCACAATGGGGCGTTCAGACGCCTTCTAGGTCTCTGTCTGAAAATATCACGAGCACTCCGAAGCCTTTGAGTGGAGGGTGGTTCTGTACTGAGTTAACTTCTTGGATGAAGGATTTTCGGGAGGAGACTCTCCCCCCATTGGGCCTCCATGGATGAGGTGGAGGATTGCCTCCGGTTTGGAGTCCTGGGACTCGGCGGGTCTTTCAGCTCACTTGTTGGCCCCCCGAGGCAGAAAAGGATCAACTCTGTCCTTCCTGACAAACTTGGCCAGTTGCCCTCTCTGGATGAGGGCTTCGATCTTCTCTTTGAGGGCCCGACAATCGTCCGTGTTGTGGCCGTGGTCCTTATGAAAACAGCACCACTTATCTTTGTTCCTCTTCTTGTCAGGGGTATTCATCTTCGGGGGAGGTTGGAGCAATCCTTCCTTGCCGATCTCTATGAGGATGGCCGAGACACTGGCATTAGGAGGGGTGAACTTTTTGAAATGAGAAGGAGGGCGATGCTAGCCGCAGTTGTCTTTCTGAAGCTTCTTGGTACCTTCTTCATCTACACCTTTCCGTTTGTTCCCGGACATGGGCTCCTTCTTTTCATGGGGATGGAGGGCTTCTTCGGCCCGGATGTACTTCTCACTCCTCAACAGGAGCTCCGAGAAGTATCCGGGAGGCTTCTTTGCGAAGGATGCCTTCAGGTCGGCATAGTTGGTGTTGTGTTGGAACGCTGCTGAGGCCACTGACTGGTCAAGAGAGGCAATAGACCGAGCTTCGGTGGTAAAGCACCAAACATAGTCCCTCAGACGTTCGCCCTTTCTTTGACTGAGTGCTAGCAAAGATGCACTCGTTTTCTCGGCTCGACGGCTGCTGACGAAGTGAGTGAGGAAGAGCTTCTCAAACTGATCAAGGAAGTATTTGACCAAATCAGGTTCAGCTCTATGTAAATAAGATTCATATGGTCAAATACTTCCCTAATCATATCATAGGATTGACATATAGCTGAAATACAACATCAAGGAATATTTGGAATGATGATATTTTGCCTTCAGTTTTCATTGATTTTGCTCTCCCATCAGTCTTGAGCAAGTCCAATATATCTTCAAAGCTACAAAAAAAGGCATAAGCATTATAGGGAAAAGCCTTGATCTTTAATTTCTCCAAACAGATACATTATTTGAGTACATTTTTCAGTTGTACTAATTAGCAAGTAAAATTTATAGCAATTCCATTATATTAAAAAAATTGCTTTTTTATTTTCTTCGAGAAAATTTTCATTAAAAGAGTTATACACGTGTTTATTCATATCATTTTCAGACATGATTGTTTAAATATTAGTAGGCTCAGAACACACTATTCACAGTAGGGCTGCACTGTAGTGCCATGCCAACTAGTTCAAATGCATAAATAATCAAGCATCAGTTAATTAAATAATCAAGCATCAGTTGAAATGCATAAATACACCCTCCTTCATATAAATGCATCAATACACCCTCCGTCAATTTTATAATCAGGCATCACTTCAAATGCATAAATACACCCTTCAACATTAGTGAGGGAGCGGGAGAAGGAGAGCTGCCCAATCAAGATCATGAACATATATCGGGTGGATGTGGGAGAGTGCGCACAGGGGTGCACACAAAAAGAGTTCAAAACTAAAGAGTATGCATAAATACCATATGCTCGAAATTCTAACAAAATTTGCCCTCAGTTACCAACAGCAAATGGGTTTTCAGATAATAAGGTGAGTCATCACTGCCTACACCAACACAAAAAAATATAGAAAGAACAAACCCCAAAATGCATAAATGGGAATCAAATACTTCCCTGCCATATTGTAGCTGATCATCTTGTTCCACACACTATTCTTGAGATGCAAACATTACCTCACATACTAATTAACAATAAAGAGTTTGAACAAGTGAATGGAAAACATATAACAATTGTCAAAGCATAGCAACATTGTCTAATTAATATTGAGATTAAATATGTTATCAAGTTATCTAACCCGATGCAAACATATTTCAACCTAAAGATTATTTTTTGCATAATATAAAATAACAAAGATTACAAAATAAGGGAATTGAAAGAAAAAAAATGGTTAAAAAATGTTTACAAAATTATACCTGAACGAAGATGTCGGGGTGGAGAAGAAAGGAGGATTTAGGGTTTCGATCAGGTGGGTTTCGATGGGTTTTTGGCGATATACGGGGATTTCGAAAGTAGGAGAAGGGGCGTCGAGAACTTTCGAAAGCAGGGCGTCGAGAACTTTCGAAAGCAGGAGTTAGGGTTTTGATCGTCTTTGAATCGTTGAGTTAGGGTTTCGATCAGGAGAGTTGAGAGCGGGGAGAGAGAAGATAGGAGAGGGTTTCAGCGATTTGAGAGCTAGATTTGGAGCGGCGTTGAGGTGGAGGTGGATTCGAAGAAGCTAGGGTTTCGCTTAACAGGGGGAGATTGGAGAACGAGACAAAAGAGATCGGGAGAGAGAGATAGCAGAGGGAGGAGATAGAGAAACGATGGGAAAATGACCATAGTGCCCCCATCATGTTATTGAGAAAGCGGTTGAAAGGAAAGCCACATGATTTTGATCATGATGAGGATCAAAATCATGTGGCTGAGGAAGACTGCGCATATATATATATATATATATATATATATATATATATATATATATATATATATATAGAGGAGTGATCCAATGAGAAACACTTTTAAATGAGAAAATGAGAAACAAAGATTTTGACCATTGGATATGAGGGGAAATAGATGAATGGCTCTAATTCAATTGGATTAATTAGTAGAAAATCCGGTTTTTTTCTATACATCTATTAAAAAAAACCAAAAAAAAAACCAAAAGCAAAAACCCAAACATCATTAACGTTCTTTCGTTAATCCAAACAACAACAAAAACCTTAATTGCAAAAACATTAACGTTCTTTCGTTAATCCAAACATAGGTTTTACAAAATTTATTCTCTGATTACGTCAATGATTTAGTTTATAGTGTAGCAGTTTAAGTAGATTTCAATTCACCACGGCGGAAAAATAGCTTAATCAGAAACATGTTGATAAACCAAAACCCAAATTGAGATGACATCGCATGATGGCTGAAATACCCGTAAGCTTCGCCCGACGAAGTTTGCACTTAAGTAATTGCAAGAATGAATACAAACTAATGATGTGCAGATGCACAAGATTGCAACAGTAAATAGATGATCAAAAGACATACAACTAGTATTGATCATACCTGGAGTATGGTGAATGCCTTCACCTTGAAACACCTCCTTCAGCAATGCTGGACACAAAAGTATTATCTATAGCATCAACAGTAGAAAGGAGCGCAATGGAATTCACTGTGAGTTCACTCTGAGTTCTGATGCACTGAATTCTTTACTGTAAGTGAACAAATGATTTACATGATGAATTCAAGGTAAAAGCAGCATCCCATCATGTTTGGGTTTTTGCAATTAAGGTTTTTGCTGTTGTTTGGATTAACGAAAGAACGTTAATGATGTTTGGGTTTTTGCTTTTGGTTTTTTTAATAGATGTATAGAAAAAAACCGGATTTTCTACTAATTAATCCAATTGAATTAGAGCCATTCATCTATTTCCCCTCATATCCAATGGTCAAAATCATTGTTTCTCATTTTCTCATTTAAAAGTGTTTCTCATTGGATCACTCCTCTATATATATATATATATATATATATATATATATATATATATATATATATATGTATGTATGTATGTATGTATGTATGTATGTATGTATATGTATATATATATGTATATGTTATTATCTCTAGGAGACGAGTTAAACCAAATGTTTTATCATGAAGGAAATTAAAACACCACATCATATCCAATAACACTAGGATTAACACTTTAAATGTCATGGGTTTGTTCATAATGGGCTGCCACCATGACCCAGTATATATATATATATATATATATATATATATATATACACACACACACACACATACACACTCTTAAGTATGGGGTGTTACACACATCCCTCTTAAGATCTCAGCGTCCTTGCTGAGCCCGAAACTTGCAACCTAGCACATGATCCCTTTCTAGCCGATGTGGAGTGGAGTACCCTGATTCTGCTACCTAGTCTCCCTACCCGAGACAACTGGCCTAGCTCCATCGCAGGCGTACCTCCAGCCCACTCTTACCCATGATCGGTGTCGAAAATTGGCTCTGATACCATTTGTAATGCCCCGAGCCCTGTCAGCTACGCACGCGACGATGCGTGCGCACACGTAAACAAAACTCATCCAAACAACTGCCCACCATAGGCATGCCTTACAAAAGGTGCATTAGCACTGTCACATTTACCCGATACTCGGACCCGATTCGGACCCGGCATTGGACCAGAACCGACCCAATCTATACGGGTCCGGGTCCGGGTCCGGGTCCTAAAATAAGACCTGATGCACTTTTGGGTCAAGGTCCAGGACTGGGTCTGCTCAAAATAGAACTGACCCTGACCCGAACTCGGACCCGTTAAAAAATACCCCCAAAGATATAGAATTTGAATAATAAGGTTATAGGAATATACATATAAAAGTAATTGTTGAAGATAGATGTGTAAATATATAGTATTAATTCATGTAATTAAGTGCAAAAAATTTTAGAATCGTAGGGTATCGGGTGCAAAAAAACTTAAGTGCAAATATTTATTCTCTATTACCGGACTCAACGGGTATTTTTTTAAACTAGGATCCGGACCCGGACTTGGACCCGGTTCTTGCAAGTCCGGGTTCGGGTCCAATTTTTTGGCACGTGAGGTATTGGGTTCGGGTCCAGGTCCGGGTAGTGGAGGACCCGACCCGATAGGATCCAATACCAGCTCTAGGTGCTATAGCTTATAGGTAACTTATGATCCTTGGCAATCTATATTTATACTTTATTAATTCTACATCTACCACTGATATGGGACTTATACCCTCATCACACACACGTGCACATGCAAAGCACGTGCACACCACACACAACAGCAGCCCAACCCCCCTCTTCTTCCATGTCAACAAGAAGAAGAAACCCGGGCCCCACCAATGCAGCCAACCTCTTCTTATCCCATAAATCTTGGCCCAATCTATGCACCCAAGCCCATAACCAACCTATAGGCCCAACTACCACTCTACTATATATATATATATATATATATATATATATATATATATATATATATATATATATATATATAGGGAAAGCTTCGGTTGTGCACTCCTCTAGTGCACACGGCGTGTGCACTAGGCCTTCGGGCGTTCATATCGACGATCCGAACCGTTCACATTGATCTACACATCTAAATTAGTCTAAATATATAAAATCAAATCATTTGAAATTCATTTGCCCATCCATCATGTGACTATAAAAAACAATGATTTTTAGCCATACAATTTTGTAACGCTTCAATGGATGGGTAAATGAAGTTCAAATGATTTGATTTTACATATTTAGACTAATTTAGATGTGTAGATCAATGTGAACAGTTCGGATCGAGTATATGAACGCCCGAAGGCCTAGTGCACACGCCGTGTGCACAAGAGGAGTGCACAACTGAAGCTTTCCCTATATATATATATATATATATATATATATATATATGAGCCTTCTTCCGTTGCAAACGGGTCGCAAGCGGGTCTGTTCGCACAGACCCGTGCAAACTTTGATCTGGACCGTCCAGATATTTTTTTGTAAAAATTTGCCTTAACCCGTCGTTGGGAATGACGGGTTAAGGCTAAATTTTATTTTAAAAAATAGCCTTAACCCGTCCTTCCCAAGAACGGGTTAAGGCAATCTATATTCATTTGTATTTGCATTCAGATCGTCTTCTTCGACGATTTCTCTCTCGCTCTTTCTTCTTTCTTCGACGAACCCATTTCGAAAAAAACCCTAATCCTTCATCTACTCCCAAAGTTGCCCTCCTCCGTCCACTCTCCCTCCTCTCTACTCCAAAGTTTGAAGCCCTACTCTCTCATTATATATATATATATATATATATATATATATATATATATATATATATAATAATTATTATTGTTATTACTATTATTATTATTATTATTATATAATACTATATATATGTTAGGTTTTGTGAGAAATTAACAATTGGGAATTAGGGTTTATCTCTAGATCTAAGTTGCTTGAGATATTCACCCTAGGTATCAAGATTGGAATACCTAGACTGCTATCACAAGCCAGTATTTATTCCTAAATACTGGTTTGGGTATCGGGTTATAAGCCCACAAACCGCATTCCAATATCCAATCAATTGTACGTTCATTACACGTGTTACTCATATGCACATGCAATATTTATATAGAGAGAATATACCAATATATCCAACAATATCCTCCTATATTCTCTATATATAACGTACAGGATTATCTCATCAATTCAGTATAAAACTGACTGGCTGATAGCAGTCCATAAAGGAAAAGCATCATAAAGGTATAGTTTCATAAGAACCAATAGAATTATAAAACTGAATAGTTCAATCAAGACTAAACCAATATAATTAAATAATTCCAAACCATATCCAATTCAGAATAGTTCAGATAGACTAACCTAACTGGAATAATCTGTCATAATTTCAAAATCAAACGAAGCAAATAAACTTCAAGAACAAAATATGAGTTTTAAGCTCATGAACACAAGAGTCTTAAACTCAACAGAAGTTTTACCAAGCAAGTGACTAATTTATTCTCGAAAGAAATAAACTAAAATTCCATCCTTGCACACTGCTTTATGTTTACTCCTCCATTTTGAGCAAATCATTATTTTTGAAATCTATGTTGACAGATTCAACTCCTCCATCTTTGCTAGCTTATAGAAAACAAGAATATCAAGAGACACATCTCTAAGAATTCTAACGAATTTTACAAAGTATCTAGTTCCACAAAAGAACTTATTACAATTCATAATTAGCTTAGCAAAAATATAACGCAAGCATCACAATCAAGTATCTTTAATAAGTAAAGTACATGAACTTTATAGTTTCTACACAAGAACCATACTATGTTTCATATTGGAATGAAAAGACTGCCGTTTCAATCATGGTTTAACATTGAATCATCAAAATTGGAATGAAACATGTATCCATAAAAGACATATCATCAAAATTGGAATGATATTTAGGACAATTTAATCATCGGAAACACATCGACAAGTTTTCATGTTTCGTATTGGAATACTATGATTATTCTAAGTAAATTCCCTAGATATATAATACCATCAAAATTGGAATGACATTATATATTTGTGGAATTTATGTGGAATCATCAAAATTATCTAAAACATGTCAAGTGCCTAAAATTGATGCTTAAGTTTGAACTTCTTTATGGCTCCAATTGGATTCTAAATTTCAAAACAATTAGGATGTTAAAGCTTTGACTCCATAGCTTCCAACTCCATTTTCCCCACAGTTTTGATAATTAGATCACTTTCAAGTCTCTTAGCAAGAGCATTAGCCATACTTATCGCAATTGCACTTTATCTATGAGAAAGTTCAACTAGACTTCTTTCAGCCTTAATATACTCCTCTTACTATTATAGAGTGAGTTATGAGCTGCAGTGCATTGTAGCTTGATAGTTGCATAACAGAATTAGAGAGTTACTTAAACTTCTTAATGGATAACTAGCAACAATTTCTTCAATCCACTCAGCCCTTTCCCCTGCAGAGGATTATACATAGAGGTCTGATTTCATGGATGATAGCACAGTGCCTGTTTGCTTTTTATTTCCATAACATTTCTGTTTCTCCTAGTGTAAACACATATCTACTAGTTAACGACTTTTACTAAATTCTGAGCATCATAATGCATCAGATCAGCCACTCATACGAGGAATGACTAGAGTAGCACAAAGCAAACTCTTGAGTACCATTCAGGTATCTCATTAGCCTCTTAAGGGCACTCAAATGTGTATAGGATTATTAGTGAATCTGCAGATCATACCTACCTCAAAGGCTATGTCTATTCTAGTGTAAATCTTTATATACATGAGACTGTCAATTCCTTTAGAATGTTCTACCTATCTCATAGTTGCACCATCATTAGGTGTCAACCTTTTATCATAATCATAAGGTGTTTCAAAACACACTTTCAATCACTATATTTTCACATTTGAAACACATTTTGATTTGATGAGTTTGACTAAGAATTATCCCTTGCCAACTGAAAACTCACCCTTATACCTATGGTATCCACAGTACCTAGGTTTTCATGTTGAATTCTTTGAATAGCACAATTTTAACTTCATTTGTAATATAGAGGTCACTTCTACGAACATGCATATCAACAAAACAAGTAAATAATAGCCACTATATTTGACACACCACAAAGTTGAAGGCACTGATCTGAATTACTTGATTCATATACTAGGCTCTTTCAAAAAATTTGTCAAATTATTTATTCGTTGGTTATACATGTTTTAAGAAACATACAATGATTTTACTAAATTGTAAATCTTGTTCACTAAACATATTAGTTAAAAACTTTACAGTACAAAACTGTTAAATATCCTTTATGAATGACAAAATTTTCAATAAATGTAAGGGTAAGAAGAATACTTATTGTAGCAATATGACAAACATGTGAGTAGACATCAAATAAATCTACCTCATTTTTCTCAGTTAATCTGTTAGCTACTAAAAAGCATTAAAATTGCTACTGAACAATCAAAATTACGGTTATTCTAGAAAACCCCACTTACTTACTATAGTTTTAGCCTCTTTCGGCAGATTAACTAAATTAAAGTAATATTGTATGACACATAATCATCTCATTGTATACTAAAGACTCTTCTTAGCTCATTTGTCATTCAGGTTTTCAAATGTCAGTAAGGCTAGTTCTTGATTCCAACTGTGAATCATTGACCATGTCTGTAGGACTAGATTATTTCATACATTAATCTTTGATGAACATATCCTCAAAGAACTTTGCAAGTCTAGATTCTTCTAACACAAATTAGATAGATCCACCATCTGTCCACAGAGCTACATTCTGCACTTTCTAAGTACACAAATATTTGTTGTAGGTCCTACTTTAGGCCTTCTAGGGTCATGTACTCTAACAAAAGTATCACAACACACATTTTCACTTTAACAAAACTGTTTGTATTTTCATACCATAATTTACAAGGTGTATTCAATTTAGAGTGTAGTAACACATTAGAGATATGATTAACAATACAACATCACTCATAATTACACAAGACAAATAACAGTCAATAATATAGAATTCAACATTTCACTAAGTATTTGATTCTAACTTTTATCAATACCGTTTGACTGTTGTAAGTAGAGTGCTCTAGAGATTATGCCCAATGCAAACTTCTCTAAAGTTGTTAAAACATATTCACCACCTCTATTAAATCTGAACCCTTGATTTTTAGCATTTAACTATAATTTTTAATTCATTAACAAGGGTGTATTGAATTGAGATTTCAAAAGATTTTAAAAGAATTGAGAATCCCAGTATTTAAGGGATTCATGGGGAATTCACTTAAAACTTTGACTGGGATTTATAAGGATTTTAAAATAGTTTGATGGAATTCTTATTATGAATTTGATAGAATTTGAAGGAATTCGATGAAAATAAACTTTATAATTAGTTCATTTCCTACACAAGATTGTCATTCTCATAAGAGTAGTACGAATATTAAATATCAAGGCACCTCGCAAGTCATAAAAATATCATTCTCATAAGCTTTTTCTGATGTACTAGAAGGACACCCACATAAACAAAAGTAACAACAAAAAAAATAGCCCTACATGAGAGAGTTGTTGATGAGTCCATCAACTCAATATTTGTTTTAACATTCTGAAATAGCATAAAATAATAATAACTAATAACACCCGGTAACCAAAGTCATGGAGCAAGAGATTTATAAGGAGCACCAACTCTCCCGTTAGGCATCATAACTCTACCACATCTCCTCATGAAATCAATACTCGTTGTTTCTGCACCATAGGTCTTCCAGTTAACAGTTTCACTATATAGGCCACATCATACAAACCATGGAATGTTATCCACTTCGTCCTGTACCTGCAACGAGAAACCAATTTATGCCATAGCAATCTTGAGAATATTTTTGAATCAACTGAATCGCGTTGATTTTGATTGAAATTGATTCTATTGTCTTTCAGGAGGCAGATGGAGGCCTCTGCGTGGGGATCGTTGGTTGGGTTGAATTAGGGTTTGGGTTGAATTAGGCCTCTGCGTGGGGATCGGAGGTCGGGAGGTAGAGGAGAGTGGGGTAGCAGCAGAGTAGGGTGTCGGGAGGTAGAGGAGAGGAGGAAGAAGATGATGGAGAGAGCAGGGGTTATAGGATTTGGGTTTATTTGGAGATAATTTGGGGCATATGTATAGGAAACAAAACCATACTCACCAATGGTTTGAAAGTTTCTACAGAGAAGGTGAGAATTGGAAAGGCTTTTGGTATTTATACCTCGGACCCTAGATTCCATCTAAATCCTCCAAATTCTCAATTCTACCAAAATCATTAACTTTTTGAATACACCGAGAATTGAATGGGGTCATTTAAAATCTCAATTGAATACACCGAGAATTGAATAGAATCACTTAAAGTCTCAATTGAATACACTGTGACTTTTATAAACTCCTTTAAAATCCTAATCGAATACACTAGGATTTTCAC
The DNA here is from genome assembly GCA_017893485.1 of Hemerocallis citrina. Lineage (NCBI taxonomy): Eukaryota > Viridiplantae > Streptophyta > Magnoliopsida > Asparagales > Asphodelaceae > Hemerocallis > Hemerocallis citrina. The sequence continues at coordinate 37,389,569 of CM030364.1, forward strand.
ATTCTTTTAAATTCTTTTCAAATTCCAATCCAATACACCCCTGTAAGAATAATAAGTGCTTCATTCTTCATATATATGACAGACTTATATTAATCAACTACAAAAGCGATTAAAATACTTCTGACCAATAATTGTCTCATCTAGTCACAAAGCTACTGAGATCACAAATATCAAAATGTATTGACTCAAGAAGTTGTGTGCTCCTAGAAACCATACTAAATGATTTTCTAGTGATCATAATCTGAGCATAACTTTCATATTTGTCATTTAGTAGAGTTATGAGTTTTAACAAGAACAAAAAATTTAATATATAGTTCATAGTGATTCTAAATTTTAAAACTACTTGGATGTTAAAACTTTGACTCAATAGCTTTTAACTCCATTTCCCCACAGGTTTGATAATTGGATCACATTTCCTCACAAACAATTGAATATATAGTTCTCAAATCTTAGCCAAGTATGCTATGTTCAAGAACACAATTAGAACTATTATTATTAATTGTCTCATTTGTTAAACTCAACTTATACATACGATTGACAATATATGCACTTTATAAGAGTTAATACAAAATTACTCTATCATATTTTACAAAAATTATTTGCTTTCTCTAATGGTTCTAACAATGTCCACTAGCTCAAACACATTGAGCAAAGAGTTCTTTCCTTTACTCGTTCTTCATCATCTTCATAACGCTAAATGAGATAATGACTAACATATTATAATTCAACTTTGCACACACAGTACAATGAACGAGAGAGAACACAACGTAACTAGTAGAGTCATATTCTACATTAAGAGATGCTTTCTCCTAAGTTACAGATATTTGTTATACATCTTATACAATTTTATTTTATTTTAAATTTTAGAGAAGCAAAAGTGTAATCTCATACAAACTGCAAACAATGGATTTGTCAAAATATCTATACACATAGTATGATAAAACACTTAACAATCCTAAACATGCTAGTTTTCCAAAGTGAGAATAACTATGATCTAAAACTTTCAATCATATGATCAAACGCACAAAACGTTAACACATTCATCACATGAAAGTACTAAGCAAGATTAGAGTAGATCATACCGACACTTCAAGTTAGAAGTATTTTCCAAATTCGATGGAGAAGCCTGCGTGGTGCAGACTTATTCAACCGTGATGCGTATCCATTGTCTCCAACATACACAATTTGTAAGCAACATTAAAGTTCCTACATTCATCAAATTGTTAAAGATTAGCCAATTAAATAAATTATTAGCGCATCTAATTCTAGCAACAATTTGATTGGAGATCCGAATTTTATAGTCAACATACAGTTTAACTTATCAACAAATATATATATATATATATATATATATATATATATATATATATATATATATATATATATTTGGTTTTAGCACATAGCCAAAACAATTGTTCAACTTGTATTTAATTAAACAAATGATTAATATAGTCTTGAACTTAACCACTTAGCATCACAGTAATTCTATAGTTCAAAATAAACTTAAAACCAATATTTTGAACTTCCAGCACATAGCAAAATATTTAACAGGTTTTTAATATGAGGGAAGTAAAGAACTTATCTTTCACTATCTCTTCCCCTTCAATTGATTAAGGTCAAATCTGTTTGGGAACAAATCCAAACAACAAACCATTCTACGCCAAACAGACCCACATTAAAGTTCCAGCTGTATCCGTCCTTTCACAGGGATGCACAAGCGACTCTTGGATGCTGTAGAATCATTATTGCTTAGGCTTCTCTTCAATTTTGGCCCTTCACCATTACTTGAAGCTAATCTTCCAGCAAGATCAATTGATGCATAGTATAACAAGGGGCTATCCCCGTCAATGCTTGTTACACCAAATGGGAGTTTCTGAGATGGCGGAGAGAAGCTGCCTCCCGTTACATTCAATACAGCAAGAAAACCATCAATTTTCTGACTGATTTCGCCAGATGAGAACCGACCCGATAAGAGAGACTCTTCGAAGGAACCAACCAGAGATCGCCAATCCGTTCGTCGGAATGCAGACTCCAACGCCTTCGCCGACACCCATCGACACTGTCGCCAACACCTACCGCCGCACGCCACCGGTGCACCACCGCGTGCCAGCGCCGCCGCACGATCCTGCCTCGCTCTCCTTCTTCTTCCCGAACTCAGACCTGGATCGGATCCGCTTCGGTGCCGACGATCGATGGTCTATCGGCTTCGAACGAGGAAGACGACGGATCACGGAGATACGCCAGTGGGAGCAACGACTTGCGGCGAGCAACTCCGACCACGAAAACGACGGTCGGCGACGGCAGCTTCAGCGGCTTCGAAGGCTTAGACAAGATCCGACGGGAGAGACGGGATATAACAGAGCTCATTTTTCCCTCTTAATTAATCTCACAAATAGATTAAAAATATCTCAAGATTGTTAGGTTTCGTGAGAAATTAACAATTGGGAATTAGGGTTTATCTCTAGATCTAAGTTGCTTGAGATATTCACCCAAGGTATCAAGATTGGAATATCTAGCTTTCACAAGCCAGTATTTATTCCTAAATACTGGTTTGGGTATCGGGTTATAAGCCCACAAACCCGCGTTCCAATATCCAATCAATTGTACGTTCATTACACGTGTTACTCATATGCACATGCAATATTTATATAGAGATGATATACCAATATAGCCAACAATATATACTCTTAAGTACGAGGTGTTACATTAGTTGCAAGGGATTTTGTGTTGGGTTTGTGTCTTGCATACTATATTTGATGAGAAGAGAAGACGGGTGAAGTAAGAAGAGGTTCGAAGTGACATTGGACGAAGAAGGAAAGAGCAGCAGCAACAACAAGAAGAACAACAACAGCAAGGAAATGATAGTCGACTGTCATATGGATAGTCAACTACTGAAGCTTTATGTTATGGGTCGAAGAAATGCAGCCGACTGCCTTTCGTGGCATGTGGCTGTTTTTGGTCGGATCTTGGGGGTTCAATTGAAGCCCAACTTTTCTCCAAGTTAGATCGTACAGCTCTCATTGTATGGTTATCTCGTCATGATACATCAGATGGTTATTGTATTAAGATATCAAACTAACGTTTCTCTAGATATCTATATATTCAATGTAACAGCTCAATGAAGTATAAGCGCCGAATAGATAAAGAGATTACTTCATCTGAGATGTGAGTGATTTCTTCATTGTAAATAGCGATTATTTCTAGTGACACTTAAAAGAGGGTCGTGGTGAGAGTTGTAACTCTTGAATCTTTTTATAGTTGAATATTATCCCGGTTATTCTCTCCCGAATTAGGGTTCACCCAAACCGGGATAAAATTGTTTGTTTCTGTGTGTTTAATTTGATTTATTATTTGCTTGGTGGTTGTCCATAGTAATTGTATTGTAAACTCAGCAGATCCGACAAGGGGAATTCCCAACATTTTGCCCCTAGGTGGTGCCAACGGATTCATATGATTTTGCACTCAGCTAAATCTTGCATTCTTCTTAATTGGATGAGAGGAGGTACCATCCATTGCAAGAGAGGCCTCAAGCAAGGCAATCCCCTCTCGCACATTCATTTTGGTTGTAAATGTTCTTGCTCAAATGCTAAAAATTGGAAGAGAAAATTATGTATTCTCTCACCTCAATATCACCAGTTCTCTATGTGAGTTAGCAGTATTACAGTTAATACTTAGGGATGCCAATGTCTAAGGGAAAACCCAAGAAAAAGAGATTTTCTTAGTCATTGCTAAGATTGAGAAGATAATCTCTTCCTAGAAGGAAAGGTTGCTATCCAAGGGAGGGAGATTAGTGTTAATCAATGCAGTGATCTCAGCTTTACTCGTGTATTTTGCCTCCTTCTCCAAGTTGCCAGCATGGGTGATTAAGATGATTGATCAAATCAAGAGCATATTCTTCTGGTTTGGGTCAGATTATGACTGCAGAGGCAAAGCTGACATCCAGTGAAAAAGAGTGCCAATCCAAATCTTTTTTTTTTCGGGGTGGGGTTATCCCGGACCTTTCCACATTCAATCAAGCTCTGATAATGAAATATTGGTGGAAATTAATCTCTGATCCACACAGTTTGGTCTGTGCAACACTCAAATGCATGTACTTCAATGTCAGCCTTTGTTTTTATCGTCTACCCACTTTTGCCTCTACCAAGCAGCAATTCTTCTCATTCCACATTCAACCAAGCTCTGATAATGAAATATTGGTGGAAATTAATCTCTGATCCACACAGTTTGGTCTGTGCAACACTCAAATGCATGTACTTCAATGTCAGTCTTTGTTTTTATCGTCTACCCACTTTTGCCTCTACCAAGCAGCAATTCTTCTCAAATATCACTTGAAAAATTTGTGATGGCTCTTATATACTATTATGGAAATCAAATTGGGTATCTACCATGAGCATCCAACATAACTTCCCAAAACTAGCAGATGCAGCTTGGATCAATTAGGCAATGTTGTTATCACAGGGCTACATAGAGGCAGATACCTAGACATGGAGGCCAAGACTCAGGCACTAGTAGGGGAACTAGCTTAGGAGAGGAACATACTTCAACTCACTACTGCCAACACAGTCCCAACCATAAGAAGAAATATACCTAGCTGGAAGCACACTGGTAATGGGGAATTCACAGTGAAATCTGCCTACAACTTCTTCATCATTAGAGGGCTAGAATCCCCATATGCAGCTGCCACTTTGAGGAACTATTCTCCACTCAAATGTAAAATCTTCATATGGCTCCTAAGTTGGAACAAACTCAACTCTAAGGCTTACTTGAAGAAGAAAGGATGGTTTGGGGATGAAACATGCACAACTTGTACATGTTCAATTGAAACAAATTTTCACATCTTCTTTGAATGTCTTAGAGCTAAGGTAGTCTGGTCATATTTTAGCAATCTATCACACATGACCTCCGTACCTACCTCAGTACCTGATTCACTGCATGCATGCTTCACTTCTTGGTGTTTTTCTCCCACTAATGCAGTTAGGAGACATGGTGTCTGTATTCTATTAGCATTTGTTGGGTCATTTGGCTTGAGAGATACAATAGATGTTTTCATTCTGCAACTTCAACCTCAGAACAACTGATTTCTAATGTATTAGTTCACTTTTCTTCTTGGTTGTATGCAACGCAACCAGCAAGAATAAAGCTAAACTCATGAAATCCATTGAAGATCAAGGAGCCCAAAGCCTTATCAGAGGACAACAAAGTGCTGCTCAAGTTGGTCTGGCTGGAGCCACTGCAGCAAGCCCTGTGGTGGTTAGTGATGGGATCCTGGGCACATTATATGCATTGAACTGCTTATTTGAAGCTTAATTTTTTTAGCACTATGCCGCTGGTTAAAGTTAACTATTGTAGTATATTTCTTGTTGAAAACTCTGGGTTTATACTAAGACTTTGTTCTGCTTTCTAAACTGCTACTTTATTGCTTTGCCCGTTCTTGAGAAGCCATTTTTGTCGAGTGGGAGTCTATTGATGTAGGGAGTGATGTAGGGAGAGTTTGTACGAGTTCAATGTTCAGGTAAGTAGAGGTGTACGACAACAACTCTTTACCCCCTCTTCACTTTAAAGTTGAACCCCATCTCACTCTTCCTTCCCATCTGCATTACTCACTCTTGGTCTTTCTCTTGAATGCTAAAGTTTATGCTTGTATATATTTGCTAACTTTTGCTATTATGATAATAATACATTTAGGTAGGGTTCACCTCTACCATTCCTTGGTCCCCAAAAAAATAAAAATAATTAAAATAATTAAAAAAAATTAACATCCAAATTGAGCCGAAGTTTATGCCATTTGAGGAGGATTTTAGCTTTCTAACTCTTTGAGTTGGTACTCCGTAGGGGAGGGGGAGTTAGAAAAACATGTTTTTGTTTTATTTTTAGAATAAGGCCGTAGTCATATACACCCACAATTTACCTCCAAATATGAACTCTCAACCTCTTGCTCACCAATGAAAAGGCTTACTAATAGACCTAATCGATACTTGCATACAAATTTTTTATACTCACTAACGAAAAAGCATACTAATAGACCTATTGGACCACACTGATACTTGCATACAAATTTTTTATATATAATTGAAATCGTTTACTCATTTTTTTGAAACCACCCATTGAGTACTCAACTATTCTTATATATTCTTCAGTCATACTTTTCCACGATTTAGTTGACAAATAGCTAACAAAGTTAGACATTTTAAAATAATAATAATAATAGTAATAATAATAATAATAAAATTTATAAGTGTTCTAAGAGAACAAAATTACTTATTAATGTTTTCCGACTAAAATTACCTTAGATATGTTATTGCATTCGGCACTAGTAGCATGAGGAAATCTTGCTAGTTTAACGAGATTTTATTCTTTGGGAAATATTTTGTCCTCAGTACTATTAACTAACGACAACATTGTAAAAGAAAATTGATTTGTAGCTCAACAAACAAGCAAACAATAACAATTGTATTGTTAATCCAAAAACAATTGAAGGAACAAGTGAACAACCAACCATTTAGCCTACAAACAATAGCCCTTCTATTTCTGATTTTCTGATTGTACATTAGTCAAGAGTGCACTCAAATTATGTGAAAAGATTTTTGCTTTCCTCATATAATAATCCCCTTCAGACGGATTGATAAAGAAATGATATACAATGCCTGAATGTTATGCTTAAGCCCTTGACGATCCTCTATGGTCTCTCTCAACATGCTCCACCAGCAACACTGGATCTTTGAATGCTTTGCTGCACTTAGGGCAGACATCAACGGTGACCCTCTGCCGTGCGCTTGCTTTTTCATGAACCTTTTCAACATGCTCAATCAAAGCAGTGACTGAAGAGAATTTTGCCGGACATTGAAGACAATGTTCCACAAGATCACCACCATTACCCTGTGCCATTCCATCTCTTGCTTTTTGCAGCGCTTGATTGGTCACACTACTTAACCTTTGCATACCAGTCTCAGCTGTCGCCCTGGCACTCGATGCTGCACTCATCAAGCTCGAACCCCACCATGATGACCCCTCGCCTGATGCACCTTTCTGACTCTTTTTCAAGAGACTTATGAAAGGAAACACAGAATCCGCTGGTTTTGGGGGGCCGGGGCACTTGTGGTCGGGACCAAACCGGTGTTTCAAGCAGTGTTCCCGGGTGCAGTCTCGACACCGGATTTTGTTGGAGAAAGTCAAGAGTTCTTTGCAGCCAGGAACCGGGCACCGCTTCTTTTTGGTGGCAGCCTGATAGTTTGATGGGTCGCAGTCGGTGTTGACATGAACATCCCAAGTAATGTTAGGGTCTTCATTTGGAACGAGGCGAACTCCTTTAGCACATAAAGGGCATATCAGGACAGTAACATCCTGGTGGTTTGCATTTGGACACTGGTGTGTTGTGTAGCTTCTATGTTGCAGACAGAATACCTGAAGACAATTAACAGAATGTTAAAAGGGAGAAGCATATAATCTGATTAGCAATTCAAAGTAAATATCCTGCACTGTAAATATCAGGGAGGCCATAAAATATTTGCAAGATTAGGAGACAAAGTGGGATACAGAAGGTGAAGAAAAACTTAGGAGCAATAATTTCAGCTGTTTAGGCAGATGACAATTGCTGAAATTGAGAGGATGGCCATAGAACCAGAGTTGGATGGCTGAAATTGAGGAGTTCTTCTAATGTACTATGCAATCTGAGTATTCTATTACAATGATATTTTAAGAGAAAGATATAAGAGCATTAGTTTACAAGAATTGAACTTCGGAAATTAAGAAACATCATGTCCAAACATAAGACTTCAAATAAGAATGTTAATATGGATGACAGGTAATAAAGAGAGGATGATAAATGTGTGTATCCATTAGACGTTAAAGGCAGTTTCGGATGAAGACAATGTGAAGATATACAACAAAGTACAGAGAATGCATCAGATATAAGATTACTGGATTAACAAGAACTGCAGCTAAGCTTAAATGAAAATGGTTCGGGCAACGTAAATCTAAAAGTTATGTGGCTCTTAAAATAGTTAAAAGGCTGAAAAATGATTCACAGCCACAATGATTGCTACAAAGGCTATAACATTGTTGTTATCCTTGTGAGTGTGTTTGTGTGTCAACTCAAATTATTGCTATAAAGGTTTATTGTTGTTGTTGTTGTCCTTGTGTCTACGTGCGTCAATAGAAAAAGAGAAGAAAGATCTAGTGAGATCCAACTTAGGTTGAGACCCACGAGACCGGATACCCTATCATGGCCATGATTAAATCATAAAAAGTTTTTCTTTCTTCAATCCCATCTCCTTCAATGATCCCTCCTCCCTAAACCTAACCCACACCAAACTCCAAACTACTATTCCAAAAGTTTAGAAAATTCTACTATATTATATGACAAGAAGGAAGCTGGAGTAGTGTTTCTAAATTAGCCATTATTCGGTATCAAATAGCATTAGTTGTATCCTAGCAAAAAAAAAGTTATCCTCGAGTTGCCCGTTGACGAGGCCTTCTTGAGCTTCTAAATTCATACGCTCGATATTCTCTAAAGACTACTGGGTACTTCTTTTCTTTGTACAAAATGACAGATGCTCATTCTTTTCAGTGACAGAAGAGACTACCATCCTACTATCCAAAACCTTGGTACTCAAAGGGATCAAAAAAACTTATCAGTTTTCAAACCGATAGCACAGCTAGGGAGCTCAAGAGAAGGTCACTATCTCTTAGACCATGATCCGTGCATGTATGCCAGAGTGTCTGTATAAATTTATATGTGTGAAATATTCTTTCTGTGAGTTATATTAAAGTCCCGATATCATTTTTCATGCTTCTCCCTTGAAGATCCTTGTAAAGTGTAAATAAACCTCACATGGTATACAAACTCTTAACTAAAAGCAAGAATCAATAATCAACCTGCACTAAGAATCCCAAATTCCCAATAACATATTCCATACAAGGGCGTACATAGATCATTTCTGTGAAATTACCGATACAATATCTCTCTCTTCAATTTTTCACCATTGTGTCATCTATAATGTCGGTTTCCATGATACCATGTAGCGCTCAAGCCTATTTCTTGCAAACAGTGACACTTAACCATTTAGCAGCATGCCCGATGACCCCAAACAATCAGTTAAGTAAATAACAACCTATCCAGGGCTTTGCAGTCCCAATTCCTTAAGAAAAAGAGTTACAGAAACACAACATATGGGTCTTAGTGTTCCTAATAAAGGCCTTCATCAGCCAAATTCCAAATTTATTCTAGACCATACTAAATGACCCAATAACAATCCGAACAATTTGATTCCAGTACCTTAATCTTTAATATCCACCAATCATGGACATAATGCAACGTTCAACAACAAGACTTCCAAATAGAAGCATTCCTACTCCATAAGTTTTTTTCATTAAAAAAAAAAAAATGTTGTTGATTCATGTCCTAATCCTACTGTACACCAATACAATGGAATTCTCTAGTCAATCGATATAATCTGTTGTGGTATATATTCATATTCGATCATATAATTCATAGAAATTTTGTGATTAAAAGGCTACAATACACGTGTTGAAACCTACACTTGGATAAAAGAACACTCCAAAATTCACAGGGTCAAAGAATTATACTGCTCTGAATTACAAGTAGGTCAATGCGCTTGATCAATGTGGCTAGAGTTAAACCCCCATCAACATAGGATTGCAGTAAACATGCTTGTATACTATAAACTCTATAATCAAAATTTTCAAAAGAAAGGTTTTTTTTTCTTCTTCTTATAATTTTTATTGAGATAAAGTTCAAGGGGTTTTCGATCTCTCAATCCAAAACTCCGAAATTCCTAGGGTTTTCGAATACTAAGCGATCCACCACTAACCAAATTCCCTAATTCTAGCAAGAATAACAAATTTTGACAGATCAGAGCAGAACAGAACATACATCATTGACTTTAACAACTGATTAAGACTGTTCGATATCCCCCAAAAAAGAAAAAAGACTAACAATAATCAATTCAATCGAATTGATGAATTGAAATCGGAATTGAGGAGATTTGGGATGACAGCAAACCTTATCGCAGCGGTCGCAGGTGAAGGGCAGGAAATCGATGAGCTTGCAGTCGTCGACGCTGCAGTGCTTCCCCAAATCCGGAAACTCCGGCGTTCCCATCTAAACTGATTTGGATTCTCGAAATAGGGGGAGAAAGAGATAGAGAAAGCGCGTAAGAGCTAGAAGATGGAAGATGAAGAATAAGAATAAGAACAAGAAGGGTTCTCCTTTTTCAGGGAGGGGAGAAGCTTCTAGACTGAGCGCGTGGGTTTGGTGCGGGAATATTTCTCCTTGTGGGGCCCACTTTAAGGAAGGAAGGAAGGGTTGTGCGACTGGAGTTGGAGGAGATCGGATAAGCAGCTATCGTCCCGTCTACGGTAAGAAGAAGTTGACTTTGATTCAAAAGAATTCCCGTTCTTCCTTGAAAAAAAAAATTATATTTTATTTTTTAAAACATACAAACAATGTATTTTCAACTGACATAACCTTGGGCATCAGGCGGCCAGTCTCATTCTTCAACTACTTTCTCAGCTTGCTCTTCTTGATGGAGAGAAGCTGCTTCAATTGCTTCCTACTATCGTGGGCTTGCCGATTGGAAGAGAGTGATAGGGGTGCCGATGGTTTAGCGAATATTTTACCAAACTGACCCACCTTTTGAAAGTATTTACCAAAATGACCCACTCGCTATCTCATGTAGCGAGTTCGTTTAAAACCTAATCGCTATTCGCTATTTGAGAGATAGCGAGTGTTTGGTTATGTGCTTCTTCACACTTGTGTGAAAAAATGAAAAACACAAAGTTCACACTCGCTAGCTATGATAGCGATGAGGTATGTACCACACTCGCTATCTCAGTTAGCGAGTGTGTTTGTACCACACTTGCTAACTGGGATAGCGCGACTGTAAGGTGTTGAAAGTTTTCTGAATCTGGACTCGTTATCTCAGTTAGCGAGCTATTTTTTACTAAACTCGCTAACTGAGATAACGAGTGTCGATTGAAAAAATTTTGTAGATGCTGTTTCGCTCTCCCTCATTTCTACCTTTCCATTTTTTCTTTAACTTTAAAGAAACCCAAAACAACCAAACCCTAGCCTCCCAGATTTGTTATTTCACAAACAAAATCCATCCAAAATCTTTTGAGATCCGATTCCTCACTCACAACCCTCTCTAATCTCACTCTCAAAACCCTAAACCCATCAACGAAGATCCCGAATTGCTCAATGTTCACGATCATCGATTCGAAGGTATTATTTGTATAGCCTTTGATCTTGTACACTTTGGTAGATTAGATTATGTGTCTCATTTTTGTATAAATATGTATAAGTATGGATTATGATATTCCTATATGGATTTATTCTGGTGGTGAAATTATTCGTGATGCGAAGATAGGTTGTTATAGTGTTGTTGATCCTGAAATAATCTGGGAACCCCGTACAATTACAATGGCAGAATTAGTCGAGAAAATTTATGAGGTTACTAATTGGGCTATAGATCAATGGAATTTCAATTTTTTAGCTCGATATGCAGCGGGTAAAGGTAAAGGTCAATATTTTATGACTGTGCCCTAGCAAATGACAACACTCTGAAGTCCATAATTGCTAGAAAATTTGATCCAAATTATAGTTTGTGCACATTGGAATTATATAATCAGCAAATCCAAATTAGTAATGCCCACCCACATGTTAATCCTTATTCAAGCTTCGTACGAGAATTACCGACACATGGAATGAGTTCAAATCCAGTTCAAACATCACATGCAATCCCACCGTCCCCACAGGAAGACACGTTCACAAATACAACAAGTCCAGATCCTACAGAAGTTGAGTTGCCATGTCAACCTTGTTTGGTTCAAGATTTTGTTCAATCAGCCAATGTCTATGAAATCTTTCAAAATGCTACCGTGAACAATGAATTATTAGACGAGGATGAAGAAGATGAAGAAACTGGCAATGAAGTTGATGAGAGTGTAGAAAATGATGAATAAGTGGAAGAAGATGAATATGTAAATGTTAATCTAAATGAGAGGAACGATAATGACGTGAACTTTATTAATGCCTTTAATAATGTTAATGTTCATGTTACCCTGGAGTGTCACAAAGTATGAGAGGGAATCAAGTTCCACAAGAGTCGTCCGGTTCATCGAACGTTGATGAATTATACATTGGATAGGAGTTTCAAAGTAAAGAATCGACCCAGCATGCGATGAAGGTATACTCCATCAAGAAACATCGGGAATTTGTCATATTGAAAACTACACCCACCTTATATACTGTGAAATGTAAATTGGCACATAGGAAATGTACCATTGAGGAGATGGTGCAAATCCCACCAGTAGTAAGTAAGGGCGATTGCCCGTGAAGATTACGTGCAATCGTTCCAAAGGGTGGGACAAATTTCGTGGTGAAGAAAATTGTAAGGCCGCATACATCTCACGTTGAATCAAGACCACCGTAAAGTTGACGGTAAACTTGTATGCAATTTGATTGTGAATGCCGTTAAGGCTGAGATAGGAATAACACCGTGGGCCATTATTGAGATAGTCAAAGTACACTTCAATTATTAGATTTCGTATATGAACGGTTAGATTGCAAAATAAAAAGCTATTGAGAGGTTATTTGGTACCTTTGAAGAAGCATATACTAAGTTGTCTTATCCACTATCATCCATACAAGCAGCAAATTCAGGAACTGTTGTCCATTGGGATAAGTATGTGTCCGATCCTGGTAAGGAAATTTCAAAGGAGTATTTTGGGCTTTTGGTGCTTCGACTAAAGGGTTCAAGTTTTGCAGACTTGTTATAAGCGTTGATGGAACACACATGTATAGAAAATACAAGGGATGTTTGTTAATTGCGGTTTCACTAGCCTTTTTCGTTTTCGTTTGCGATAGTTGATGGAGAGAGTGTATATACTTGGACATGGTTCATGAGTTGTATTCATTTTTTTGTCACGGATCAGGATGGGTTATGTGTTATCTCCGATCGTCATGCAGGTATATTGGCCGCCATGGAGATGCAAAATAGAGCATGGAACGAACCAAATGCATATCATCGATATTGTATGCGATATTTCGCTACAAATTTCTTCACAAAATTTGGTACCAAAGCTATGAGGAAAAAAGTTAAAATAATAGCATGCCAAAACCAACCCAAAAATTTCACAGTAAACTCGTTGAGCTGGAAATTGTCAATGTGGAGGCGGCTAACTGGTTGAAGGAGAAACCCGTTCAGAAATGAGCTCTTCATGATGATGGAGGTTGTCGATATGGCATTATGACTACAAAACCTATCTGAAGTTTTCAACTCGGTTTTGAAAGGTGTGCATAGTTTACCCTTAACTGCAATTATGGAAATGATCTTTCACCGACTCAATTATTACTTTGTCACTCGTCGGCAATTAGCAAACACACTTATAGGTGAAGGAAAAATTTTCACTCCAAGGGTTCAGGATTTGATCGAGGTCCGCCGTGAGAGATCAAACTTGCATGAAGTCACAATGTTTCATCATCAACCAGAAGTTTTTTCAGTCAAAACGGGTATATGAAGGGTAGGTGTCAATTCAAAGGGTGGGAACCTGCACAGCGTGAATTTAGGTAGTAGAACATGCACTTGTCAGAAATTTCAGCTGTATCATATTCCATATTCGCACGTGCTAGCGGCTTATGCATATCGTGCAATTGATTACAAGCCATTTGTCGACACATTTTATTCCACTAGTGCCTTAGCACAGACATTTGCTCCCACCCTCCATCCGACACTAGATCCAGCATATTAGCATATGCTTAGTGGACCATGCCTCATTGCTGATACGAGCCTACGTCGTTGTAGGAAAGGACGGCCGAAGACCACGAGAATTCTTAATGACATGGTTGTAAGAGACGGGTCGAGCACTGGTACGGGGATGACTTGTTCCAAATGTGGTTTGAAAGGTCACAATAGGCATCGTTGCCGGAAACAATCAAGTCAAACTTCACAAAGCCGTGTATGAATTATATTATGCATTTATTTCAAACTCATGTTTCGGGTTATTGTCTTCTGTATTACTTTGGTATTGGAATTTAGTTATGTATAATTTCAGTAACAAAGCCGTTACATTTGTGGACTTTTATTATGTACTATTTTGGTAGTTTGAGTGTATGAATGTTCTGAAATTTGAGATTGAGATTGAGATGATATGAGATGTGAATTCTGAGATTTGATATTGAAATTGAGATGAGATGAGATATGAAATTCTGAGATTTATGAGATGTGAATTTTGTGTTGAGTGTTTGTATACAGGGATGAGTTTTAGAAGTTCAGAAAAAGTTTGTGAATATACCTAGGCTCGCTAACTAAGTTAGCGAGTCTGGTTGAGCAGGATCGCTAACTGAGTTAGCGACTGTAATAAGTTCGTACTTCAAGAGACTTGAAAGTCTCTGGAAAAATGGGAAATACCACAGTCGCTAACTCAAATAGTGATCCTGGTTCAATGTTGCCAACACGGCACTACCCTAACTGTATGCCTCAACGGTTCCTAGATCAGCGATTAGAGGTAAGTACATAAGGGGAACAGAAACACCGGTGAAGTTTGGGAACAATACACCTCTGAACAATGACATAATAAACGCTCTACAGTAGCACTCCACTTCGATGTTGCTCGAATCATCATTCAACTTATTGGCGAAGATATCCTTCAACCATTTCGATCGAAGAGACTTCCCTACGATAGCCCTAGGATCCGGCTCTACCCCAAGATACTCTGTGATCAAAAACTCTGGATCGAAGTCCACCGTTCCTGTTACGACCTGTCCGTTGACGGGAAGACCTGTGATCACTGCTACATCCTGAAGTGTGACAGTAATCTCCCCTACTGGGAGTGTGTCTCCGGACGCCAACGCTCGAGAAGGGCGGTTAGAAGATGACGGTCGGCCTTAATTGAACTCATGAGGCTGATGTCGTATAGCCCGCAATCCCTTAACAGCTCGTGTATACGTGATGCATTGGCAAAGTGGCATGCCCCTGAAAAGTACACTCCTTCGATTGTCCGTCCCAAACATTCGAATGATGTTGTGCTTGCAATGTTAACAGCCTTAGGTCAATAGGACCGGGACCCACCGGCGGAACATAGGATGATGAAGAAGGCCCTATCTCATTTGGGGAAGAAGATGGCCCCGGTTGATTGGGCAAAGTAGACGGACCCACCGGTGGAACATAGGAAGATGAAGAAGGCCCCGCCGCATTTGGGGAAGAAGACGGGCCCGGTTGATTTGGAAAAGTAGACGGACACGGCTCAACCTACACAACAAATAACAAGACACATCAAGTTTACAATATACTAATTTATTAAATAAAAATTCAAATTAATCGAAAGAATACAATCATCTTACATTTGGACGCCTTCGTCCACCACTACGATCACTACTTGGGGGTCGTCCATAACAAGTTCGTGGGCCCCCGCGACCACGGTTACTTGGGGGTCTACTACTTTCTTCTTCTTCATGAATTTTCCTCGTTCGTGCCATATCTAATAACGATGAGAATCCTACAATTTAAAATGTATTTCGGTATATTTATTTAGTAGAATTGCGTACTTTAAAACCAAAATTGCATACTCTAAAACTATAAAATTTAACCAATTCAACATGCTCTCAACAACAAAACCAACAAAACCTACAATTTTAAATGTTATGGCCAATATTGTTTAAAACCAACATAACCTACACCAATTCAACATGCTCTCAACAATAATATGGACAAATGTTTAATAATCATAATCACATTTATGCGAATATGTATCAAAATTTCTTATCATCAATTTAACTCCAATAAGAGTAATTATCAACAACTTACACATATAATTAACCGACATTGCGTTCAAAAATTCTCAACCCCAATCAACACTTCGGACTACACTAATCATCATTTCTCAACCTTACATTCTAATTCCAAAATCTAATTGCTCACAAAATTAACCCACAAACAAAATTAACCTCAAATCTAATTGCAAACGTATGAATACTTACCAAACAATAGATGATTACTTTAGGATCTACGGTTGACGAAATCCAATTCACCGTTCATCCCAGGATCCTCTTCACCGTTCACAAAAACAACCAAAATCGGGATCGACAGTGTAGGATTTAGGGTTTTTAGAGTGGGAGTAGAGGGGGTTAAGAGTGATGAAGTGAATTTGGAGAGATTTTGTTTGAATTTTGTTGGGAAATCCACGATTTGGGAGGCTAGGGTTTGTGGGTTTCTTTCGATTTGGGAGACAAGAGAGAGAGAGAATTTCGATGAAGTGAGAGAGATCTGAGATAGCGAGTCCTATAAAAAAAATCCACAAACGACACTCGTTATCTCAGTTAGCAAGTGTCGTATAAACACACTCTCTAACTGAGACATCACACTCGCTAACTGAGACATTGAGTCTAAGCTCAAGGAATATAAATTCGTCCCCAATCTACACTCGCTATCCCAGTTAGCGAGTGTGGTACAAACACAAGCACTAACAAAGATAGCGAGTGTGGTACATACCTCATGGCTATCATAGCTAGCGAGTATGAACTTTGTGTTTTTCATGTTTTTCTCACAAGTGTGAAGAAGCACATAACCAAACTCGCTATCTAAAATAGTGAGTGGGTCATTTTGGTAAATACTTTCGAAAGTGGGTCAGTTTGGTGAATACTTTCAAAAAGTCGGTCGTTTTGGTAAACAATTCTGGTTTAGCGGATGTAGTTGGAGGGCGGGCCATCAAAATCAAAATCGTGTTTGTATAGATGTTTTAGGAAAATCGTTTCTTAAATTTTTTGTAGAAATTCTCAGTTTAAAATCCGTTTTTTAGAAAACTTCAAAAAACATTTTTATAAATTTTTTTCTCATTTTCTTCATCTCTTTCAAAAAAACGTCATGTTCCTTTTTTCTCATTTTCAAAAAACTGTTTTCTAAAAACAATTATTCAAAAAATCCTTGTTTTTTAAAATCTAAAAAAACTCATTTATATTTTTTTTTACAAACCTAAATTTAAAATGTGTTTTCAGAACAACGAACCAAACGCAACCTTGATCTTTGGAGAGAGCATGTTGTAGAGTTATTATGGAAACTAGAGTTTTTTGCGTGCGGCAGAGAGAGCATTGTAGTAAAACCCAAAGTTTGGATATTTTGCATTAATGACAAATTGAGGTGTTTATTGTAATAGTCAAAGTCAAAATTTGACAATTTTTTAACAAAAAACTTGTGGAAGAATTTAAATAATAGTCAGTCGGCACCACACCTTTTTGGTTAAAAATTTAATTAGATCTTAATAAGGTCCTTAATAAAATTAATAAAGATTGAACAGATGGAAGATGTTCTTCCGTTCGTTCGATATATTTTTTTAAAAAATGATTGGACAGAATAACTTCTTCTGTACGACACTTTTTTAGTTAAAAATTTAATTAAATCTTAATAAAATGATTAATAAATTTAATAAAGATTGAACGGACGAAATATGTTCTTCCGTCCGTTAAATATTTTCTTAAAAGATTTGATCGGACGAAAAAAGTCTATAATTTGGCAATTACCATTTGCGCTGTTAAATTTGGCAGCGCACTTTCCTAATCGATACAAAATTTGGCAAAATAGTAAACGAGTGCAGGATTTTTTTTGTCAGAATTGGCCTTTGAAGTCATAACCATGATTTTAAAATAATAATAATAATAATAATAATAAAAGTTGGGTAAATCTGGTATATCGAGGAGAAATCCTTGTTTGTTTACGAGAACAGGAGGATCTCTAATGTTTTTCGCGAAATGTCACTTTTTGAAACTAATTTTCGAAATAAATCAATTTCGAAACTAATTTTGAAAATAGATCAGTCCTCATAGGCCACAGTATTGAACTGCGGTCTCTTCGATTTTTAGGCCGCAGTTGAAAACTGCGTTCTATGAAGCATATAACTGAGGCCTCTGTTATATCGAGGTCGCAGTACCCAACTGCGGCTTCATATTTTTCACATTTTATACTTGGAAAAAAAATTCCCAGATCTCGGAATATATTAGCTATGATATGTACTTAGGCCGTAGTTGTGAACTGCGGACTTCGAGAAAAAAAATCGAGGTTCTCTCCCTTCCCTCTCTCTCTTCAGAACCATGGATCGCGATTGCTGATCAATTTTGAGTATGATATAGGTTTTTGACTCACTCACTTTATTCTCAATCATCTCCGAGATTCGGATATAAATGATCTCGAACTGGGGTTGTTGATGCAAACAACACCGCCCATTGACGACGGCTCCACACCAAAGCTGATGCTCATGCTTCCTTCAAAGCTTCCTCCCACCATGGCATTGAAGCCTTAGTCTTCCCCAAACAGGGGCATAGCTGCCCTGGGCCCAGGGGGTGCAGCTGCGCCCCCTGGGATTTTAAAAATTTTCAAAAAATTTTTTTTTGTAAAATGAAATTTAATAAGGGTTTATGTATAAAATTTCAAACCCATTTAGTCATTTACTAATTTTACTTTACTCTTCTTTCACTCTTTTGTTTCCACTCTAGTGAACCCAAACCCACTTCATAATAAATTTGTAAAAGAGATTAAAATCTACAAGTGATTAGTTGGGTTTGTAGAGGAGGTCAGAAGAGAGAGAGCGAGGAGTCGATCGATTCCAAACCCTATTGTAAGCAAATTTTTTTGTACATTTTGATAATTAGGGTTCATATTCTGAAATTTCATGAATTCATATATGATAGGATAATTAGATTGCTAATTTCTGTTTCAGTGTTACTGATTTGTTTGAGAATGGACTGAATTAGTATGATATGTAATCAAATTAGAACCCAAATGGGTACAGATTATAGAGTTAGTTTCTGTCCCAATTTTGAGCTAATTTCCGAAATTTTTTATATTTAAACACATGGAGTTTAGAGTTGAATTTTTTATATGCGTATCTTATACATGGAGTTTAGAGCTGAATTCTAACCATTAGTTTTTACTCTTTCTATGCATTAATGCATTTACTTATGAGATGAACATCTAATGCTTGATGCACTTAATTACTTTGAGGTAGACTGATGATTGAAGTTGGAAATAGAGAAGGTTTAGCTACTGATTTTTTTTAATGGTTCTAAGTTGTTGAAAATGCACGTCACTTGTTTGATGAAATGCCTAAGAATGATAAGGTTTAGCTTGCATGGGCATAGTTTTACTTTTCCAAACTAATGTTTTGATCAGCCACCTATTTCAGGAGGAGATAAAAATGACTATAAGATAGTAATTCCATATATGGATGAATTATTTGTACAACATGGAAGATCCCGTCGCAACTTTGAAGGAAAAATAAATCTCCATCATTATCGTATTGATTTGTTTTATGAAGTGATTGATTTGCAACTTCAGGAGTTGAATAGTCGTTTTAATGAGGCAAATACGAAGTTGTTGTTGTGTGTGGCTTGTCTTGATCCAAGCGATTCATTTTCTGCTTATGATAAGAAAAAATTGCTTCGCTTTGTTGAATCTTATCCATCCGATTTCTCTAACATTGAGTTAATACACCTTGACCGGCAACTTGATACCTACATTTTGGATGTGCGCTCTGATGATCAATTTTCTGAAGTTGCAGGGATTAGTAGGCTTGCTAGAAAGATGGTTCAGTTAAAAAAACATCGTGCATATCCGTTGGTATATTTGCTCTTGAAGTTGGTATTGTTATTACCCGTTGCAACCGCAATAGTAGAGAGAGTATTTTCTGCAATGAAAATTATCAAGACTTCATTACGAAAGCGATTGGGAAATGAGATGATGAATGATTGTTTGGTTACATATATTGAAAAAGATGTATTGGATGCCACTGACAATGAAGATATCATTCAATATTTTCAGAATATGAAATCTCGAAGGGTTTTATTGCTAAAGAAAAATGCAATTTAGTGATTGTAATAGTTTGTGACATATAGTAATATATGATATTTTGAGGCTTGCAAATGTGTTTATTATAATTTTTTTTAATAGTAAGTGTTGCGCCCCCTAGATGGAAATCCTGGCTATGCCACTGTCCCCAAAGTCTGCATTTTTCATGGTGGACATTTGGCAGCACTAGAAAGCTGAAGAACGATGAAGAAGATTTAGGAATCAACGGCTGAGGGAAACCCAAGTAGATATGTTTCGAAAACTCTGGTGTCGATCTAAGCAAATCTTATGGTTGACGTAAGTTCTTCTTTGCCTTGTTTCCTAGAGATTTATGAGAACACTCTTGTTTGTAAATTGTACTTGAGATGTGTACAAGTATAGGGGCGATAAAGATCATTCGTAATTGAAATGTAGGATTGTTGAACTGAACCTAATAGTTAGACTAGGGGTGGGCTCGGTACGGTACCGGACTTTTTGACATTGTACCATTACCATACCAAACTAATTCGGTTTGAAAATATGCAAACCATTACCAACCAAAAAGTTCGGTATACCGAAGTTACTTCGGTTGGTACGGTTCGGTATTAGTGTTATACCAAATATGACCCAACAAATAGTCTCTGATGCTTAGATCTTAGCAATTTTTTGTTTGTTCTGTTAAGTTTATGTTATGATTTATTTGTGGTGTCTTGTTTACTTATGGACCCAAATATTTGTGTTGTTTAAAAGGAAACTAAGTTCGAAGAGGTTTTTGTGGTCTGATAGCAGTCTAAGAGGGTCTACTTGATCAGGTTTCGATGAGATCGAGAGCTACTACAACCTGTTCCAAGCCGGAATAAAGACAGGACAGGTGCATGAGAGGGTCAGGTGCATGAGAGTGTCGAATGACCGAAGCTTATATTGCTACACACTTCTCATTATACTTCTTATCATCCTAGATGAATTTGCTTGCAAACTAGTCCAAATGCAATAGAGCTTGTTGTTATTGTTCATCCTAAATGATACAGATCTCTAGTTATGATTGTGAATGTAACTAAATTTGCAGCAGACTTATGGAAATAGTTCTATCTCTCTTGTTGAAATAGATCTATCTCTCACTGTGAATTACTTCTGGATTCATTTTGTACTACTTTGTGTAGAAACTCTAGCATCATCTTCTAAAGATCATGAAGTAATCAATTGATCCAATAATCTGAAATTGTTTGTGTATGGTGGTTAAGTGCAATGCTATCTTGGGTGAGGACTATCAGAAACTTCTTATATGTTATTGAGTGATTTTTGTTGTAGTTTGGAAGGGAAAGATGTTTTTGCACAATAGAAATATAACAAAAAAGGCCCATTGACATCTGATGCATACAAAAAAATGCCAGAAACTGTTGTAAAATTATGCATCATGCAAGAAATTCCTCAGTTACTTTTTCTTTATTTTCTTTTTAACATAAAATTGCAGAATGTTATACCCAATTGCTGTAGGTGCAGAGCTGATGGTAAAATACATTTAAATACCTAGTGAGATATATATATATATATATATATATATATATATATATATATATATATATATATATATATATATATATATATTAGCAGATTTTGGGGAAAGCGATAACCAATCGGTACGGTAAAATACCAACTGAACCATATTCATACCGAAACCGAACCGGATTTTAGAACTTGGTACGGTTGTACCGTGCCATACTTTTGGTAACCGAATTTTTCAGTACCGAATCAATTGATTCGGTTGGAAAACCGGTCGGTTGGCTTAATTCGGTATGATCGGCCACCTCTAAGTTAGACTACACACAACTGATGTGCTTAATTTACCGTTTTGCACCTTCAGTTTTTATTTAGTTAAATGACTTTTTTTTGTTTATAATATTTAGTTAAATTACTTTTGAAAAATAAAGGAAAATCCCCCCCTCCTCTTATTAGGCCTAGAGCCACTATCCGGTCCTTAATTATCCGGACCCATACCCGGACTTGTGTGGGTCCGGGTCTGGGTCCTATTTAAAAAATCTACCCATCGGGTCCGATAGTAAATAATAAATATTTGCACTTAAGTATTTTTGTACCTGATGATAAATATTTACACATCTATCTCCAACAATTATTTTTTACATGTATATCCATATAACCCTATTATTCAAATTTCATATTTTTGGGGGTATTTTTTAACGGGTTCGGATCCGGGTCGGTTTTATTTTGGGCGGACCCGAACCCGAACTGGAAGTGCATCAGGTTTTATTTTAGGACTCGGACGTAGACCCGTATAGATCGGGTCGATTCCGGTCCAATGTCGGGTTCGGGTCGGGTCCGGGTATCGGGTCAATGTGACAATGCCTAATTGGGCCTTTGATAATCTCACAATTACTTTCTTGTCTGACTTGGCACCACTAGAGGTGACAAAAGGTTCTGGTAGCTTACTTTTAGATTATCCTTTTGTAGTAAATATGTTTTTTATAGAAAATTTGTGGAGTATAACTACTATGTTTTATTAATAAAATGTTAACAAAAAAAAAACACAGAGTACTGAGCCAAAAATGTACAACTTCCTACTAAATAGAAAGTAAAACATAACACCTCCAATCAAACATGGAAGGGTGGGACAATACAAAAACATAAAAACATAAAACAACATAACCAGTACTGACATAAAAAAGGGATCTCTCCAACACAACCCTGAAGGGTGGGTTGTCGATCTGATATGCTCCACTCAGTAGAGAGTTGGACCGATCACATTATTATCATCATTGTACTCGTCCACCTGGAAGGCACTAGAGATCCTCTATATTGGTTCCGGTGCCACAGTTGTAGCCCAAAAGAACTTGAGATGTATAATATGAGTTAGATGATCAGAAATACTATTTAATATGGCTAAAATGAGGTTAAATCGGAACCGTCCAAACTAGGCATTAATCTTAAAGATTAGGGGTAAAATGGTAATTTCACCTACACACAGGTCTGAAATGGATACTCGGTCCTTTTTCTAAAGGCCCAATAACCCATGAACGGATCCATCTCAACTGGGTGCAGGTCTAACCCACAAGAAACCCAGTCCAGCTGGATAAAATTAGGGTTTATGATTATACTTAATCAACGGCCCTGATTCCTTCTATCCATTCACTGGGAAGTAGGGATTTATCCCGAAACTGGTCCCTAAGGCGGCTATAAATATCCCCCATCCCCCACTGTTAACAGGTGATCAATCTTTTGCCAATCAAAGCTCATTCATAATCTTTCTGATTGCTGACTTGAGCGTCAGAGGGTGCGTCGCCAGGATCAATCCCGGTGTTTCGCACTTTTTGCAGGTCAACGACGGGTGATCACGGTCAAACTCCAGCGGAAAGGTTTCAGGTTTGACTATTCAACATCCTAAGAATCTACAAATTTATCTGTTTACCCCCACACCGATTTCAGCGGCAATAGATTGGCACCGTTTGTGCAAATAACGAATAGTACCCCATCTTCTTCCATCGGTTAAGATCACCTCTAGCCATGCCTCCAAGAAAACTGAGATCCAGAGGGTCCAACCGTGGGCCCACTCCTCCTCAGCCGCAACAGGAGGCTCCCCTCCAAACCGTCCAGCAGCAGGGACAACTCCCTCCTCAGCCTGATCAGCCTCTGCAGCAGGAACAACCTCCTCTTCAGAATCTTCAGCACCAGTGGGCTCCAGCCGGGCCCCAGAACACCGGTATTGGGACTTCTCGTCCTCCTCTTCAGAAGCAACCCCTTCACCGTGACCACGTCTCCATATATAACCCTTCAACCGACTCAATGGCATCTCATAACCCCCAGCCTTCCGAAGACCTCCGCAACATCCTTATCAACCGGCAGAAAGAAGAGGACATTCGCCGCCGTTTGGATGAAAGGTGGGCCCGTGAGGGAGCCATCCGCTCAGAACATCCAAATGAGCGATCTCCTCGTCGCCGAGATCACAGGTGGTCTCCCCTTCATAGGAGGCGGAGGGAGTCCCCTGAGTACCATCGAAGAAGACATCGTTCTCCTGCTGGTCGGCAGCCCCAGAGGGATGAGAACGGACCTATCACCCGAGCCGAATTCCAAGAGTTCCAGGCTACAATCCTGCAGGCCCTCAATCTCCGACCGAACAACAACAACAATGCTCAGAGGGTCCCCACTTCTCCTCTGGTCCAAAGTCCTCGCCATCGGTCCCTAACTCCTCCTCAAGCTCCGAGCCACCGCCATCACATCCCTAGTCCTCACCATTCCCCTAGCTACCATCGCCGAACTCCACGCTCCCCTTCGTACGAAGATGAGTCCAAAGGCTCACCGGGGTACCGTCGAAGGGATGATGTGGTCTACCGCCGTCTCTACGAGATGGAGAGGCACCTCGGCCAACTGGATAGAGAAGAAGAACTGAGAGCAAGGACCCTCCGTACGAGCAGACCCCCGTTTTCTCGAACCATCATGGAGGCACCCGTTCCAGCAAACTTCAAGACCCCACAGTTCGAGACGTATACGGGGGAGTCAGACCTCGTAGATCACATCGAAAGTTTCAAAACTCTCATGTTGATCCACCAAGCTTCCGATGCTCTACTGTGCAAGACCTTTCCAGCTACTCTCAAGGGACCGGCTCGGGAATGGTACTCCCACCTAGCCCCATTCTCCAAATTCTCTTTTGAACAATTTGAGACCCTCTTCGTCACCCACTTTGTAAGTAGCCGCCGCACCGAGAAGACTAGTATTTCACTACTCTTTCTTAGTCAGAAGAAGGGCGAGAAGCTGAGAGATTATGTGAAACGGTTTACCGCCGAAGCTAGGTCCATTGCCTCTCTCGACCAATCGGTCGCTGCAGCAGCCTTCCAGTCAAATGTCCTCAACTCAAGCCTTCGATCCTCCCTAGCCAAAAAGCCCCCGTAAAACTTTTCCGACCTCCTTCTTAGAAGCGAGAAGTATATTCGGGCTGAGGAAGCTGAACACCGCCCCACATTTGAGGAGTCTTCCTCCGGAACCAAGAGAAAGGCAACCGAATATGAGGGAGCTAAGAAGCTCCAGAAGGACAATGGGAGTCAGCGCCGCCCACCTCCCAGATTTGAGAAGTTTACCCCTCTCAACACCAATATTTCGACTATTCTCATGGAGGTTGAGAAAGAGGGAGTCCTGCCTCCGGCCCCGAAGATGAATACTTCTGGGAAGAAGAGAGATAAGGAGAAGTGGTGCCGATATCACAGGGACCACAGCCACGACACCAATGACTGTCGGGCTCTGAAGAATGAAATTGAAGCCCTCATTCAGAGAGGGCACTTGTCCAAGTTTGTGAGAAAGGACCGGATCGATCTTCCCCCTTCCCCCAGGGGGGCTAACAAGCATCCCGAGAGGCGCGACGAAACTCCCGAGTTTGAATAAGAACGCGTCTTGCACCTCATCCATGGAGGCTCGATGGGAGGAACCTCCAATTCTTCTCGAAAGGCTTTCATCAGGGAAATCAACTCGGTGCACGGCATACCCCCTCCCAAAGGCCTCGGAGTCCCGGTTACTTACTCGGATGAAGACCTAATGGGCGTCCGAACCCCCAATTGTGATGCACTAGTAATTAACCTCCACATGGCTAACTTCAAAGTGGAGAGGATTTTGGTGGATAATGGCAGTTCTGTCAACATCCTCTTTCTAGCTGCCTTCCGAGGACTCAAGTTATCGCGGGACAGGCTCAAGCCCGCAGGCTATACGCTTCATGGGTTCACGAGAGTGCCAGTAACTATTGAAGGGGTGATCACCCTGGACGTAACCGCTGGCAAAAATCCTACTACCCGGATGGAGCCAATGGATTTCATGGTCGTCGACATCTCAACCGCTTACAATGTGATTCTAGGCCAACCTGGCCTTGTTGCTTTAGAGGTCGTCCCCTCGACTTATCATCTCAAAATGAAGTTCCCCACCAAGGTAGGAGTGAGGGAAGTAAGGGGTAGTCAAGAGATGGCCCGCAAGTGTTACATGACCTCCAACGGGGGACCTGTCCTTTCCCTCGAAACTCTCGAGATTCCCCAAGGGAACACCCAGCCTATGTCCGAACCAGTAGACAAGCTGGAGGAAGTGCTCTTTTCAGAGCAAGATCCGAACCGCAAGTTCTTCATCAGCAAGACCCTCCCCTCTGCCCTCTGTTCCGACATAGTCCAATGCATCAGGAAGAACCATGAACTCTTTGCCTGGTCGGCTGCCGACATGCTAGGAATTTCTGAAGACCTCCTCGTCCACCACCTAAGTATTGCTCCGGGGTCCAAACCGGTCCAACAGAAAAGGCAGAAATTTGCCCCTGAGTGCCAACAGGCCATCAAGGAAGAAGTGGACAAGATCCTCAAAGCTCGGTTTATACAAGAAGTCAACTATCCTGAGTGGCTCTCTAATGTTGTTATGGTCAAGAAGGCCAACGGGAGTTGGAGGATTTGCATTGACTTCACGGATTTGAACAAGGCATACCCTAAGGATCCTTTCCCTCTCCCCAGCATAGATACCTTAATCGACGCTACTTCGGGTCATGAGCTGCTGAGCTTCATGGATGCCTTCTCCGGATACAACCAAATCAGAATGTTCTCCCCAGACATCCCAAAAATCTGCTTCGTCACTGATCAAGGTCTCTATTGCTATCGAGTGATGCTCTTCGGGCTCAAAAATGCCGGTGCCACCTATCAGCGCCTCGTCAACAAGGTCTTCCAGAATCAGATTGGCTGAAACATGGAAGTGTACGTCGATGATATGCTAGTGAAAAGTATTCACGGGTCTGACCATGTCGCCGACCTACAAGAAGCCTTCGACGTGTTGAGGAAGCATAATATGAGACTAAACCCGAACAAGTGTGCATTTCCAGTCTTGTCTGGCAAGTTCCTAGGCTTCATGGTCAGTTAGAGAGGGATCGAAGCCAAACCCGAGAAAATCAAAGCCATACTGCATATGGCTCCTCCTACAGGTGTGAAAGAGGTTCAAAAGCTTACAGAATGCCTCGCGGCAATAGGGCTCTTCCTGTATAAGTCAGGAGAGAAGTGTATTCCTTTCTTTAAAGCCTTTAGGGGGACTAAGTGCTTCGAGTGGGGCCAACAGCAGCAAGAATCGTTCGACCAACTGAAAGCCTATCTGGTCAACCCCCTACTCCTCAGCAAGCCTATTCCCGAGAAAACACTCTACCTCTACCTCGCCGCCACCGAGCAAACCCTCAGCGCTGTCCTAGTGAGAGAAGAAGACAAGGCTCAGAAGCCTATCTATTATGTAAGCAAGTTTCTCAGAGATGCCGAGCTCCGCTATCCGAAATTGAAAAAGATAGCCTACGCCTTGGTAATGGCAGCCAGGAAGCTCCGCCCCTATTTTCAATCCCACTCGGTGGTCGTTCTTACCGACCAACCGCTCAAGCAAATCCTGCACAAGCCCGAGACCTCGGGGCGTCTAATAAAGTGGACAATCGAGCTAAGTCAGCATGACATATCTTATCAACCTCGGATTGCTATCAAAGCTCAAGCTCTGGCTGAGTTTATCATAGAAAGCACCATCCCGAAAGTGAGACAAGCCGCAAATGGGCCACCCATATGGACAGTATATGTAGACGGATCTTTTTGCACCGAAGGGAGTGGAGCCGGAGTCATTCTAGCAGGCCCAGATGACTTCGTTCTCCAATACTCCCTCTGCATCAACTTTAAAGCCTCCAACAACGAAGCTGAGTATGAGGCCCTGATAGCAGGCCTGGGTATGGCTCGCAAGGCAGGGGCACAGCTTATCCGAATATTCAGTGACTCGCAGCTGGTCATGAATCAGGTCTTAGGAGTACGAGGCGCGAGACGACCGAATGGCTAAGTACCTAGCCAAGGTCCAAAGTCTCATGGATTCGTTTGAAGAGGCATAAATCCAGCGGATCCCTTGAGAAGAAAACTCCCAAGCAGATGCCCTCTCCAAATTGGCCTCCTCCTCACTCCAAGGTCTCAAGCAGACCGTCCTAATCGAAGTACTCCTAAGACCAAGCATAGAAGAAGAAACTCCCGACTCGATGGAGTCGCTGCCCGTCCAACTTCGGGATAACTGGATGAAACCTTTGATAGAATTCCTCAGGGATGGGACCCTTCTCCAAGATCCAAAATAAGCCTGTCGAATCCGAACTAGAACAGAGCGGTACACCTTTCTTGAAGGAGTCCTGTACAAACGCTCCTACACCCAAGTAGATGACAGACCCTACTTGAGATGCCTCTCCCCAGAAGAAGCCTCATATGCCCTACAAGAACTCCATGAAGGCATAGGTGGTGCCCACTCGAGATCAAGGTCCCTCGCAAGGAAAGTTTTAAACTACGGGTATTTTTGGCCTACACTACTTCGAGATGCCGAGCAACATGTCCAGCAATGCGGCCCTTGTCAGCAGTTCTCCAACATCCGTCGCCTACCCCATGCACAACTCACATCTTTCTCAAGCCCAATTCCCTTCGCGATGTGGGGAATGGACTTGCTGGGTCCATTTCCGCCAGCTCCGGGCCAGCTCGAGTTCCTAGTCGTGGCAATCGACTACTTCTCTAAGTGGATCGAGACCGAACCTCTGGCCACAATTACTAAAAACAAAGTGCTGCAATTCTTCTGGAGAAATGTAATCTGTAGGTTCGGCGTACCTCGGGTCCTAATAACAGATAATGGAACACAGTTTACAGGAGCAGCGTTCCGATCTTTGTGTGAAGACCTCGACATTCAGCAACGCTTCTCCTCCGTCTTCCATTCTCAGTTCAATGGTCAAGTAGAGAATGCCAACAGGCAGATCCTCTCCAGCATCAAGAAGAGATTAGATAAGGCCGCCAAGGGCATATGGGCAGAACAACTTCCTAATGTATTGTGGAACTACTGCACTACGAAACGGACCCCCACAAGAGAGTCACCCTTCAATCTCACCTATGGGTCTGAGGCTGTGATCCCTTTAGAAGTTGTTCTGCCATCCCCCCGCCTTATTGCTTATGATGAAGAGCAGAACACCAGAGATCTCCGAGCGAATTTGGACCTGATTGACGAGTTCCGTGAAAGAGCTTTAATTCGCCAGCAAGATTATCGGAGAAGAATCGAGTAGGCCTACAACAAAAGAGTCCGTCCCACGGATCTCAAATAAGGGGACTTAGTCCTCAGAAAGCTAGCTATCTCGTTCCCCAACCAAAAGAATAAGCTAGCTCCGAATTGGGAAGGACCGTACAATGTTTCCAAAGTAGTCCGCCCCGGAGCATATCGTCTTGAAGATCTTAAAGGCAGAGGATACCCAGAACTTGGAATGCTGACCATTTACTGAAGTGCCAAGAGTGCGCCTGAACGCCTCTCCGAGTACCTTCAAATGTCGAGCCATTCCTATCTTTTTATTTGTACTTTATTTTCTCATTGTAATAATGGCTTGCAACTTAGAAGCAGCCGATTAGTAGCTATCAATAAAGAACTTATTTCCTCTCATATTTCTCTTGTGATTATTTTGTCTCTCTGTTTAAGACCTTTAATGACGCTTATTCGAACGACGAGTTTGGAGTCCAAAACTTGGCTCGATTCCGCTTCGCAAGCTCGCTCCTAAGCGAGTTAGAAGTGATTTGCCATTCGGAACTGCTCCCACAACCGTTGAAATTTACTCGAACGACATGTTCGAAGTCCAAAACTTAGCTCGATTCCGCTTCGCAAGCTCGCTCCTAAGCGAGTTAGAAATGGTTCGCCATTCGGAACTGCTCCCACAACCGTTGAAATTTACTCGAACGATGTGTTCGGAGTCCAAAAATTGGCTCGATTCCGCTTCGCAGGCTCGCTCTTAAGCGAGCTAGAAGTGGTTCGCCATTCGGAACTGCTCCCACAACCGTTGAAATTTACCCGAACGAGTGTTCAGAGTCCAAAACTTGGCTCGATTCTGCTTTGCAGGCTAGCTCTTAAGCGAGCTAGAAGTGGTTCGCCATTCGGAACTGCTCCTACAACCGTTGAAATATATTCGAACGACGTGTTCGGAGTCCAAAAGTTGGCTCGATTCTGCTTCGCAAGCTCGCTATTAAGCGAGCTAGAAGTGGTTCGCCATTCGGAACTGCTCCCACAACCGTTGAAATTTACTCGGACGATGCGTTCGGAGTCCAGACTACTGGGCTGGATAACTGACGAAATTTTTACAACTATACTAGACATGGGAGAAGAATACTTGGAGTGCTTGAATGAATGCCCCATTGCTTCATTTGGCTGGATAACTGATGAAGATATTCAGGCGTACAATCCCGAGAACCTTGCATTCCGAGCTGCGTATTGGAGAAAAACAATGCTCTCCTCAAAATTCGTGAAAGGTCTCGATCAGACGGCATAGATTGGACCACGACCACAAAACAACAAGATAGCATTTTCTCGTGATTCACACCGTCTTTTACATCAAGATCCGTGCAAGATCTTCAGATGGAAGGGTCAGATCGTGCCACGTTCCTCGGGACCCAAATCTGAGTGACTGGCGATCCGAGCTGTGTATTGGAGAAAAACAACTTTTTCCTCAGAATTCGTGCAAGATCTTGATCAGACGGCTCAGATTGAACCACGGCCACAAAACGAAAAGATAGCGTTTTCTCGTGATCCACACTGTCTTTTGCATCGAGATCCGTGCAAGATCTTCAGATGGACACATCCGATAGAGCCACGCCCCTCGAAGTTCAAAAGTTTGGCAAGACCCCACTTCTACTCCTCATGGTCCGCCCTTCAGAAACACTCTTACAACCATAAGGAACTAACTGAACACGCCAACACACAAGCACAGAGGGATAAACAAGCTTTCACTTCTATAAAGTTTAAAGTTCAAAGGAACTCGGATTACAAGACCAGCTACTCTTATCTACGGCAAGTTACAAACTTCGAAAGGCTAAAATTACAAGACTACTTCAACGACTCCTAGGAAGAGGGATGTTCCTCTTAAGAGACAGACGGGGACGGCGCACACCTTGTCATTGCAGTCCCGCACTTGCTGAGGTCCCCAATCCGGCGAGCTTAGTAGTGTCTCTCAGTGTTGCACCGGCTGAGGCTTCGCCCAAGGAGACAGCCACCCCACTTTGGGCATCACCTGGACTTTGCCGAGCAACAGGGGAACGAGTTGCAAGCTCGTTGTAACGCCCCGCCCCAATACTCAGACAATTTTTATATTTTTAGAAGACAAATTAGATACTATGTAGTACAACTGCCCACCACATGCTGCCTCTCAAAAGGTGGTTAACCGGATTGGTGACTCTTGATCATTGGCTAATAGTATTTATACTCAAATTATCATATCAAACTTCCCATGTGGGACTAAATTTCTCAATATTTTCTCAAATCTGTCTCAAATATGCAGTACCAGTCGACTGTACGATCGACCAGTCGACTGTTTGCTGCCAAACTGGGGTATTACACTCGTAAAATGAAATCCCTCGGTCATTCTCTTCACGGGTACACGAAGTGCTTATGACATTGATCGGTCTCGAATGGGGCTTGAGGTGCGTAACCTTCGCCTCTAGTTCGACTATTCGTTGCTTCAGAGAGTCGTCCTTCACGGCTATCTTGAAGCGAGGAAGCGGAGCGGAGCCTTCGGTACCAGAACCGTCGGCAATAATTCGACGGAGATGAGTAACCTCGTTGCTCCTATCGACTGTAACCCTCTTCAACTCGTCGACCTCCGTCATCAACTCGTCTCGCTTGGCTATCAACTTGCCCACCGTCTCCGCAAATTCTTCTTCCTCCACCGAAAGCTCTTCTTCTACTATTTTCAAGTGGTGAACCTCGGCCAGCAGTTCGCCCCTCTCCTCCGTAACATCAAATAGCGCCTTCCGGAGCAACTCCACCTCACCCTCAAGAAGAACCTCGCAGCTCGTTTCCTTAGTTGCTTCAACTCAGAAAGACACTTCACCAGCGTCACCTTGAGATGATCTAGCTCCAACTCGCTCTTGAGAAAGCACTCCCGACTGCGGGAGAGGGCCAACTTTTTTGCTTTCAAGTCAACCCGAAGACGAGAGGCTTCAGCTGCCGAACTCGACTCGATGACCTGAGAAGCGAAAACATATCAACACAAAGAGCAAAAGGAGTTTTCAACACTTAGCAAAATTTTCAACAACAAGGCGTTCACAACACTTGAAATCTCAAACACTTGGCCAAAGTCTCAAAAAGTTAGTCGTTTTCATTAAAATACAAAAAGAGTACATGAGAGCGGTGGCCAGTCCGCAGTTCGGCATTACAATAAAAAAAAAACAACAAAAAATAAAGGAAAAGGCGATTAAGTCAGGGGGCCACCTCATGGCGCCGCTCCGAGACATCCTCACTCGGCACAGTGACGAGCGCTCCCCCGACATTCACCTCGTCCTCGGCGTTCTCCTCGGCCTCTTTGCCCTCTTGCTTGGGCTCGATCTCTGCCAGAGGAAACAGCTTCTCGTCCTCCACGGGATCGTAGAAGTAATACGAGGAGCTATCGAAGTCGGGGATGCAGGCCGCCACATGCTTCAGCGCTTGGGCGTAAGCCTCCTCCATGTTTTCCATCATATGGGCTTCGGCCTCATCCCGAACCACCTTCTCGGCCTCCGCCACCTTCATCGCCTGGCCATTCAGCGCCTCCTCGGACGCCTTTAAGACCTTAGCCAGCTCCTCCTCGAGGCGAGCCCTCTCTTTCTCCAACGCCTCGACCTTGGCAGTCTCGGCTGCAGAGTGCTTTAGCGCTTCGGCGAGCTTCATCTCGAGGGCCCCCACCTCGGCCGCTCGCGAAGTTGAGAGTCGCTGCTCGGCCTCGAACAGCTTGACCGCTTTAGAGCGCTCTGACCTCTCACGATCGTTCGCTAGCTTCATTTCCTTCTCTTGCTCGGCGAACTGCTCAAGCACATGGTTGAAGTGGCAGAGAGTCTACGAGCAAAACAAAGGAAAAGAAACGATTAAAACCGGACAAAAAATTTAGAATTTTTTTTTGGGTTGTCATAATCAACTCACACTTACCGACATAGTATTCTGAGCAATCTCCAGGGCGTCGTCGGCCACAGTGCCGGCCTTCAGCGCGGCACGGTCCTTCGAGGTCAGCAGGTGCTTCACTGCCTGCATGCACATCCCCGAGTCACCGAGGAAACCATCTACCTTCATCACCCTCCAGTCGGGGACGAAGAGATGCTTGTGCTCCTCGGTGAGGATGGCCTCCGCCTCGGCAGTAAGCAGCGGCACCTCCAAAGCCAGAGCTGCGCTGGCAGAGAACGCCCCGCTCGACGAGCCAGGGGCATCGACCAGCGGAGCCTGATTGGGCAATTCTGAAGGGGCCTCGGTCACCGGCTCCACAGGGACCGAGGGCGCCGAGGGACCGAGGGTGCCGATGAGACTTGTGCTGTTCGGCCCGAAAGAGGCCCCACCGTGGTCCTCTTCCTCTTCCTCGTCTCCGTATCCTTCACAACGCGACTCTTTTCCATCAATGCCTTGTAATCCATGCCGGGGGACTCTGCATACGAAGAAAAAATCGAGCAAATGAGTTAGAAAAAAAAACAAAATACTAAAAGACACTAAGACTAGCAAGAAAAAAGAAAGAGAGCATACTGGGGTTGATCGGACTGAGACCTCCATCGAACAAGACCCCTTCGGTGATATCCTTCCAACTGAGGGTTGGAAGTCTGAGGATTTTCACCACCACCTCCTTTTCCTCTCTTGTGAGCACCGGCTCTTTCTTCGCCCACTTCGGGACCCCATCTTTCCACAACGTCAGGAATCCCCACGGCTTGGGACCACAGATGAGAAAATACTTCTCCTTCCAGTGTTTGATCGAGTTCGGATTCTCGATCAACTTCACCCCCCTCCTCGGCGACAAATAATACCGATCCTCCATCTTGCTCATCTGGCAAATGCGATAGAGGCTCCAAAGCAGAACGAGCTGCGGTTGCACACCGGCCGCCTGGCATTGAAGGACGAAGGCGATGACATGCCGCCACATGTTCGGCATAAACTGAACTGGGCTCAGGCCGTACCACTGCAGCACCTCGACCACGAAGGGATGCAGTGGTAACCGAAGACCGGCATTAAGTGCATCGTACGGGAAGACACACGTGTCCGCCGACATCCCCGTACATGCTCGGAAGCCGGGGTTGGGGAGTATTAAGATGAACTCCTTCGGGATGTGGAATCCCTTCCTGATCAGGTGCAGATCTGCCTCGGTCATGATCAGAGGGATCTCATCTACCTCGAAAGGATCCCTTGGATTATTCTCCTCATACGCCGGAGCCATCCCACGCACCACCTTCTCTAAGATGTCCTCGGGGTAGCTCCTCACCCTACCGACACTCGACAATGAGGACGGCAGCCGACCCAGCTCTCTTAGCCCTTCGGAGTCTCAACTATCGTCGACACCCAGACCAGATCAACAACTTCCTTCCCCTTCCTCGACTTAACCACTACCGCTCGGCCGGTGTCTCGGTCCGAGGTGGAGGTCTCGTCCCCAGAAGAAATTCTAGACATTCTCAAAAAGAAGGGGGAAAGACTAACCTTGAAGTGACGTGTATGGTCGAAAAAGATTGCCGGAGTTCAAACTCGCCTTGCCACAAAAGCTAGTGGCGCCGCTCGAGAGCAAAAACACCGCTAGCAAAGGTAAATGTAAAAGTGAAAGAGTGAGAGAAAGAGTGGGGGAGGTGAAAACTTATAGTAAAAGAAGTGACTCTTGGGCTTTGTAACGTAAATTTACGACTCTTGGGCCCCCCTCAAGCCCGTTAAAGGAGGCTAAACGACAAAGTAGAGAAGAGCGGCGACGGTTCATAAGAGTGATGACGATTCAGACTGGGCCACACAGCTCGGCTATTCCTCTTGTTTTGAGCCGAGCCACCGAGGGACGCCTCAGATCGCCCCACTTCCCTCGGAATCCAAATCCGAGCGACTGGCAATCCGAGCTGCGTATTGGAAAAAAACAACTTTCTTCCCAAAATTCGTGCAAGATCTCGGTCGGACGGCTCAGATCACGCCACTCCCATAAAACGACAAGATAGCATTTTCTCGTGATCTGAACCTCTAACCTCGTGATCCGCACCAAGATAAACGCCTCAGATCGCCCCACGTCCCTCGGAATCCAAATCCGAGCGACTGGCGATCCAAGCTGTATATTGGAGAAAAACAATTTTCCCCCCAAAATTCGTGCAAGATCTCGGTCGGACGGCTCAGATCACGCCACGCCCACAAAACAACAAGATAGTATTTTCTCGTGATCTAAACCTCTAACCTCGTGATCCACACTAAGATAAACGATATAGATCGCCTCACGTCCCTCGGAACCCAAATCCGAGCGACTGGCGATCCGAGCTTCGTATTGGAGAAAAACAACTTTCTCCCCAAGATTCGTGCAAGATCTCGATCAGAAGGCTCAGATCACGCCACGCCCACAAAACGACAAGATAGCATTTTCTCATGATCTGAACCTCTAGCCTCGTGATCCGCACCACGAAGAACGGTCCAGATTGCCCCACGTCACTCGGAATCTCAATCCGAGCGACTGGTGATCCAAGCTACTCACATGAAGAAAATAACGCTGCTCAGAATCCCGGTCCGAGCGACTGGAGGTCTGAGCTGCTCACATAAGGGAAATAACATCGCTCGGAATCCCGATCCGAGTGACTGGCGATCCGAGCTGCACATTTGAAGAAAAATGTCACCGAGCAACTCTAGCCATCAGATTGTCTCAATATTCGCGCCGAAAGATGGTAGCGGCTCAGATCATGCCACGCCCAGAAAATGACAAGATAGCATTTTCTCGTGATCTGAACCTCTAACCGAGCAACTGGCGATCCGAGCTGCTCATGTGGAGAAAATAGCGCCGAGCGACACCGGCCGTCAAATCTTCTCAAAATTCGTGCCTCGATCTGATGAACGGCCCAGATCACCCCACGTCGCTCGGAATCCCAATCCGAGCAACTGGCGATCCGAGCTGCTCATGTGGAGAAAATAACGCCGAGCGACACCGGCCGTCAGATCTTCTCAAAATTCATGCCTCGATCTGATGAACGGCCCAGATCACCCCACGTCGCTCGGAATCCCAATCCGAGCAACTGGCGATCCGAGCTGCTCATGTGGAGAAAATAACGCCGAGCGACACCGGCCGTCAGATCTTCTCAAAATTCATGCCTCGATCTGATGAACGGCCCAGATCACCCCATGTCGCTCGGAATCCCAATCCGAGCAACTGGCGATCCGAGCTGCTCATGTAGAGAAAATAGCGTCGAGCCACGTCGCTCGAAATCCGAGCAACTAGCGATCCGAGCTGCTTACGTGGAGAAAATGGTGCCGAGCGATACAGCCCAACCGATCTCTCGGAACTATGCACTGATGCGAGATGGGCGGCCCAGATTTCGCCACATCATAAATCAGATTAAAAATTAATTTCTTATTTATTAAATTCGAACTATTTATTTAAAAATTACGAAAAATGATTAAAAATTTTGAAAAATTAATTAAAAATTCTAAAAAATAATTATAAATTCGAAGAAATATTTTTGAGCCTTTGGATAAATAATTATTGCTTAGAATAATTAATTGAGACCCCTGAACAATAAATCACCGCTTCGCAAAGTTAAATAAATAGTCCGAAAAATAAATAGAAATTGAGAAAAATCACTGAAAGTCCAGGAAAGCTCAAGAACAACCTTGAGCGCGCAACTAACTCTGAAAGTCACCATAATACCTCACATAAAGATCGACACCCCTCATTCGGACTCCGATACAACTCCGCATGCCATTAAAACAGTAAAACTACTTCTCAAAGGCTGATCAAACTCAGTCTTCGGGAGTGGGGGGCTCGTGATATGGCTAAAAATGAGGTTAAATCGGAACCATCCAAACTAGGCACGAATCTTAAAGATCAAGGGTAAAATGGTAATTTCACCTACAAACGGGTCTGAAATGGGTATTGAGTCCTTTTTTCAAAGGTCCGATAACCCATGAACGGATCCATCTCAGCTGGGTGCGGATTCTAACCCGCAAGAAACCCAGTCCAGCAGGATAAAATTAGGATTTATGATTATACTTAATCAACGGCCCTGATTCCTTCTATCCATTCACTGGGAAGTAGGGATTTATCCCGAAACTGGTCCCTAAGACGGCTATAAATACCCCTCATCCCCCACTGTTAACAGGTAATCAATCTTTCGCCGATCAAAGCTCATTCATAATCTTTCTCATTACTGACTTGAGCGTCGGATGGTGCGTCGCCGCGATCAACCCCGGTGTTTCGCACTTTTTGCAGGTCAACAACGGGAGATCACGGTCAAACTCCGGCGGAAAGGTTTCAGATTTGACTATTCAACATCCCAAGAATCTACAAATCTATCTGTTTGCCCCCACACCGATTTCAGCGGCAACACTATTATTAGTCCCACAAAAATAAAAGTTATTTCTATTAAGCCGTAAAATTCAGATCATTACGGTGATGGTAATATACCACGCTTCCCTCATTCGTGTCTCTCATTAGCAAACTTGGAGCCTATTCACAAGTTCTCGTACGCGAGGGGATAATTGTTTCCTCCAAGGGCCCTGACCTTTTGTAGTAGAGATTTTGTATTTGCATTTGCATGTATGTTGAGAACTCTTGATGTACTTTGAGAACTTGTGGAGTTTGGAGCCTGTCACGTTTTGTATTTTGAGAACTGGAGGATGTTTTTTTTTTCTTAAGGACTGGAGGATGTTGTAATAGGCTGGATTTGATGAATGGAGTGGTGGTACCCTTGGTTACCTTTTATTAAATAAATGAATTAAATAAAAAAAAACCCAAACCTTGAAGACTACGCTATTAGGAAGGATGCAACACTTGAACTGCTTGTCCCGCTTGAGGGAGGTACTCCTCCTCCTACTCGAACTCAAGCTGTAGAGAGAAAATCCCTTTCGGAGTGTGGCTTTTGCTTGAGGCCGTCAACCCTCGAAGAAAGAGTTGCATTTGAATACAAAATGGAGCTTCGTAAATTAGACACCATCAATGAATTGAACAGAATGGAGCAGAAGGTGGATGACCGGGTTGAAGAGAATCAAAAGAGCGTATGGGTCATGAACATGAGGAATGGGAGCTAAAGGCGGACCTGAATCAGAAAGACAGGGATCTAAGCTGGGCCAACAAGCTTGATAAAACAATACTGAACCTAACAAATCAGGTGACTCGAGCCGAATATGATAGCAAGAAGCACCCCTACACTGTCATGGGGATAGGCATTGTGTGGGAAAGACAAGGATCCCCAACCTCACAAACTGGGCAAGTAGACACTACATACATCTCTCGACAAACCAGCTCTGAGCTAGTAGGAATATCCACCACTCAGAGCATTCACAGTCGTTCAATGGGGAAAATGGCAAAATGCATATTTTAACAATCCATTTCTTCGTTTTGCTGCAGTCGTCGAATGGTATAAAATGCATAAGTTTGTTAAAAAACTATGAGACGAAGCATGATGTTTCGTCTCATAATAGAAAAATAATTTATATGGGCCGAAAGTTAGAAAATAATAATAAAAAATACGGGACGAAATATGATGTTTCGTCCCAAAGAAAAAAAATATAAAAAATAAAAAATGAAAGTCAGACGAAGCATTTGTTTATTCCGAAAAAAAAAATTTGCAAAGATGGGTTGGGACGACACATGATGTGTCGTCCGGGATTTGTTTAATTTTTTTTGTTTAATTTTTTAGTGTCATTTGGTTTAATTTTTGTTTAATTTGGTGTCATTTGTTTAATTTTTATTTAGGTTTTTGTTTAATTTTTGTTTAATTTGGTGTCATTTGACCAAATAAAGTCAGACGAAGGTGATTAGGTTTTTGTTTAAATTTTTTTTTTTTCAAGGTCAGACGAAGGTGTCAGGTTTTTGTTTAATTTTTTTTTTTCAAGGAATTCGTCCCATTCTTAAAAGTTATTTTGTTCGGTTTTTATATTGTTTTTTATTCGGACGAAACATCATGTTTCGTCCGATCAATTAACAATATAATTAAATAATCCAGACGAAACATGATGTTTCGTCAGCTATAATATGCATTTTGCTATTTCGATTGCTATTTCTCCCTTTCTACTGTAGCGATTTTTCCAAAAAATGGCAAAATAGTAAACGACTGTGTGCGCTACAGTACCAAAAAAATGGCAAAAATGGCAAATAAGCAAACGACTGTGGATGCTCTCAACTCTCCACAACCATGCAACAACTTTTACATAAAGAAAAAAATGAAGAGAACTCCACACCATTCCCCTCCACAGCTCCATTCCCACTCCTCCCACCACATCCACAGAGCTAACCACCACCCATCCCCACCTATGCCAAAACGAGGTAGGCAAGAGCCCGACGCCCACCACCACCGCGCTGGAGAACGGAGACGAAGCAAAGTTTCTGAAAGTGAGATCAGACGATCCATGTCCCCTACAGGAAGAAAAGAGAAGGTAGATGCCGAGAGCTATAGATCTTGGAGAAAGTCCCATCGTCAAGAATTTGATGCTCAGAAGGAACGCGAAGAGTTCAGAAGGTCTGTAGTCCCACCTCGACTCAACGTCGATTATTCCTCCAAGCGCTGTTCGTATGCCGAGGTCACGAGACCAGTCGCTACGTCCATCGACGTGCATAGAGCACATCGACGATCTCCAAGCCCAGTCTTCTTCCAACGGCGAGCAGAGAAAGAGGAGATTGATAGACGCCGAGCTGATAAAGAGGAAGCTGATGAGGGATGGATCTTGGTTAAGCCAAGAAAGAATAGACAAGAGCCCAAGAGTCATAGCTCGTCGGAGGCCTCGCGCAACGACGGCCGCAAAAACTGCCACAAGTGCGCTAAGCCGGGGCACTCGATAAGCAAATGCCAAGACGACTGGTTCTGCCACTTCTGTCGACGTTCAGGTCACATATCAACTGTTTGTCCCAAGCGTTTTATTGCGTCTCCTTCCATGGCGAAACTTTCCAAAGTGCCGATCCTTCCAGTATCAGAATGTAGCAAAACTCAGGAGAGTGCTGCCGGAGATTGTTGTGTGATTCATACGTCGATTATGCCCACGCCATTGATGGCAGATTTCGAGCGGCGCTTTAACGGTGGCATATTGGTTAAGGCTCAATCGGGTACCCCCTCTTCATCCGACATCACCGAACTCCTCCAAGTGGCCATCGCCTCCTCCATTACTCCAACGTGGGTCATTCATGAGATCGCCGTGAACATCTTTTACGCCCACTGCAGCGATCCAGATATCGCTAAAGACACTGTCAGGACCAAAGGACTAGAGGGCAAAGACGCTCGAGGATTGGAATTTTTCGTCACCTTCAAATGGTGGTCTTGCGATTACGGCGCGTTAAAAGTCGAGAGCCTTTCGCCATTGTGGATCAGATTATACAACCTACCCTTCCACTGTTGGGTGAGATCGGCGTTTCAAAACGTTGTCCGTAAATTTGGGCTGCTGATAGACGTTGATAGACAAACGCTTACTCTAGCAGCTCGCAAATTCGCTAGAATCAAGATCGGTGTAGCTAGCAAATCCGACATTCCGTCCAAGATTCTAACTACGTTTGAAAATCATGTTTACGAAGTTACGGTGATCGTCGAGTCTCAGAAGATCGTCTCGTTTAAAGAATCAGTGCCGAGAGAGGTTAATTTCTTCAACGGTTCAGATGGAGAGCCAGAGGTAGAAGATAACTCCTACCCGTTGGATCCGAAGCCTGTGTCACTGAATCGAATCTCGAGGGGAGAAGAGTTGAAAAATGCAGCCCCGTACGCGAGTAACCGCATCAACACTGTCAAAACAACAGTCAATACAAGCGTCAGTCATGGGTCTAATCTGGCCGCTCCTACTACAATGCCTATATCACAAAGGGCAAGCTGGCATCAGGTCCAAGCAAAAACGAGGCAAAAAGATGGAAAGGACGTTTGTACTGGAGCTGAGCTGACAGCATTCGGCGATGGATTGCTTGTAGGAGGTGTCGATTTTAATGCGGAAGGTACGGGTGACAGCAGAGTGGGTAAGAAGCAAGGGATTTTGAAAGAGGCTATCGACGTGGGCCTACGTTCACAGATGGGTTTGTTGAAAGACCCCTGGCTACATTTCTCTCAAGCTGACGTGGAGAGATCGGTGAAGATTGCTTTAGAGTCACTCATCCAGAACAAAGATCTGATAAGAAGTGGGCTTCGGTCTATGGGCCAGGAAGACTCTCAGAATAATTCCAATGTATTAGTCCTTGGTCCTTCTGCTGTGGCACCGGTTGTTCAAGTTGATACCCATCTACAAAATGATCCGACTACACAACATCCGCATCCAGAGCTTGATTTGAAGTTGGCTGATCCTATTCAAGGGAACGAGATCATTGGTGCCCTAGACGGGATTCGCGAGGATAATGTCATCTCGATATCTGCTACGGATGGCGATGAAAAAGATGTCAGGGCAAGTGTTGGGAGCTCGTCAACCAGAAAGATTATGGAATATCAGAGGAAGGGTAAAAGACCGATGGTTAGTACAGATAGTCACTACATCGGGAAGGAGAGTTGGCATTTCAAGGGCAATACAAACTCGGAAGACTTCAATGCGGGCGAAGGTACTTCTAATTTGAATTGCTCTATTTTGAATTCCTTAGCTGACGATTCATTAATTTACTTCGCGAGTTTGTACGGTATAGCCATGGGCTCCACTAGATCTGATCAGCTAGCTAATTTAGCTATCATTAGAGAGGAGACGAAAATAGTCGCTACTTAGAGGCAATTTCGGTTTTAGAGGGGGGGGGGTAGCCTTGGTGGGGGATTTCTAGATGTTAGACGTTTATTTTGTTTTTATGGTATACATCTTTTGGAATATTAGAGGGATGCGTCAAAAGGTATAAAAAAAAGCAATTGGAGTAACCTTGTCCAAAATTCATCCGGACATTTGTGGTTTGCAAGAAACTAGAATCGAAAATCCGATAGAGGAAGACTTCACTTCTATTAGAGGATTGGAGGACTTCCAGTGGAGATGGAAGCCCGCTAGAGGATACTCTGGAGGTATAGCAGTAGGGGCTAATTCGGCATCTTACGAGATTGTTGATTCATTCGTTGGTGATTTTACGGTGTCGATTAGGATTAGACGTCGGCGAGACAGTTGGCCTCAAACGGTTACTAGTGTTTATGGTCCTTATGACAGTAGATTACGCCAGGCATTTTGGATGGAATTAAAGGCGATCAGAACCAAATGGGGAGGGGCATGGGTTATCGGAGGCGATTTTAACATCACTAGATCCCGGGACGAACATAAAGGCAAGAGTCACAGTAGATTCGATCAGGACAATTTCAACAGGACAATAGAAGATTTAGACTTGTTAGAACTTGCTATGACGGACAGAAAATATACGTGGTCTAACATGCAGAGGCTTCCAATTTTGGCTAAACTTGATCGAGTGCTCGTATCCAACGAGTGGGAGGATGTCTATCCCTTCGCAAAAGTTAAGACAGCTCGCCGTTACACCTCGGATCATCTGCCACTGGTTATAGAATGCGGGATTACGGGTAAGAAGCGGCAATTTAGATTCAAATTTGAGAAAGCATGGACCGTTTGCGAGGATTCGAGACAAGTTATCGCTGAGTCGTGGAACGCAAATACTGTTCAGAACTCATCAGCAGTTGGTATTTGGATAGAGAAAACTTGACGGCTCAGACGGAGGTTAAAAGAGTGGGCTAGACAAAAGATGTCAGCCACAAATCTCAGACGTGAGACAGTGGCTTCCAGAATCGAGGAATTGGAAAAACTTCAGGAGGATAGAGATCTTCAAAACGCTGAGAAAGACGATCTTGCTAATAATAGACTTGAGCTGCAACACATCGGAAAGATGGAGGAGATATACTGGCAACAGAGAGCGAGAATCCAATGGCATAGAGAGGGAGATGCTAACACAAAATACTTCCACAACATTGCGAACGGTAGACAAAGACAGAATCACATTACCGGTATATCTATTAACGGGGTCTGGACGGAAAACGAGGACGCTATCTTGAGTCATTTAGACGAGCGATTTCATGACCTATTAGGAGGCCCCTCAGATAGTAGATGCGAGATGGTTCAGGATATGTGGAGTGATTCCAGGCTAGAGGGGAGTGAAGGCATCAAAGAGAGATTTACGGAGGCAGAAGTTCTTAAAGCAATTAAGTCGTTGGGTCAGGATAAGGCGCCGGGTCCAGATGGGCTGCCAATTTTCTTCTTCTCAAACTACTGGCATATTATTAAAGACGACCTAATGAATCTCTTCTACGAACTTTACGATGGTAAGGTCAATTTGGAACGGCTGAATTATGCAACAATTATTCTAGTTCCAAAGAAAAAAGCTATCTTATCATTCGACGACCTCAGACCTATCAGTTTGTTGAATGGCTCCTTCAAAATCATTACGAAGGTCTTAGCTCAAAGGCTTGCTCCACTCCTTAACGAGGTGATTGCGGAATCGCAAAGCGGATTCATAAGAGGAAGGGACATCATGGACAGTATAGCTTCAGCTCACGAAATCATCTTTCGAGGAAATAAAGCTATAGTAGACGGGTTCATTCTGAATCTAGACTTCCGGAAGGCCTACGATCTTGTGTCCTGGGATTGTGTGGACGAGGCATTGTCCCTCAAAGGATTTGGCCACAAATGGAGATTATGGATGAAGATGTGTGTGCGGGGTGGGAAATCATCCATCCAGATTAACGGTTGGCAAGGGAAAGAAATTCACTGTAGAAGAGGCCTTCGTCAGGGGGATCCTTTGTCGTCATTACTCTTCGCAATAGTAGCTGACGGGTTAGCAAAAATGGTTAGAAGATCTACGGAAAACAATCTCATCAAAGGAATTAAAATCAACGGCATCAACGAACCCATGACGATCCTACAATATGCAGATGACACTATCCTGTTTGGAAGTGCTACTACAGAGGAAGCCATAGCCTTGAAGACGGCGCTGGCCTGTTTCCAGGGATGGTCAGGACTGAGAGTGAATCTAAATAAGACAAGCATTATCCCGATCTACGAGCAGCATTCGGCCTCTTTTCAGGAGATCAAGGAGATCTTTCGCTGTAATATAGGTGCCTTCCCTCTCAAATACCTAGGTACACCCATCAAGCCAGGCATGCTCGAGAAGGAGGACTGGAACTTTATCATTGATAAGATCGAAATGAAGTTGACTGGATGGCAAAGCAGATTTCTTTCCTTGGGCGGCAGGATCATTTTGCTCAATGCTATTATTAGTGCCATTCCGCTATATCTGATGTCCATTTATGAGTTGCCCAAATGGGTGATCAAAAGAATCGACATGCTTAGACGAAGATTCTTATGGAAAGGTTCGGGAGAGGGGAATAAAGGATTCCACTTGGTTAATTGGGGAAGAGTCTGCAAGAAGAGAGAGTTCGGTGGTTTGGGTATCGTCAACCTCCATGATATGAATAGAGCTCTTCTCAGCAAGTGGTGGTGAAAGATGTATCATAACCCCAAAGGCTGGTGGAGTCAATCCTTCGATCTCTATCGTAAGCAACGGAGATTCAGATGTGGAGGAAGAAGACGGTCGGTGAAAGTATCCCTCATCTGGAAAGGGATTGCTAAGCAGGGACAGATCTTCCACACTAACACAAGATGCAGAGTTAGAAATGGGAAGACCACCAGGTTTTGGAAAGACAT
This sequence comes from Hemerocallis citrina, assembly GCA_017893485.1. Taxonomy (NCBI): domain Eukaryota; kingdom Viridiplantae; phylum Streptophyta; class Magnoliopsida; order Asparagales; family Asphodelaceae; genus Hemerocallis; species Hemerocallis citrina. The sequence goes on from CM030364.1 coordinate 37,433,956, forward strand.
ATGGTGTGGGGAGACTACGCTACAAAACAAATTCCCTAAGGCGGCGGAGGCTGTACTGAACTTAGATCTTACGGTGGCTGACGTCAGGAAGCATGGTAAATTGATTTTTACTGTGTCTAATAGTATCGCTACAGAAGGTACGACACAATTCGAAGAGCTAAATAGATGGGTCCTCCAAGAAAGCGAACAGGAATCCAATGATCCAGATGAAAGATGGTGGGTTAGGGATAATTCGACAGTGTTCTCAGTCTCCTCTATGTATAGATGGATCAACGACGGAGGTAAGAGATGTCGGGTACAGTCGGTTATTTGGGGAGCCAAGATTCCGTTCAGAGTAAAGGTCTTCTGTTGGCTAGCCCACAACAACGCCATTCTATCCAAAGTTAACCTTAGGAAACGTATTGTGCAAATCGATGTTACTAGATGTCTCAACGCGGAAGAGGATGTCAATCACATTCTGTTCACCTGTCCAAAGGCACGCCTTACTTGGGAGGTTCTGTGTAGGGGATTTAGGTGTTCGCAGATTCCAATATCAACCAACGAATTATGGGGGAACATTAGAGATTACCACGTCAAATTAGAGAATAGAAGGGCTTGGGATTTAGCAACTGCGGCATCTATGTGGAACCTATGGCTAGAAAGAAACGATTTTATTTTTCGCAATAAAGATTATCGATTCTCTTGTTCTATGAATAAAATGTTTCTTCTCATCCATGATTGGGCAGGTGCACAGGAGGCAACAAAGAGGGTCAGCAACAATCCCGAAGAATAGCCAGGGTGGAGGCAAATAGAGTCGAGTAACATGGTGGTGTCTGGGACTGCAAGTTATCGCTATTTGGCTTTTGTTTAACTTCTAGTAGGTGTCTGTTGGATGTTGCTTTATTTGGGTTTAGGCCGTTAGGTGAGGCCTCTTTTGGATGTCGTTTTGTTTTGGCTGCGCTTTTGCGTTTGCTTGTCAGGTTGTACTGTTATGGTTATTGTTGTACTTTGTTTCTTTAAATCCTTTTTAATGAAACGATGGCTTCGGCCATCTTATTATCAAAAAAAAAAAACTTTTACATAAAGAAATTAATATTTCACCTGAATGGGCATTTTGATAGCCTCTCATAACAATTATCTTTCTTGTTGGGCCTCATTAAAAAGAAAAAAACCCAACCCAAAGGCCCAAATCCAAACACATGAGCCATGTGTGAATGTTATTATCCTATCCTAATTATGGCTGTAAATTGGACCGGATAAGACCAGACAACATTATGTTTTTATGTCCGACTCTGTTCATGCCAGACAAGTTTTTTATAGTCCGGTTCGATTCCTTATAAAAGAATATAAAAGAATAAGGCTATATTTGTTTGGACGGACCGCGGGACCGGACTCGGTAAAGCATCGGATCTGAGAGCATCTACAGCGGTTTACTATTTTGGCATTTTTACCATTTTTTGCAAATGTCGCTATACAGTGGTTTGCTATTTTGCCAATTTTTTTTGGCAAAATGGCTAAAGTATAATGCTATATTTGGCATACAATTTGGCAAAATCTATATTATAGCAGATATCTTAAAAGAATAGGATGAAACATCATCCGACGAATTTATAGATATTTTTAAATTAAAAAATCTCTAATTTCATCGGACAAAACTTCATGTTTCATCCAACGACATTAGAGATATTTCATATTAAAAAAAAGACCCGAAGAAGAAAGAAGAAAAATAGCACGGACCGAAACATGATGTTTTGGTCCATGATTCTTGGATGAAAACATCATGTTTCCTCTAAGACATTTGTGGGCAACCTTTTCATTTTTAAAAAAAAAGATTTTACGAGGTTGAATTGTAAATGATTTTCTATGGAGTTAAAATTTGAATGGTTGGATGTATTAGATGTGTGTAGTGTTTTATTTAACCAAAATAATATTTTCATTAAAATCTTTTAGTCGTCCGTTCAATTTTTCGTCAATTTTGCTATTTTTTAGCAATTCACCACTGCAGCAAATCGCTAAAATTATTATTACCATTTTACCATTTTGCCATTTTGTACATAAACCACTGTGGATGCTCTAATAATTTGTTTAAGTTCGGTTCGTATAACAGTTCTGACGGTCTACGGTCGGGTCATTTTTCGAGTCGGACTCTGATAGACAACGTACCGTCCCGTTCATTTTATAGCCCAATTCCTAATCCCCCACAAAATTCTTAAAAAGCCCCTTCCTCTCAAGATTCTTACATATATGGAGTCAGTATATATCCACTCCACTCCACTCCAGTCCGCTCCCTATCCCCCCACCCAATTCCCCCCCTTTTCTCATTCCCCTTTCATTCATTCCCCAAATCCTCCCCTTCTACGGGTTCCACCTCAACCTTAAATCATCACCCCACATCCCTTTTTATAAAAATAAATCCCTCCTCTTCTTTCAAATTTCAAACTGACCCCGCTCAAACTCAGCCACCATGTCCGACTTCTTCCACACCAGCTGCCCCGTCACCTGGTCACTCCCTCTCTCTCTCTCTCTAAAAATTCACCAACTGTTTCTTTCACTAACTTAATTCTTGATTTTTTCCCCTCTACTTTTTAGCCGAATGATTTGCGACTGCGACTTCGGGCCGAAGCCGACACGGGCGCATCGGCGGATGATTGCGGCGCTGGAGGACTTCATGGAGAATCCGTGGGTGGTTCGAGACGAGGGGACGGTTCAGGTACTGGTTCCGCGCCTAGTGCCGCTGGAGGAGGGTGGAGAAGAGGTGGCGGATGCGAAGAAGAGAGCGGAGTTGCAGAAGAAGGTATCGGAGTCGTCGAAGGCGGCGGAGGAGTACGCCAGGAAAGTTGAGGCTGGAAAAGCACCGGTGAGCTCTTGATCTTGATTTTTTTAATATTTAATATTAAAATTTTTAATTTGTTGAATTTTTAGAAATTGAATTGGGAAGTAAGTGGATGTTAGCTGTAGATGTGACAGATGTGAGCGGAGCGGCATTTAGTGGTTCTGTTTAGTGAATTTGTATCTTTGTGATTCAGTGAATTGTTGTGAGGTTTGGTGGTGGTGTTTTCTTGTAGCATGGATGTTTGGATGAAAGATGGTTGCATTGTGTCAGTGTGTTTGGTTTATTGCATTGGTTTGTTTGGCTTTTTTCGGTGCTGTTTGGTAATTGAATAATTTGCACAATCACCGATGAGTATTTTGCTGTTCTTTTTTGGTATAATTGGTGGTTCTGAATATAAGAAGCACAAACACGGACATGATGCGACACAACACGCCCTTCTTGTCGTGTCAAGTATGCGTCAGCCATAATACAACTTCCATAGATGTGTTGTGTCGGAGACGATATGATTTCCATATAGAAGTGTCTGTGCTTCATGATTCATTAGGTTCAATATTAAGCAAATACCCGCAGACACGATGCGACACGACACACAATTGGAATAACTAGTGTCGTGTCGGGTATATGTCAGACTTGATACAACTTCCATATAGATGTGTCGTGCCAGATATGTGCTAGAGACGGTATGATTTTCATTTAGAAGTGTATGTGCTTCATAGTTCATGATGTTGGATATGTGTCGGAGACGATTAGAAGTGTATGTGCTTCATAGTTTAGAAGGTGGAAAAATCTTGGTTGAGTATTGATTTCATATAGCTATTTTTTGGGTCTGTAGGTGGTTTTAAAATGGAGTGTCATTAATTATCAGTGATTAATTTTTTTTAAAATGAGTATATAAAGTGTTGGTAGATTATTTTTATATATCTTAGGTAATTGTTGATGATTATATTAAGGTTTTAATAAATTTTATTTAGTGGAGTAGTTGATGCCATGAACTCTCCGATGCTTCGTATAGTATTTTAGCATGCAAATAAATTCTAATAAATTCTGTATGAACGTTAGAATGCAAATGAAATCTGTGACAAAGATGGTTTAATAATAATTCACATGACTTATACGACATGTAGAAATATTAAAAAAATATATTAAGCATTTCTCACCAAAATGTGTGCGAAACCGAACCTGCACGTACTATATATGTTCTCCTTCATCAAGCTGCATTTGGGATTTCTAAACATCATTAGATTTCAACACTTTAATACCTTAAATGCTTACATTCGCAGAAGTTAAATTTTTGCACAGTGTTGCATGTTTATTATGAAACATAAAAACGTATAACTACATGTTTCTTTCAAATCTTATGTGCGTATTCAAAATTTCGAGGTTTTGGAATAATTTGGTTAGATTCAAATGTTCTAACTCTGGAAAAAATGCAGCAAATTCAGAAAAAATTAACTTGTTTTTTCTTTGTTGTTGTTGTTGTCGGATTGGTGGGAAGGTTCAATCCAACTAATCCTGATTGTTTGGAGGAGGATCAGACCACCCCCTCTCAAAACCTATCCAATATGACCTTCACATATTTGTCTAACTCCTTGGTTTGCTCGCAACTTATCATGAAATGCCATGATGCTAAGGCTGATCAGTTAATGAGGGATCTGTCTCCTATAATTATATGCACTTCTAATGTGTACTGAATCGTGCAACTTTTATGCCAGATATAGATAAACAATTTAAGAAATCATACTTAATCATAACAGTGATAGACCTTTATGTTTTTTTTTTGCAGAACTCCCTTTTTCCTTTCTGTTTTCCTTCCCTTTCACACTCACAAAATGAGAGACATGTTACCCATTTGGTTAAATAGACTAGATTATTAGCACTCAACGCATGTATTTATATCTTAATTAATTGATATTGCATTTATTCTTTCAAAACTTGATAGTTACCATCAGTGGATTTTCTTTCAAAGTAAATCAATTACCATCAATTGTCAATTTGCTTAAATAGGCATGATATCCGTTAAGAATCCAACCACAAACAACACTTCTCACGTTATAGTTTAGATAGATAGATAAAAAAATAGATCATGAAATTTATGTTGTGGTTTTGTGGACTTATCATGTAATTTCTAGTAAAACAAAAGTTTGACACGTGCTGTACAATTAAATTTAGAAGCCTCTTTATCTTGGCAATAGGTTAAAGAGGCACGAAATTGGGTTTCCTTAGTGAATAAGAAGGGGTTAATAAAGGTTTTACATGTCGGAATAGGAATCGTAAAGGGCTAAGAATTATCATGTTACATGGAAGACTTCGGGGACATCCTGTAAATATTGGAGGTCCGTTTTGGACAAATATATATTTCCTCCACGTGTCTAGATAATCTCTAAACTTATAGCATGTCATATTATAATCTACCTAAAACCTTTATTACCCTAATGTAGACATACTTAAGCTCACTTAGAGAACTAAAAGTTAGACTAGACACCTAATTTATACAATCACAATTACTCATACACAAGTACTGCATAAATAACTGTAACTAAAATGTTTACCCAACTAGTTGATACACAGATTGTTTGACCAAATTGATATACGTATTTGCTAATGTCGTATAAGTAGCATATGAAATATCCAGTGCAATGCTGTAAAAAACTAACTGGATTGGCCGATCAACCGGGTTCAGCCGAAACTGGGCACTAGACCGCCTGGTTTGGGCTAAAACCGCAAAATATATAGAAACCGGTTGAACTTACACGAACCGGGCGGATCACCCATGAACTGGTTGAGCTAGGTTCGAATTGAACCGGTGGGTTCGAAAGAGATAAATAGTTGTTTTTCTAGAAAAAAAATATTTTGGAACTTGAATTCTTTATGCCTCCTTGGAAACTTTGACATACTAAAGCGTAATATTGTATTACTGTTACATACTGACCTTTTTGATGTTGAACCCGGTAAGACGGAACCGACCGCCTTGCCGGTTCCAAAGCTTGCCCGGTTCTAACAACATTGATCTATGGTCACCATGATATAAAGATTTAACCGACATGTCGGGAAGCCTCAATTACAACCACAATAAGATGGAAGCTTTTAGAATGTGAAACTTGGCTGGTGGGGGGATCTGTTAGGCGACATATCAGGTTCAACAAACATGTGAGGACATTTCCCCAAGAAAAACATAAGATTTTTAAATGGCATACGGATGGTGAACATGGACACTTGTAGTTGGTAGCCGAAACACGTGATGGACACACGAACCCGATACAACACTTGACATTTAGGGTAATTTCTCAACTCGTGTCGGTGTTTGTCCTGTCGCATAGCTCCCATGTCCGTGTCCGTGTCCGTGCTTCTTAGATGTGGAATGACATATCTGGAGACATATCAGACATGAAGAGGTACATTTAAAAAGTTAGGGCTGATGAGTGTTTCTCCTCTACTATCCCAACATATTTTCGGAGGATGGTCCTTCCAACAGATCTCAAGAAGTTTGTGATTCAATTTTTTAAGGAGAGAGTCTCAAAACTGTGGGTGTGAAGATTGTCATCAAGAAGTTTGCGAGTCTATCTTTCAAGAGCACACTTGAGACTTTGGTGGTGAGGATTATCATCTGTAAGTTTGGAGTAAATCTTTTCTAGAGCTCTGGACTATAGGGTGAGGTTTGTATGGCAGTCTTATGGGAAACCCACTCAAAGTTTTGGTAGCAAAGATTTCATTGCTACTGATGTGTAAATTCTTCTAAATTTATGGATATTATGTGTACAGGTTTTGGTTTACCTTGCAAATATGGACTTTGATAAATAGATGTGTAGTTGTCACTTGTGCACAACTTGTGGTCCTGTGGATGCCGTACAGTCATCAATTAGACAATTTTTTGATGTATGCAAGTTTTTCTATATGCATGTAGAAAATGCTTTAAAATTACATTATCTGCTTTTATATGTCTTCCTATTTTACTTTACCTTACAAAATATAAAATTTGATGAGTATGAGTTTACAACTTTTGGATTCTGAATTATTTATATGATAGGACAATTTTCTGTTATATGCAAGTTTGATGAAAAAATTTTAGATTTTCAAATATTTCCATACCTGACTTTACAAAATTTGAATCGGATAAACTGCAGTTTACTCTAATTCATGTTGTGGATGTTGGATGAGCATCAATTTTCCTATCGGATCCTTTTCGAAAACTAAAGTGAGAGATGCTTAATGTATATCAATAGTTGCTGCTGATTTTTCTTCTTTTGGGGATACTTAAAGTGTTGCTATCTAAACTTAACTGTTCTATTTATAAATTTTATAACCGTAGGATGTATCCGAAGAGACTGCCACTGATATTGCTCAAGAAGATCAAGGCACCTCAATTTTTTTTTGCCGAATTTGCTTCTCTGGTGAAAAGGAAGGCTGTAAAAAAGCAATTGATATGCTATCTTGCAAACTTTGCAACAAGAAGTACCACGGAAGCTGCTTGGATGTTTGGGGTCAATACAGAGGTTTCTTCTATTAATGTTGAATAATCTGTTACAAAAATGTTCTTAGGTAAACTCTATTCAAGTTTATATCTCTTGTAGATCTATTTCATTGGAGCTCATGGGCTTGCCCTTCATGCCGTATATGTGAGGTGAGTTGTTCTCCTTTAATTCGAAAATGCCTAGTTTTGGTTTAATATTAAAAATGGTAATTACTCTTATGTTAGGAAAATGCACTTTGGAAATGGATTATCATTTACCCTAAATATAGGTAGTCATTTAAGCATAATTAAAGAGAAGATAATGAAATCGCACGAAGGCCAGAGTGTACTAGTCAAATACAATGGTGACAGTAGGGAATGTGTCCAAAAGAGTGAGTTAGGGAGCGATAACTTTATAGTACCTTTTGCAAATGTTATTAATGAGTTTGTTGTTTTGATGCTTGATTCATCATCTTTTCTCTCAGAATCATTAGTGATAACTTCAAGATACCTTTTGTAAATGATATTATATTCAAGATACTTTTTGTAAATGATATTATAGAATTTGTTATGTCAATGCTTGATTCATCTTCCTCTCGCTGAATCAATTAACCCATGAACATAACAATGATAATGAGGGTCACCAGGCTCTTTACATTAATGTCACTCATTGCTCCCAAAACTCCCAATAACCCCACCTCCATGGTTCCACCTCGGACAGTCGGACACCATTCTCTCCTTCTTCCTCTCACATCTCTCCCTTCCCCAACTTATATTTTATGCCATATTTGCATCTTCTTCATTATTGTAGTTGTCATCATCATTATAATCCTTTCTTCTTCAGGTTTGCCGGAGAGCTGGGGATCCCAACAAGCTTATGTACTGTAAGAGATGCGATGATGCATATCATTGTTACTGTCTGCAGCCTCCTCACAGGGTTAATATCTGTTGTAAATCACTTTCATCCTATATTTGTTCTTTATTTATACTAATTTACCCCACTACTTAGCAGAATGTTAGTCATGGTCCCTTTTTATGTCCGAAACATACAAAGTGTCACAGCTGTGGGTCAAATGTCTCAGGAAGTGGTCACAGTACGAGGTACATACTATATATTTTAATCTTAAGTTATCAAGATTTACTTTTTATGATATCTGGATCCTCACTTACCAATTTGTCTTACATATTGGCCTTGCAGATGGTTTTTGTCTTATACCTGCTGTGATGCTTGTGGAAGATTGTTTGTGAAGGGAAATTATTGTCCTGTTTGTTTAAAGGTTTACCCTTACATTATTAAATAAACTTGTTAATTATACTCTTTGATTCTTTGAACTGCACTGAGGCCATTATCTTGCATGCGTAACATTGTTCGAATGTATGCTTATGGTGGACCATTTCCCAGCACATACTTATATGGACCTTTAACTCTAGTTTAAATTTGTAGGTCTACAGGGATTCTGAAATGACACCCATGGTTTGCTGCGATGCTTGCCAACAGTGGACACATTGTGTCTGCGATGATATCAGGTTTGTAAAAGTTTCTTATAGTTGCTGCCATGTATCTCACAATGCAGTATAACATCAACTCTTTTGTTTATCATTTTATATCAAATCTTCACAATGATAAACCCTTTACCATTTCCCATTTACATATGGATGGCTGCAATGTAAGTAGTGTTGTCAATGCTCGGACAAGGAACTTTAATGCAATGGTTGGACGCCTCCCTCTATAAGATAGTCATGCAGGCCTTTCCCTTTAGTAAATATAAACCTCACAATTTGTCAATTATATTAATTCACATCTGTCATCTTAGCCACCCAAATTCTCCTTTTGTTTTAGAGTCACAAGAATAGGCAGTCCACATTGGGGCTGTAGACATACATGTGCTTCAGGACTTGTTTAAAAATTCTAGCAAGAGGTGTTGCCAAATTCTGGCGCACTCTTCCCTCACTTCTCTCCATTTACACTTCTCCCTGCTCATTAAAAGGTTCCTTATAGTTGCTACGAGTTGTTTGATAGAAGAAAGAAGATTGTGTGGATGTAACATTAGCTGTTCTGTTTTCCAGTAACTATGGATGAGCCTAATAGATGAATAAGAAGAGAAAGAAAGAAGATACGGTGACAAGAGAACATCTCTAGGCTCCAGATTAACCTCATTCATTCACCATTCAGTTTGGTTGATGACTGATTGTTATGATTCTAAGAGGTAGGATATGGTTATTTTAGGTAGCAAATCATGTACTGTACTGTCATTGTGTGCACCTCTCCTATTTGACAGATTTCATCACTTGCTTGTTCTCTTTTGTGAAGCTTCAATCGATTGTGAACCTTTAATACTACAACAACAACAACAACAAAGCCTTTTTTCCAACTAGCTGGGATCGGCTACATGAATCCCTGATTTTTTATTCTGATCGGTTTATAGCGCAATATCTTCTGTAAGGTCACAAGCTATCATATCTTTTCTCACCATTTCCACCCAAGTTAGTTTGGGTCTTCCCCTACCCCTAACTCTACCTACAATACTTACCAAATCAGTCTTTCTAACGGTGACACTACTAGGTCTACGTGTGACATGTCCAAACCACCTAAGGCGATTCTCTCTTAACTTATCTTGGATTGGAGCTACCTTTAGCATATCTCGTATATGTCCGTTTCTAATTCTATCCTTCCTGATTTTACTACACATTCATCTTAGCATCCTCATCTCTGCTATCCTCATTTTTTGGATTGTGAACCTTTAATATAAAGAGTAATTTTTTTTAATCAGAACTCCTCTAGCATTTACTCCTAGGTGCGAGCTCTTTATATTTACATCTTTTCTAATCCACTTACAGAGTTGTTTCTTAATCTTCTACTTGTGAATTCTACAAAAAGTTCCTTGTCTTAATGAAATAAAATATTGCAGCCTTTGAAGCAAGAACTAGTTAATTGTGCACTAACTTGCCTAAGATCGCTCCGATGTTTAGGCAACAGTCCTGCTGACATAATTCTGCAGCTTGCTTTTTGTTATTCTTTTGTTTATACTTGGGCTCTATGCTAAATTCTGGTAGATGTCTGAGTGTGATGTGCATGAAATAACTCCATTTAAATCGAGCTTCAAACTGTGGTTCATGGAAGACAACATTTTCTTCCAATTCGTAAACTAATCAGGTTCTTCTTTCTCCTATATCTCTTGTAGTGATGAAAAATATCAGCAGTTTCAGTCTGATGAAAACTTGTCTTATACATGTCGTGCATGCCGAGGAGATTGCTACCAGGTGTCTGTAATTATTATTCTGTAGGTCTCATGGAAAATTTATTTTATATTTGTTAATTTTATTAGTGGTGAGTTGTAAACTGTAGGTAAAGGATGCAGAGGATGCAGTCCAAGAGCTTTGGAAGAGAAGAGATGAAGCTGATAGCAGATTAATTGCGAGCTTGAGATCTGCTGCTGGATTGCCAAGTGAAGAAAAAATATCCAGTTCTCCCTACTCAGAGGATGACAACAAAAATGGTCCAGTTGTAATGAAGAATGATTCAAAAGGGTCTTTAAAACCTTCTGTCAAAGGTTTAGCAGGTAAAACAAGCAAAAGTTCCAAAAAGTATGCAAAGAATTCGCCCCAGAGCTTCTCAATGAATAAGAAGCATTCAAAGAAAGGTTATCGAGTGCAGTCTAGTGGTTTAACTGAAGAGATACATCAAGGTAATGAAAAGCAGCAGGATGCAAAATTGTTGAACAGTAGCATTGAAAATAAGCTCTTAGTACATCAAGAGGAAACTAAGAAAAGTGTTAAGAAGGCTGCTGTAAATAATGTTAGCGGGGCACACACGGTGAATATCAGGAGTAACAAAACAGATGGTTTGCATCTCGAAGAAGGTGCTAAGAGTATGAGGAAGGACAAAACATCAAAAGGAAACGAATTGGCTATATATTTACCTGCAAAAAATAAAACCTCTCCAATTTCTGAAGCTCCTCCAAGTTGTCACAGAGATCGAGACTTTTGTGCGGTTAAAGGTATGTTTCTTTCATGCACAAGTTTAAACTTGATGTTCCCATCTATGGTGGTTTAAGTTTTCTCTTAAATGTTGAACCTGGACGTATCTGTTTTATGTTTTCATTCATCATTGTGCCAATTGTTCTAAACAGGCAATCGAACTGGGTCGAGTTTAAGTTCTTTGAACTTTAGTACTAATTTATAATGAGGCATGTGTGCCATTTTTGAATATTTAGTGAAGTGGCAGTAGAGTTATTGAGATAGCACTATCTGCTTTGTATGAAATATAAAAGTTCTCATTTCACTCGTATGTTTAACATAGTTAAATTTTTTCAGGAGCTAAAGTTAACCATGCAACAAGGACTCCAGGTTCAAATCATGAAGAAAGAGAAAAGAATCTTGTAAAGTTTAAGTATGTTTCTGGCACGCATGGGAAATGCAGAACCAAAGTTGCAAAAGCGAGTGAAGTTACTACTCCACGACCTATAAAAAGTAAGAAAATTTCAAGCAAAGAAAAAGTCCCTTCAAGTAAGCAATCTGTGGATCCATCAAATACTATTCAACCCCGATTTCAAGATGCATCAAAACTACGTCCATCCAAGTCTGCTAGTGATCTCAAGCCATTGCCGAAGCATAAACTTAAGAGCCCATCCTTCAAACAGCAAAGCTCTTGGGCTTACCAGGGTGTCAAAGAAAATAGTGTTGCCAGGGGGCAGAGATCAAAGAGAAAGCGAGCGTCATTGGAGAAAATAGTTAGTAACGAGGAGAATGATAGTTCTGCACAAGTTAATGAGGAAAATCCTATAGATGAAGTCATGGATGCAAACTTGCTGGACCTGGGAAATAATGCAATTGAGAAGAGATTTGATACTTCTGCACAAGCGAATGAGGAAAAACTTAAAGATGTCATGGATGCAAATTGGATAGTGAAGAAGCTGGGTAAAGGTGCAATTGGGAAAAGAGTGGAAGTTCATCAATCATCAGACAACTCATGGTTAGCTATACTTTCGTTTAATTATTGTTTTTTTAACAGTTTTATCTTTTTTATATATTTTTTATTTAATTCCTACTGATAGAAAAATAAAATGGCTATATAGGACACCGGAAATCTGGTTTTTCTTCACAATGCATTCAGACTTTGTATATTGCCTTTTAAAGTCAACAGGAGTGTTAATTGAAAGGAATTTTTTGCCGTTGTAGGCCACTTTTTGAAAATATTTGCGATTATGGGCCGGTTTTGAAACTATTAGCGCTCGTGGGCTACCTTGTGCCACTTCAGTAGCGGCCGCTATTCTCATTAGCGACCTGTTTATTTTGAAAGTCACTAATGGGAATATCGGCCTATGTTTTAGATTTTTTTGTTTGCCGTCGCTATTCCCACTAGCGACCTTAGTATATATGAGGTCGCTGATGAGATTAGCGATCTCAAATGAATGTATTGAGACACTTAGTGATTTATAGAGAGGTTTTGCGCTTTTGGGAAAAAAATTTAAAACTGGGGTCGTTATTGGGAATAGCGACCTTGGTATACTTAGGTCGTTATTCACAATAGCAACCTCAGTAGGAACACAATCTCTTTGTTTTTTGTAAAATTTGTAAAATAGTCACACAACTAAGGCCTCTATTCGGAATAGCGACCTTAGTACAATAAAGACCTCTATTCCGAATAGCGACCTTTGTACAACTAAGGTCGCTAATCGGAATAGCGACCTCACTTTCAAAAATAAATTGATTGTTATTTTTTCAGAGAGCAAAACCTCTCTAGATTTTGCTAAACCTCTCTAGATTTTGCTTAGTGTTAGAATACAGTTCATTAAAGGTCGCTAATCCCATTAGCGACCTCATATATACTAAAGTCGCTATTTCCAATAGCGACCACAGTTTAAAAATTTTTTTTCTTCCAAAGAGAACAAAAACTCTTTAGAATTCGCTAAGTGTCTCAATACATTCATTTGAGATTGTTAATCCTATTAACGACCTCATATATACTAAAGATCGCTAGTGGGAATAACGACAATAAACAAAAAATTTCAAATATTTTAAAAAAGAGGCCTCTATTCCTATTAGCGACTTTCAAAATGAAGATGTCGCTAATGAGAATAGCGGCCTCTGCTAACGTGGCACAAAGTAGCCCACGAACGCTAATAATTTCGAAACTGACCCATAATCGCAAATATTTTCAAAAAGTGGCCTATCACGGCAAAAAACTCCATTGGAAGATGCTTCCAGTAACATTAAACAGTAAAATCTTAATAATTGATGCTTTCCAGATATATGGCATGAATCCTTTCCTGTTTTCAACCTAACGGTACATATTTAAGCTCATTGAACCACGCAAGAACCACTTTGGCTCATATTAATAAAAATGAAGCTGGCATAAATGCAGTTTAATAGATTTTATGAAGGTTGAAACACACCAGTTATAAGCAGTGTCAGTGTTTCTTGTCTATGCCTTGATCCGAAAGCTTCTGTGTAACTGTTTCCAATGGTTTTCCAATTCATCAATTGTTGCTCCTATGCATTCTGTATTAATTGATTTCCTTCCACCAATTTGCTACATGCTGTGCTGGTCAGCTTACTACACAACTTAGAAGATATCTTTATTGTCCTTAGCTGTTGGATAATTTGAATAAAAATATAAATTACCTACAAGTCTACAACTGAAATGACTAAAGAGAGCTTTAGGATATGCTTGGGTCCACTTTTTTAATGGTCATATTCCTGATTTCATACCGTAAACCTAGGCAAATGTACCCCTTGTCCATTGCTCCAATGGTCATCTCGTGGGTTTCAAGAATTAATGCAACTTGAATTCGAGGTGTAAGCTACTGTCTGTGCTAATGGGTAAAAGAGATTGAAATATCGAAGCTTGGAATTTTAAGATATGGAGAATTGATATTTTCATTCCGTTGGGTAAGAACTGTTTTCTATAGTATAGTAGACCATAGTTAACTGCCAACTTTAACCACTTTTGACGAGCAATTACCATAGACATTAGGATCCATATGTAGTGAGCCAAAAAACCTAGAACTGTTACTTGACCAACTCGTCATGGCTAGTGGTGGTGGATTTTGTCAAAGGAAGTTAACATGAAATATATATTTTTTAGTATAAGAATAGCAATAACAACACAGAGTTATTTGTATGAAATATCTTCTTCTTTTTCAGCCATTTAATTTTTCTGAACTCACTTGATATGGGTATAATACTTATGCAGGATAAAGGGAGGAGTTTCTGATGTAATTGAAGAATGTTCTTTATTAGTTCACTTAGATGACGGAAAATCCGGGACCGTAGATCTTAATAAGCAACAGGTACGGTTAATTGCTAAGAAGAAAAGGACGAAAGTTATTCTGGGAGAAATTAAGTTATTATAAGTTAGAAGAAATGCTTAACAACAGCAAATGACAGTGAATCATTCTTCGTGCTTGTTTTGTTCATTATTAAGTGGATCGACCTGCCATTCAGTCAAATTGTTGGTCCATATTTGGTGTAAAAATGGCAGAGATAAGCACTTTGACAAAGGAATCAGATATTTTCTACATTACCTTTGTTTGCTATTTGCTGCCCATTAAATGTAGTCTCCCGCATGATAAAAAATAGAAAATGTAATTCTGGTCATTATTACTGAATGTTGTAGTTTTTCTTTTAGTATAAGAGGAAGGTTAAATGACGACTAGTAACAATGGTGTGATTAGCGGAGGTTTATAGGGTTTTTTTTGTTTTTGTTTTGTTTTGTTTTGTTTACTGTAACATAATTCTGCAATGTAAGCTTCCAGTTTCATAAATGCTGAATGTACAGCAGAATTAAGTTGATAAGACTGCGATATGATGAGTTCAATGGCTGTCACTTTTTAATGGTTATTCAGATGGTTGATTCTCTCGATCATCTTTGCATTTTTTAATTCGGTGCTTGATTGTTTTTTACGGCTATTGGGTGGCAGCAGGTTTGATTCTGTTTAAATCATGTAAGATTGACTTTGCTGGTGTAAAAACTCAAGTAGTTTTTCTGATAGTTTGAATCTCGTCGCTACAAGCTCAGGTGAGCTTTCCGCACTTTGTACCTGTTACCAGATTTGGGTGTGTTTTTGTTGGACTTTGCCTGCCAAAATTTTCTCCTGATGTGGGTGTACAGCTGGGGATAGGATGAGTTCACTGCTTCTTTGGTATCATTATAATTTACTAATAATTTACACGTCTGATGCACGTCTTAATAAATATTTTTTTGAAAGTAAAAATGATGATGTAGTCTGGTTTCAAACCTGATACCTCCTTCAATTAGTTATGTACACGTGATACACATAAGTTGGTATATTTACAAACGACAATTCTAACTATCCTATTATAAGATACAAATTGCTCCTAGTGATATCAATTTTTATTTTATATAAATGATACTTTTGTAAATAATTATGTAGTAAATAAATTTGAACTTTGAAGGTATTATGGTAACCAACAACTGTTGAGTAAATGAATGGTTAATATAACTCACTTAAAAATAAATGGTTAGAGATTAGATGGTTGGTTGTCGACAAATGACAACCCCAACTCTCCCATTATAACATCAGAGATATACTAGTATTTTGCACGTGTGATGCACTGTCTTTATAATTTTTAAAAAATAAACAGTAAAAACTCTGACGTAGTGAAGACTCGAACCTGAAACATCCTTCATATTAGTTATGTATGTATGTCACACGCGTTGATAGATTGACAAATGAACTAAGACCTTCTCCCATTATAATATTATACTAGTATTTTTCACGTGCGATGCACGTTTTGATAAAGAGTTGGAGTTAAACGTGCGTTACACGTAAGTCAACAGTAATTAGCATGTGCGATGAATGCCTTAATTTTAAAAAATGGAGCTGAATGAGCTATACACGTATTTTTTAAAAATTAAGAAGGAAAAACTTTGATGTGTACGTGCGATGCACGTGTTGAAAAATATATTTGGAGTTGCATGTGCGATGCACATGTTTGTTTGGTGACAAAGTGGTTTTTCTTTTGTGACAAAAAAATATTTAAAATTGTTTATTTGTGACAAACTCTTCTATTAAATAGTAAGTAAATATATTATATTATAGATAGATGGATAGTAATTTACACATGTGATGCATGTTTAATTTAAACATTTTTAAAGTAAAAATCTGACATAGTGAGGCTTTGAACCTGAGACCTCCTTTATATTAGTTACGCACGTGCGATACACGTGTTGGTAGATTGACAAATGACACTAAGGCCTTCTCCCATTATAATATTACTAGTAATTTACACGTGCGATGCACGTTTTAATAATTTCAAAAAATAAAAATAAAAACTCTGACGTAAGGAGGATTTGAACCGGAAACCTCCTTTATATTAGTTATGTACGTGCGTTGCACATGTTGGTAGAATGACAAAATGACAAATGACACTATGACCTTCTCCCATTATAATATTAGAGATTATAGATTAGAGATTAAAGATTAGAGATTAGTGATATACTAGTATTTTGCACGTGTGATGCACGTCTTACTAAATATATATATTTTAAAGTATATCTATGTAACACCCCGAAATCCAAATAAGACTGAATTCGAAGTTCCACAGGATCTTTACACTTCTCTTCGTACAATTTAACAAGGAATTAAATTTTTTTATTACAACAATGATTACATCAACGCAGTGAAATTTAAAATTACAACATGATACATGAATTGAACAATAACTTGAACAATTCTTTAAGCGGCATTCATTCTTTGTCTTGTCAATCACTTTATCCTGCATAGAAAATGTGGGCACGTCAGTTGCATACAACTGACGCTAGGATATAATACATCAATTTCTCTTACTTAGAAAACACACACATACCACAAAACAAAACTAAGGTGACTATCCTATTGATGTCGTGTGTGAGTGTGCACTTAGTCCTTAATGCAATTATTATTATTGAATGACACTAATGCGAACTTGTTCGGATTCTATGCATCCCATACTACATAGGTCCGAGTGCAAGCCCTTAATCGTTGTAACCCCCATTCCCGATAATTAGTATTTTCCGTGTATTTGCTATAATTTGATTTTTTATAAAGTTATTTTGTGCTAAATTTATTTCGGATTTTCTTTTTTTAAAGTATTTTGTAATCGAAAATTTATTCATTTCGAATAACGATGTGTTTTAATCTTATTTTCTATATCTTATTGATCAACTATTTTTATTGAACCTAAAACAAATATTATTAGATTATTTTAACGAGTTCATCAAACCCGAACTATTTTGTTATATTATCTTATTATGATTTTTAATTGTTACTTCTGATTATTTAATTTATTTTTCATTTACTGAATAATTTTATTTTCATACTTGATCTAATTTTCGTGGCAAATTCCGATTTAATTTTCGTGGCAAATTCCGATTTAATTTTCAAGCCAAATTTATATTCATTGTATTATTTATTTATTTATTGGATCTAAATTTTTGTTCATGAAACTCTTTGTTTTTCTCGATAAACTATTTTCTTGTTAGTCCTATTTTTCTTTTAATTAATTGTGAGTATTTTTATTTGAACCCTATTGATTTTGATCTGTCTCTTAATTGAACTCTATTGATTTTGATCTATCTCTTAATTGAATCCTAAAATCCAATTTGATTTATTCTTGATCCGAATCCGTTTTTATTGGATCCTAAACTACTAATCCAATACTGTACCTTATAAATACAGCTCTAATCCTTTTTGATGTAAAAATACAGCTCTAATTCAAACCATAATTTTGCACACAAATCGAAACCCTATCCGCCTATCCTCTCTCCTCTCTCCTTCCGTTCTCTCTCTCCCGATCTGTTTCCCGCCAAAACCCCTAACCCATCCTATGGGTTCGTCTTCTCCGGCGAACTACCCTCCTCCGGCGACCCCCTTCGTCGTCCCTCCTCCCGTCGACCAGCCCCAGCACCACCAGACCCCCCCTGACTCCTTCTCTCCCTGTTTCGCTCTACAACAGCAGCCAAAACACCCCAACCCAATTTCCGTTCATCTTGTCCGACCACATCCCCCTTCTCCGGCGACCCCTTCCCCCGTCGCCGCCTCTCCTCGACGCCAGAGCACACCGCAACCCTCCCTGTCCTCTTTTTCTGCTGAGCCACACCGAACAACCAAACCCCCTGTCCTTCCCCTTTTCCATCGCCGACCAGACTGAGCTCAACGCGCCCTGAGAGCTGCCACCGTTCGCGCCGCCCTGAATCGTCGACCTCGCCGTTGCCGCCGCCCCCCTCGGCCGTCGCTGCTGCTATCACTGCTCTCTCTCTCTGCTGTTGCTGTTGTCTCTTTGTGTGCTGAGTTGCTTTGTCTCTTTGGGTGCTGTGCTGTTTTGGCTCTTTATTGCATGTATATCGCACGTGCTATTTAGTGGAGTTGTTGGTTCGTGAGTTTGTTGCTTCAGGATTCTCATCCCGTTATTCTGGATTTTCGTTCTCACCGTTTATAAGGTAAGTAACTTGTATTAAATTTCTTTGCATATACAAGTACAAAATACCGCTTGTAGTGTAGTTGGGTTCTAGAGACAATTCGTGTGTGAAACCCCTTGTTGATATTGTCTCTATTGTGATGATTTGACCATAGTTGTCTCACGACATATATGACATGAATTAACCTAGGGTTGACCACTTTTGATGTATATATTCATGCTATCTTGAGATATCTGTGTTTGATGTGTTATTCGTGTTATACTTGTCGAATATTTGTAAAATACCCTATACCATGTTGCTTGGACATCTAGTACACCATATTCCATGTTATCATCCTATTGTTTTCCTATTGTTATTATCATTCATCTCATGTCTTTAGATTGCATATTGTATTGTTGCATTAATAAAATAATTAACAAGCCGGGTTTTAAGGATTGACTTTTAGTAGTGGACAATATA
Source organism: Hemerocallis citrina (assembly GCA_017893485.1). Taxonomy (NCBI): domain Eukaryota; kingdom Viridiplantae; phylum Streptophyta; class Magnoliopsida; order Asparagales; family Asphodelaceae; genus Hemerocallis; species Hemerocallis citrina. The sequence continues at coordinate 37,453,096 of CM030364.1, forward strand.
GAGACTGTACTCGGAGGAGGGGCCTGTGTTTCCTTAAATAATGTTCCGGCTATTGTTTTATCGGTGATTGTAGTTATGGCCGTAACCCAATCTATCGTGTATTGTATCGTTGCCGATGACTGTATCGTACACCGAAAGGTAAATAATGTTTATCGTTGAAGAGTACATGAACTATAGAGCCCACCACTAAGTCTAAAGCGAAACTGTTTGAATGTAGCAACCATGTAGTAAAAGGATGGATGCATGAAGTGCTACCTAGATAGTAATAATGCAAGACTTAAACATGATCACTTGACATTAGCTACTTGATACTTGTTACTTGATTCTTGACACTCGTTACTCGTTACTTGTTTACATGATAATTGTTCACTCGATACTTTTTACATGCTACTTACACTTGTTTATCTTGTCATGCTAGTTGTTATATTTTGTTATCATGCCTATTCCATGTTATTAGTTATCCCTTTTTCCATGTACTTGTATCCTGCACTACAAGCGGCCCATATGACGGGCATTTTGTTTTCTTTTCCTCTTCCTGCAATTTATTAAATTGCAGATTTTGGAGAACAGTTGTGTAGAATCCCGTATTTTTAAACTATTATTTTTAAAAGTTTGTAAATGACTAAAATGATTTTTGGAGGATTTATGAATATTTTCAGAAAAATTTATCTTTTTACACGTGTAAAACACGTGCAAATAATTTCTTGAGAAGTTTGAAAGTCAAGTTTTCTTCATGAAAAATCATTATTTAATATTTGGGATTTATTTAGTATTTTTTCAGATTTTTCTAAGATTAACTGGAACTATTTGCAAATTTTGAGAAAAGAAGGACCTTTTTACAAATTTGTCATTTTTAGGGGTTAAAATGCAAAATGTATTTTCTGGATGTTTTGAACAGTACTGGTTGAGATTTAGGATTATATTTTACTTTTAAATCCTAATTTAAATGAATTTTATTGAGTTTCCAAGAATAGAGCTCTATCTATAAAGTTGTATTTTGAAGGGATTATTTTGCAAAGTGGGTAAAACCCTAAACTTCTATTCCGGGTATTTAAGATAATTTAACGCAGCCGTCTTTTGCTGCAAAACCTAAAGCTTTATTATTTTATTGGAGAACTTGGGAGAGGATTTTGGATCTCACAAAGGAAGGGACTTCTTATCAAGGGATTTCTTCATTTAAGGTGAGTGACATGTTGTTTTGCTTTGTGTATGTTTTATGCGAGTGATTGTTTTGTTTTATTTTGTTTTGTGAGTAATACGAAATTTGTTTTGTGGTTTGATTTATGTGAACGATTGTTGTGTTGTTTGTTTGGCATGTATGTTATTTAGCATTTTGCATGAGAACGATGCAAAGGTTGTTGTTTGTACCATGCATGTGAAATCTAAGAATATTGAGTAGATCTTGGTTCATAAAATTGTATTGCTAGAAAGCATGTTTAAGATTTGAGTATGGTTATGATCGGATGGGTGACCATCTGGATCTTGTGTTTACAAATCAGATATTGGTTATGAGTTGTGAAAGAAATTCAGTATTGAGAAATCCTAATGGAAGAATTAGGAATTTAGAACATGAGAACTTGAGTTTTGAGATATTGGATGTTTTGAGTAATGTATCCGATCTGAGAATACTTTGAGACTGTCGTTTTTATTGAAATACAAATTATTTTAGTAAACAATGATTTCTTTTGGTAAACTCTAATTTTGATTATCATGAACAACCAAAACTATGCAGACTGTAGGCCGACAGTCGACTGGCAGACCTATCAGTCGACTGGCACGATCCAGCTGCTGTATCTTTAGCTTTTTGAAAATCCGTTCTGGACAGTCGACTTAGACCCTTGTTTAGTCGACTGGTGTACTTAGAAATTATTTTGCAAAGTTATTGCAGTATCTTTTCTGGACAGTCGACCTATGACCCCTTAAGCCGACTTATAATACCTAGAATATTCCTTAAAGATTCTGGAATTTTCCCTCTGGTAAGTCGACTTATGTTTTTATAAGTCAACTTATGATCTGGTAAGTCAACTTATGACTTTTATAAGTCAACTTATATTACTTAACTTATTTTCTTAAAATCATGGATATTTTTCCCTCTGGACAGTCGACTTACTACAGTAATAAGTCGACTGGTACTGATGAGTTTTCATAAACTTGAATGTTCTTCCGAATGTTTAGTCTTCGAATATTTTAGTCTATACTTTGTCTTCTGTTAAGCATATGATTTTAAGATATTCAGTTGAGCTATTTATGGTGGAAAGTTGGTTTAGACATTTGAGTTTGAGTCTCTAGAGGATGTGTGTGACCCTAGGATACCGGCGTTGAGTTATTTTGTTGAGGCCTGTTGAGACATTTCAGTTGTTCAGTTTTGAGTTAAGTCCGGTAGGGTACACCAACCCTAGGAGATTCGTTGAGTAATTAAGTGACCCAAAATAATAAGGACAGGCACTAGTGGTGATATGATGAACGAGAACATGGGTCAAGTACCTCAGTGTGGCTTTCGGTGTGGGATTTAATCTCCAGAATTATCATGGTAGATTACTTCTGGTGTGGGATATATCTCCGGAATTATCACGGTAGATTACTTGTGGTGTGGGATTTATCTTCGGAATTATCACGGTAATTACTTGTGGTGTGGGATTGATCTCCGGAATTATCGGAGTCGAGGCGACGCACATGTGGTATTCGTGTGATGATGTGTCAATGTTTCGGTGTGAGATTTAATCTCCGGAATTATCACGGTAGATTACTTGTGGTGTGAGATATATCTCCGGAATTATCACGGTAGATTACTTGTGGTGTGGGATTTATCTCCGGAATTATCACGGTAATTACTTGTGGTGTGGGATTGATCTCCGGAATTATCGGGCATGGGCTAATACTCACCGTTTATCTTTATCTCGTAGTAGTCATCGTGATAGGATTAGTTGTATAGTGGGGGATTGAACCCTATGAAGTGAAGACGTTAAGGGCTTGCACCAGACCTATGTAGAATGTGATACATAGACTCCGACAAGTACGCATTAGAGAGTCAGCATATAGAATTTGTGTTTTCTTGACTTGGTTTTATGCATGTGATTTCCTGTTTTCTACACTTGACACTTGGTTTAGTATCACTTGTTGTTTACATTTCTTGCTACTTCATATTTTATGTATTTTGGTTTATTACATGTTGTTTAAGAATCATTGCTTAATGTTTATTTATGTTGTTTGTTTGCTTTTATGTCACTCACACCATTTATGGCTGACCCCTTTAGTTTTGGGGGTTAGGGATCATCTTTAGCCTCATGTGTTGCAGGTTGTTGCTTAGAGTTTGGAGGTTTGGATGCTTGAGATAGTTTTGAGATAAATTAATTTAATGGAGTTGTGTAAATTTGTAAAAGCAGTGTTGTAATAAGACTGTGTTGTAAATAAAAGAAAATTATGATTTGAGATGTTTTAAATTCCGCTGTGCTATGTAAAGGATTATTGTAATAAAAGTTGGAAAAATTTTATTGGTGTTGGTTGTGTTTAATGTTACATTGAAGTTGATGCTGGGATTGTGTCACGTATTTTCTAAGATATCATATTAGAAATTCGGGGCGCTACAAGTTGCCTGCTGGAGTTGAAGTACAAACAGTCTGAAGACTATTGCTTTCTAATTGTTTATTGCTTTAATAAACTTAATGTATTGAGACTTATTATTATTTGGATTAGATTTATTATTGTATTGGACTTATGTCCCGAATATTGTTATTTGTTTCCAGACGTTGGGTTATTATTGTATTTGGATATTTTTATTGCTTAATTCCAAGTACTATTGTTCATGAGATTATTATTATTGTCTGCGCAATTGTTCTGTATTATTTATATTGTTGAGTTCATCGGATAAACAGCTTATGAGTGACGTTAGTCATTCGCTGGGCCAATGTTACGTGCTCGTATTCCGTATTTTTGGGAAGCGGGGCGTGACAATCGTTCTTCATCTTGTAGGGTTGATTCTCTCGCCATGATCTAAGCTACTACGGTAACTACGGTAAGTATCCTAGGTGTTCTATGAGTTACGAGCCCATGTCCAAACATCCTGGAGAGAATCCCACGCACTGACAAATGATGCATCATGCAGGCATCCTGTGGACAATTCGCCTCCGCCATGAAACGATGGCACTGCGTAGTCATCGAACACTCCACAAGCGTCTCCACCGGTATGATATCCTGGAGTAGTGTCCATACCTTGACATGACGCATCATGAGGACATCCTGTGAACACTTTCATACCGCAGATCCAATGGCCCTCATACTTATGTTTTTCTCTTACTTTCATCACATCTCCACTATGGGCGCGTTTGGGAACCCAAAAAACTAGGGAAAGGAATGGAATACTGTGGATGGGCTCATCTCATTCTATTCCATAGTCTGTTTGTTTTGAAAAAGAAAACAAAGGAAACAACTAAATTTCATTCCCTAGAGAAAGATTTCAGCCGATTTCTATTCCAGCCTCATCCCCCTCGGAAAGCTGCGTGAAGGAATGGAGAATCACCTCTTACTCCCTCGTCAACAACTCTCTCTTCTCCTTCTTCTTCCTCTGATTCTCACGAAATTGATAATGGAGTTCAAAACCAATATGCTTCTGTTCCACAAATCTCACACTTGCTATCTTCCAAAAGATTGTTGTAAGTGCAGGCACCGCAAGGCCAGTAAAATTCACCGACAGCTTCACAAGTCGAAGGGCTGACTTCGTTCAGCCCATTCTCAAGTGCATTCTCAAGGTTTTTGAAATAACTTCTTGTCACTGTCGTCAACCCAGCTAACTTCATCTTGAATTCAAGAAACTTATCTGTAACCGTAGTAGACGAGGTTGCCTCCTCAAAGAAACCCCGACCTTCCATTTCTGCGCAGTCATGCAGTCGTTCCAGTGCGGTCACAGCCTGGCCTTGCAGAAACTCAAACAACTGTTTCTTCACAACTTCCTCTTCAGGGAAGTAGTACCCGTAAGCATATGTTCACTTCAGTACTCTCCTGCAATCTGCAATTTGTTCCCGGGCTTCAATTAAGAAATTGAACTCTGAATTGGGTAGCATGTTTACCTATTCTGTAAGCTTCTCGATCTTATGGCTTCGCATTTGATCAAGCTCCTCTAGTGCCTTCTGCCTTGATGAGTTATTGGTTGCAAACCGATCATAATAGTGCATGTATTTGACAACTGACTTCTTAGCCTCCGCCCTCTGCACAGATTGGTCTAGCTCCTCCTACAAACCGATTACATGCTCCTTGATCCTTCAACGATTTAAGACATGACCAACAGAAATGGGAATTACAAGGATGAGGACAAGTCAACTGGCCGATGGGCTTCTTCTGTACAATTCCAGCAGAAAACGCAGCCACATTTGCAAAGAATGTCTTGATTTTCGCTTCCCAGGATGAACTTCACAGCGAAATTACAGTCAGGAGAAGGGCACCACTTCATATTTCCCTGAACTTCGAGGTAGGATCTAAGTAGAAACCGGGCATGCTTATCTTTATCTTCATCGCTGGCAAAAAGCTCAATCATGTCTTGGCCTATAACGGCCTTGCAAGATGGTTCTGGGCATCAGAGGAACAAGCAACCCATGCCGTAGTTAATTGAGGAAGTTATGTAGTTTGTCCAGCAATCACGGCAATATTAATGGCCACAAGAAGCCGAACACATTGCCTTTAAGGAATGAGGATATGTTTCGAAACATATCTCACATCTTACATCATGTTTGTAAGTTGATACTACTCATTTTAGTTTATTTCTTAATTGCTGCTTCGTGAGTTTTGAGTTTAAAACCATAGGTTCCCTGAGAACATAGGTTTTTTAAAATGCCGTAATCCATAGTATTCCATTGTTTGACAAACAAGACTAGAGAATGGAAACAAAAAAAGGTCAATTCCATTCCACTAGTTGCCAAACACACACAATTTATAAAGTTAATTCATCCATTTCACTTTCTTTCCATTCCTTTCCATTCATTTTCATTCCATTCCTTTCCATTCCCCAACTTAAATGTTTCCAAACAGACCCTATGTGTCTAATCCTTAGATAATTGAATCATGAATAAAAATCAATACTCTAGAATTAGCGTTATCTCTACATCGGTCTTAAATATCAACCATTAACCATGACCCAAACTTGGTCTTTATTTATCACATTTCTCTTTTCAATACTTTCATTCTTACTTACGTAAGGACTTAGCTAAAATTCTAGTCTCAATTCTCTTTTCATGATCATCAAAATGAGAGTATAGATATTCACAATTTCACATTTCATCATGTTTCTTTTAATTTATTTTCCATGCACAACATGCATAATCTTAAACAATCTTATATTAAATTTTACTCAATAATTTACATGTCAAAATCTCATTTTTGAACTCTTCACAATTTTTTCTATGTTCAACAAAATATTTTGTATCTTTAATTACAAAAAGAATCATATCCAAAAATTTTATTAATTCTTATTCTCAAAAATTTACTTCTAATTCTCATTATAATAAGTCAAAATGTTGTAGAAAAATTTTCATGAAGTCTAGGTCTTTTTCTAAGATTTCTAATAATTTTTCTCAATTTTTATGACATTAAAAACCTTTTAAAAAGTCAAAAATATAATAAAAATCAAAACTAAAAAAAATTGCCGGAGGCCGGCTTCGAACCCCCACAGTGGCTTCGCAGGTGAACAATAACGTCACCAAACCGCACCCAAAGACCAGAATGACCAAAGTGACTAACTATTTAGTAGAGGACTTGAATTATATTTGAGTTTTGGATTCGGGTTTTGAATAAAAATCAGATTTTCGAAAAACAAAGTCTCTGCCGAGACTCAAACCCAGGGTATCAGCTCCGCCGAGCTACAGTAATAGTTTTAAAGCGCACCCACTGAACAGTAGGTCTGAGTGACTAACCTGTAAGGGAATTTTATTAAAACGTTTTTTTGTCTGACTGTGCTGTTTCTAGCTCTTTTTAGAAAAACTCGATTTTTCTCATTCAAATTGTTCTTATAAAATATAGATCTTTCCCTGATTATATTTTTTTGGAAAAACAGTAGCTTGTACTTTCATAATTTGTATACAACTCATTTTTAAACATAAAAGACTATTTCTCCCTTAGTTTATTTAAACAATGGATCAAAATAAATACATTTCAACATAGAAACATTTCTTTTTATAAGAATCCTTTTATCAACCCCCTCATTCATAATGAGTTCATACAAGTTTTTCTCTCCTTCATTCTTTGCCAAAATTAAACTCTTTAATTTAGTCCTATTTCACAAACTAACCATTTTCTTATGTTTCAAGAGACAATATGGATAATAGATCAAGTGAGTACAACACTACTTGCATATGACAATTAAAACACACTTTTTACCACAATTTATTCTATTTAATATTCCATGAATACTAATTTACATTATTTAATTTATCCATAAGCACATTTCCCACATATTGTATTTTACAATTCATGCATAAACAAAGTTTCATAAAATCATAATTTATTCATTTTAGCATACAAATATCAAGCCATCATAACACATCCTCATTTACACATTCTAATTTATTTTACTAACTTTTCATGTAGATAACTTAGTATTCTTTTCTTCATAATCTCTTTAAACAAATGTATGACAATCTTTCCTACTCTTTTCTAACAAAATCATAATTTCAATCCCTAGCATGGTATATAAAGTAGAAGCTTGAGAAATCACCCACCTTTTTGAAGGAAAACAATTAGAAAGCTCGTAGAAATCTCCTTGAACACACGAATGGGTCTTTCCTCCTAGATTGTGCCACCAAAATGCGCCTTCTCCTCCATGCTTGATGGAACCCGAGCACCTCTTGATCCTCTAGATGTATGGCCGGCCTCCTCTATGCAAGAACACACCAACACACACTTTCAATCTTTTTACTCATAACTATTCTCAATCTTTTTCTCACAACTAGTTTTCTTTTCTTTCTTTTTCTCTTGTAAGTTTTGTAGTGCTTAACATGAAGAAGATGAGGGGGGTATTTATACACTTTTCAAAGAAAAATGGAGGGCCAAGATTGATCAAGATGGATGTAGATTAGGGGCTAGGATGTATTAGGGAGTTAGAACAACTATCCATGAACACACAACTACCCATCCACTCACTCCATCTCTCCCATCCTCTCATGCACAACCCGGCCTACCTTCACCATGCATATGGCACGTGCAAGTGCAATGCACCCCTAATTACTAGTTGTTCATGTTAATTTAATTAATTTGTTACAAAAACAAGTCTACCTTACAAGTAGTGTTATTTAAAAGAGAATTAAATTAGTGGGCTCAATCTAGTGGGCTAAAAGTCTATGAGCTTCTAATTAAAATAATTAAATTAATTAGTGTGGGCTAGAGTTAGAAAATTAGGCCTAGTGTTTAAATAGGCTTTTAAGTTTAAAAGAGGAGAATTGAAATACTTGTTCATGATATGAAAATAAATAATTCTTTAAGAGTAAATGTACATAAACTTGCACGTGCAAAACACGTGAAATCAAACAAAATCTTATTTAATTATAATTGAAAATTCAGAATGTTACAATCTATCTCTATATATAATGGAAGAGTTGGAGTTGTACATGCGATACACATAAGTTGTAGTTGTCTGTGTGATGCACATTTTAATAAAGAGTTGGTGTTGTACGTGTGATACATGTAAGTTGGTGTTGTACATTTTAATAGAGTTGGCGTTGTACGTGTGATACATGCATGTTTTAATAAATATATATATTTAAAATTAAATAAAGAATAATGAGAGAATCAGAGTTGCACGTGCAATACACAGATTTGTTTTGTGACCAAATGAGTTTGTTGGGTGATAAACTCTTCAATTAAAACAGTAGAGAGTAGAGATAATCAAGTGGAATAATATGATCACGATAATCAAATGCCTTTTTTATTGTAATAAACAAAAAGCTCTTGCATTGTAATGACACAACTAAAAGATAATTATAGTGAAGTGGGTTAGTTTCATATTTCATTAAAGAGAAAATAACGAGAAATGATAGACCAATCTTACATCCAAACAAAATAGCCAATACTTTTTTATTATTATATAAAAACTAGATTTTCTCGTGGCCACGTGCCTACGACACGTCTTCAAAATAGTACAACATATGAAAAGTCTTGTAAACAGTAAATCAACAATTATGTAGCTGAAGTTTGAATAATATGATAATAATTAGTTGTAAATAAAAGTCAATGTTTCCATTAGTATATGATGAAAAAATTTTATAAATTAGGGGTATAAAAGCCCATGTTTCTACATAAATGAGTGGTTTGGGGGGGGGGGGGTGAATTTGAATTTGAGTTTTGGGGAAAAACTTTTGGGAGAAAAATGTGTTTTGTGAGGTTAGATCTGGGCCTTTGATTTTTGGGATTAAAAGAGAGCCACTTGATAGCTTTCTTTGTGTTTTATTATATAGATAGTTAAAAACCAGTACTTGTTTATTACTATTTCTACAACAGTTCATCTCCGTCGCGAAGTAGGCAACACAACCACCTCCGTGATGGGTTTCAATTGTTTCCCTCTTTCAATCTGATTCACACTCCTCCCCTCCGTCTCTTTCCCTCTCTTCACTCTTAAACACTTCTTCATCTCCCTCTATATCACAAACAGCACTCTCACCTTCGATTTCATCCCAGCCCTTGTCCTCTCATTATGTTCCTCATCCTAGTCCTTCTGCACTTCCACATCGTAATCTACAACAAATTCCTTCACACCTCTAGTCATTTTTCGATGTTATGGATCCAAACTGAGGCCTCCCTGAAGGGGGCGGAGGAGGTGGATCGCGTCTCGAGCGAGTCTCCACCATGGTATCCTGCGAGAGCACAGGATAGAGAGAAGGGATAGGAACAAAGGAAGAAGAAGAAGATAGAGATAAGAAGAAGGTGCACTGTATTCAATTCCTAATCTTCTTTACAGCTCAGTACTCCTTATATAGAGTGGAGTGATACATTGAATCATCCTTCAGAAAAGCAAAAAGCAAATTACAAAGGAAAAGAGCCCAACAGACCCAATGGCTCAACTGCCAGCACTGTAGCGTGGGTCCCACCAAGGATTGCCCTCCACTCGTAGATGGCTAGCTCATGCTGGGGCCCACCCGTGAGGTGTAAACCCAAGGGGTTTATTGCATAAGGCTCTGTCATTTATTCATTCAGGCCCTTGGAAGATTTTTAATCTCTGAGGGACTGATACTCAAACTCTTCAGCACTGATACGCTCCCTTGAAGCTCGCTGGCTCGCCCCATTCTCATTTGCAGCTCTTGGATCTACATCATTCGTCCCCGTTTGAAAAGGCGCTTCCATAATACTGCGGAAATTAGGGAAGCGACTGTGTACGTCCCAAAATGCCTCCCACGTCGCGTCGCTCTTACTTCCTCCTTTCCATTGGATCAGTACTTCGGTAGTCGCTGCGCCTCTCCTCTCCACCATCCTTCGATCTAAAATACACTGGGGCTGAACATCTTCTTCCTGGAAATAGGTGGGATGAGTTGTTGCAAGTTTAATTTCATCTCCAATGTGCTACTGCAGCTACGAAATGTGGAAGACGTTGTGGATCTTAGCTCCCTGGGGCAATGCTAGTTTGTAGGCGACGCTTCCAACTCTCTCTGTTACTTCGTACGGTCCATAGTAGATATGGGACAATTTATGGACCCTTCTCCCTCTCACTGTGGTCTGGCGATAAGGCTGCAATCGGAGGTATACAAAGCTCCCCACCTCAAACTCCTTCTCCGTGCGCTTCCTATCAGCATAGGCCTTCATCCTCTGCTGGGCCTTGCCTAAATTGTCCCTAAGTATCTGCAAGGTAGTGTTCCTATCCAAGAGGTTTTCCCTGACCTCCGATGAGTTCGCAGCTTTGGGGGTATAAGAGAGGAGGTTCGGGGGCTGTCTACCATACAGAACTTGGTAGGGGCTCATCCTTGTTGCGCTGTGCACCGTAGTATTATACCAATACTCTGCCCACGGGAGTAGATTGACCCAGCTAAAGGGCTTATAGGAGCAGAAGCAACGGAGGTAAGTTTCCAACGTTCGGTTGACAACCTCTGTTTGCCCGTCGGTTTGGGGGTGGAAGGAGGTGCTGAGACAAAGTTGGGTGCCCTGTAGAGTGAAAATCTCTTGCCAAAATGTGCTTGTGAAGACGGGGTCCCTATCACTGACGATCGTAGAGGGAACCCCATAGAGCTTGATCACATTGTGCACAAATGCTTCAGCTACTTGTTTAGTGGTGTAAGGATGTGATAGGGAGATGAAATGGGCATACTTCGAGAGCCTGTCGACTACCACAAGTATAGTCGATTTTCCACAACTTCGTGGCAATCCTTCTATAAAGTCCATACTCACACCATTCCACACTTCCGTCGGTATAGGGAGAGGTTGGAGGAGTCCCGCAGGCGCTTGGTTCGTGTGCTTGCATCGTTGGCAGATGTCGCATCTCCTAATGTAATCTTTGAGCATTCTCTTCATACCGGGCCAGTACACCACCTGCTTGAGCTTCAGCCAAGTCTTATCGTAATCGGAGTGACCCCCCTGTAATGAGTCATGGTGGATTTGCAAGAGTTGGGTTGTTATCGGAGATGTTAGGTTAATGACCACTCTTCCTTTATAATAGTAGAGTCCATGTTAGAGGTTGTACCCAGGAGCTTCACCTCTATCTAGCTTAGCTTGGATCTCCTTAAAATAAGGATCATGCTGTACTGAAGTTTTCAATGAAATTAACCAAGTGGGGTGTACAATGGAGATGGCTTGCAACTGGCGATCTTCAAACATGCGAGAGAGAGCATCGGCCCCTTTGTTCTTCCTTCCTTGCTTATACTCAACTCTGAATTTGTACCCGTGGAGTTTCCAAAGCCATGTATGCTGAGCCTCTGTGTCGAGTCGTTGTTCCAAAAGATGTTTCAAGGGCTTATGGTCGGTTTTGATAAGGAATACTCCGCTCAACAAGTAATGTCGCCACTTCTTTATCGCGAGTAGGATAGCTAACATCTCTTTCTTATACGTCGATAGATATCTACTCTTCCCTTTCAACTCCTTGCTAAAAAATGCGATGGGATGTTGTCTTTGCATCAAGATAGCTCCCACTCCCGTACCAGCTGTGTCGCATTCCAGTATGAATTTATCTTCAAAATTGGGCAAGGCCAGCACCGGGGAAGTGGTGAGAGCTTCCTTCAGAGCTTCGAAGGCGTGCTGAGACTCAGAAGACCACTTGAACGCTCCTTTCTTAGTGAGGGACACAAGGGGAGAAGCAATGGAGGCATAATTATCAATAAACTTTTGATAGTACCTCGCTAACCCCAGAAATCCTCGCAAAGCTCGCAGGGTCTTAGGTGGAGGCCAGTTGTTGATGGCAGAGATCTTGCTTGGATCCACCGAAACACCTCTCACAGACACAATGTGTCCCAGATAAGCCACTTCACCCACTCCAAACATGCATTTGCTCCTTTTGGCTTTCAAGGAATTGTCTAGCAATCGCTGCAGCACTAATCGCAAGTGTTGAGCGTGTTCTTGGGAGTTTCGGCTGTATATCAAAATATCGTCGAAGAAGACGAGCACGAACTTGCGGAGATATGGCTTGAAAACTTCGTTCATCAAGGATTGAAAAGTGGACGACGCATTGGTAAGGCCAAATGGCATAACAACATATTTGTAATGTCCCTCGTGAGTTTTAAAGGCCGTCTTGTGGATGTCCCCCTCCTTCATACGAATTTGATGGTACCCGCTAGGGAGGTCCAGCTTGCTGAACACTGGAACCTTGCAGCTCATCCAATAGCTCGTCGATGACAGGATTGGGGTATTTGTCTTTGATCGTCATCTTATTCAAGGCTCTATAATCCACGGAGAGTCGCCATGTTCCATCCGCTTTCTTCACCATTACGACAGGAGATGCGTATGAGCTAGTACTGGGACGTCTGACTCCCGAGTGTAGCATTTTTTGAACCAATCTTTCTATCTCATTCTTCTGGTTCCAAGGGTGCTTATAGGGCCTTTGGTTGGCAGGTTGGGCAGTGGATAGGAGTGGAATAGAGTGATCTTGGGGTCTTGATGGCGGGAGGGTGACCTGCTCTTGAAAAACCTCATCGAAGGAACCCGAAATCGGAGCAAACTCTCCTGAACAGATCGTTACTGTAGCTTCTTGCTCCATCTTTAGACTTGTCACTGCGGAGATCTGAAGTAGGAGTCCCGTCTTCAAATGCGCAAGGGTCTTATGGAGCGCCTTGGGCTCCACCACCTGCAATCTTCCCCCTCCGACTCCCCTTAACACCCTGACCTCGCCGTTTTGTTCAAAGAAAACAGAGTTGCTCTTGAAGCTCAGCCAAATGCCTTCCAATGATTGCATCCATTGAGCTCCCAAGATAAGCTGACTGGTTCTTAATGGGAGCACATAGAATGTGGTTCGTATAGATACTCCTTGGCAATGGAACTCTAAGTTTTGGCAAACACCCTCACACTGCAGCTCATGGCCTCCAGCGATAGTTACTGAGAATTTAATACTCTTGTTGATAGGTAGCTTCGCCTTCTTCACTACCTGCGAGTCGACGAAGTTGTGGGTGGAACCTGTGTCTATGAGGGCATACACCTCCTGACTCTGTACACTACCTTTCAATCTTAAGGTTTTGGGAGACTCCAAACCGGTGATAGCGCAGAAGGAGATGGTTGGAGGAGTGGACTCCGCTGGCACCAATTGCATGTAGTTCAGCTGAGGTTCTGCTTGATCACCAGGTTCTTCTTCTTGATCCTTCAAATACTCACTCCTGTCTGCTTCCCCATCGTCAAGCTCTCCTTCGATGTAAATAAGTGATCTTCCCTTACACTTATGGCCCTTGAACCACTTTTCGTCACAACAGAAACAGAAGTTGAAGTTTTGGGCCCTCTTCTCAGCCAGCATCTTGTCGAATTAAGATTGCTTAGGGGTCTCAGGGATGGTACTCTTCACTATCATCGGGGGGTTAGTGGATGGGAATGGTTTGTTGGGAGTGTTAGAGATGAAGTGGCTGGGTTTGGAGCTGTTACCCAAATACCTTGTGGCCTTCCTCTGGCACATCGCGATAGTCTCTCGCCCAATAGCTTCTCGATACGCCTCCGTCACCGACTTGGGATGTTTGAGCAGTACTTCCTGCTGCAATTCCTCCTTGAGGCCAGAGACAAAACAGTCGACCAACACCGACATCTCCAACGTTTTGCTTAGGTGGCTATATTTGAGAAACTCCTTGCGGTAACTCTGAACTGACCCTGTTTGTTGGAGCTTGAGCAGAGTAGCAGTAGGATTTTGGAGCTCGGTTGGCCCAAATTGAAGCATCATCTCCTTCTTCAAGAATTCCCACTTGATTTCGTCTCCATATTGCCTCTTAAACCATCTCCACCACATCAGCGCGTCATCTCTCAGGAAATAAATGCTGAACTTTAATTGGTATTTCTCCTCAATCTTTTGGGTATCGAAGTGGTGCTCGAGGTGGAAAAACCAGTTACTAATGTCCCCAGAGCCATCAAAGAGGGGATTCTCCAGCTTGGTATGCTTGGAAAATATAGCTTGGTACCTATCGATTTCATCGTCGCTTCGCCTCCATCTGTGGTATAGGAATGAGTCAGGTGTGGGAAGGAGAGGGTGAGAGCGGTCGTTGGTGGGAATTGGTGAGATGGGGTGCTCTTCCCTGCTTTGGGGGTCTCGCTCCGCAAGGCGACGGAGCAAACTCCTGATCTCGTCGTTCTGCAGTTGTAAACCAGTCATCTGAAGCTGTAGGGAGCCAATAGAGACCTCAAACCCTTCCACCCTCTGGTCCAGATCGATCGGTTGTTGGGGATCAACACCATCTAAGGTGGTTCCCCGCGCCAATAGGCCCTGTGGTCCGATTCCAGAGTTTTCTCTGGAATAAAGGATCGGCGAGCGCTCGATCATGTTCTCAGGGCTATTAGGCTTTGATACCATTGTTATGGATCCAAACTGAGGCCTCCCTGAAGGGGGCGGAGGAGGTGGATCGCGTCTTGAGCGAGTCTCCACCATGGTATCCTGCGAGAGCACGGGATAGAGAGAAGGGATAGGAACAAAGGAGGAAGAAGAAGATAGAGATAAGAAGAAGGTGCACTGCATTCAATTCCTAATCTTCTTTACAGCTCAGTACTCCTTATATAGAGTGGAGTGATACATTGAATCATCCTTCAGAAAAGCAAAAAGCAAATTACAAAGGAAAAGAGCCCAACAGACCCAATGGCTCAACTGCCAGCACTGTAGCGTGGGTCCCACCAAGGATTGCCCTCCACTCGTAGATGGACAGCTCACGCTGGGGCCCACCCGTGAGGTGTAAACCCAAGGGATTTATTGCATAAGGCTCTGTCATTTATTCATTCAGGCCTTTGGAAGATTTTTAATCTCTGAGGGACTGATACTCAAACTCTTCAGTACTGATACGCTCCCTTGAAGCTCGCTGGCTCGCCCCATTCTCATTTGCAGCTCTTGGATCTGCATCATTCGAATACAAAGACAAAATAGTTGTAGCTAATTTTTAATTGACGGTTGAGGAATACTATCTGTACCTCAAATTTTGTTTTTTTTAATAGATGATAGATGATTTGGTTAGATTAAAGTTTATGTACATATGTTAATCTTAATTTTGATGTGAAAAAAACAGAATTTAACTTCACTTTAAAATATAATCTCTCTATCCCTCAAATGAAAGGGTAATGCTACACCTACTACGAAATCTACTACATTTTTTTTACTACCCCAAATGAAAATAGTGTTTTTAACATTTATGTCCCTAACAAATATTTGAATATCATATATACTTATCACAAATATGTATTTTCATATTTGTCCCCAACAATATATGCCACTTCTCTTAATTATCTCTCTAGTTAAAAAAACTCAAAACGATAGAGAATTTTCAGTTTTTTCAATAGACTTAATGAAAAATAACTGAAATATTATATTATCTACAATTCCAAACTTTATATTCTTCATTCTTGTAAATTCTGGCAATTATTAATCCAACCGAGACTCATTAACTATTCTAAATATTTCTTTATTTTCTTTAAAAAATGGAAAAATTAACAATGCATCTTTGAGAACTACATATTATTTCTTATGTTACTTCTCCAAATTTGTCATCAATCTTGTTTTTTAATGATAAATTATAAGCTTCCTCATTTATTTTTCCTTAAAACTGTTAAATTTTTTCTCATTCGATTATTTAATTTGATCTTTTAATTAGATTTCTATTTCTCTCGTAATGGTTAGCGTAGTGATATCTAACATATGAGTAAATATGAAATTAAGTCCAAATTATTATAGGCATATACAAAAATACACATTTATAAGAAATTGTAACACCCCAAAAATTTTTTTTTTCTCCAAATTCAATTCTTTCAATTTCTATATCACTTTAATCATAAACTAGGAAAGTTATATTTCAAGGAAAATTTTGGCAGAGTTTCCCCTGTAAATTTTGCCCCGAAACACAAATAGCTTACGAAATTCTGCTCAAAATTCCGTAGCTCACAATACACACAATAATTTCACGGGCTCCCCAGGCCAAAATGAGCAGATACACACAGGTAATATAATATAATGCTTTGGGGGCCAAACTCATAACGGATTATTAAATATCAAATAAAAACTATAAATTTCCTTTAAAAACGGGGTAAAATTTTAGAAAAATCCTTGTAAAACTTACCACAGAGCCCAGTACTTCACAACGAGGTGGGTACGGGTCACAAACATACCATACCACCTCACACTATACTCATCATCGTCATATACATGCTTATACATCCATAATACAATTTAGATAATAAATTTTACTAATTCCTATAACTAAATAATACAAATTTTTAAAATAAAAATTTATCCTACCAATCTACGCCTCACCTCTGCACTGATGAGAACCTGCAACAGTAGGGGATCTAGGGTAGTCCTCAGACTCTCCTAACCCCCCAAACATTAAGGGGTCAGCCATTTCTGGTGTGAGTATAATTTAAAAATCTAACAAATGAATTAAATTGTATAAAGAAAATAATTTAAACTTACAAACATCATGTAAGAAGGTACACCTGGAATATCTGAACTTAAAAACATCATCAATACAATTTATATCCAAATACTCGTCAAATAAGCATCGAATCACAAAATTTCCCATAATTCACACCTTTCCGCTATATATTTCACATCAACCTCATATTTATCCTTGTTTTATACACGCACAATACGAATTTCCATTCAATCAATTCCTTTTCAATTAAAATCCCCTAGCCCGAATATTCATTCCTTCACAATTATCCCCATCTTAGTATTTCGCTATTTATATAAGTATCACTTACATGAGGCTATTATAACTTTCTTTAATAACCATTTATATGGATACAAACTCATAACACACATACTCTCTGCATTCATCATTATCATAACTACTTTCATAGTACAAGTATTTATTCTAATGAATAACATCACACTTATCTATTTTTATAGCATCATAAACAGATGCATTCATTCCCAGAATAATCCACTCGTTTATGACGTAAAACACAATTATTACATTTTATTACACTATGGGAGGTACTTGCATAGAATCACATCATTAGCACATCACTAATTAGAATACTTGTACTCATTGCATCAAAACCATGTTTTATAGCTCATTCACATCTCATTATATCACTTTAGTAATTCTTATTTTTATAAGGATTATATTTTTTATTATCATTTTCACTTAATTCCCAAACACAATTTGGGGCCACAACATATCACACCCCATAGCCGATAGCTTGGTTATTTATTTCACTTCAACCACTTATCATCTTCACTTCACTTTATTTCTCATTTCTATCAATCATTACCACTATTATATCCACTCACCCTGCGAATAATGCCAAGGCAGGTAGTTCCCACCATTTCTACAGAAATAGCGGGCAGGTAGTTCCTTGACACAATTCCAAGGTGCAACTCATATCACACGGTATTTTACTTTAATAATCACTCACATAATACAATTACTTCGTATTATTCATGATAACACATCTCTTTTATTATTTTCATCTTAAATTAATCACATGCTGCATTTATCATTTCTTTTCATACACTAACTCATAACACGTTCACTTTCACATTTACTTCGTTCACAACAACTTTCTTTCCCATACACAATTCACATTTCACTATCCACTTTCTTTCCTACACACAATTCACATTTCACTATCCACTTTCTTTACTACACACAATTCACATTTCACTATCCACTTTCTTTCTTTACTACACACAATTCACATTTCACTATCCACTTTCTTTACTACACACAATTCACATTTCACTATCCACTTTCTTTACTACCACATTTATTATTAACCCTTATTTATTTTATTAGTTTGTCGACCAGTGAGCCACAGTATCCCAACATACTGAAAGCCGACAGCCCAGTAAACACGCGGCCCGATGCTCACACAGAGTCTTACTCGTCCGAGGCTACATCTTCCTCCTAGCCGAACTAGCGAGGGAACCACTAACCCCAAGTAGTTCTTGGGTACTTCCTCCCGGCCGAAGCCAAGAGGGAAAAAGCCACTAACCCCAAGTAACCTGGGTACTTCCTCACGACGGCTGTCATCGAGGGAAAAACCACTTACCCCAGATAAACTGGGTACTTCCTCCCAGCCGAAGCCAGGAGGGAAAAACCACTTACCCCAGATAAACTGGGTACTTCCTCGCGACAGCTGTCATCGAGGGAAAACCGGACCTCAAGCCGATAGCTTGGGCGATAAAATCCACTTACCCCAAACATAGTTTGGGTCCACTTACCCCAAGCCGGTCCTTGGGTATTAGGAGGTCTAGCCCAAACCCCCAGGATTGCTGTAGGTACTGGTCAACAAAACCATCTGTTATTAACATTAATCATTTCATCTTTCCATTTTACTAATTCAACATAAAGCATCACAGCTTTTAATTAAACAATAGCCACATCCTTGACTTTAATCACAAGAATTAATAACACATTTTATTAACACGTACCATCTTATCTTTTATCTTACCATTTAATGCATATCCAGTGTTCACAATATTAATCATCACACCATTATACCACATTATGCATACATTCTGTCATTCAACATATAAAACCATCATATCATATCAATGCATATTATTAATGCGCCAAGATTATAATAGTAATAAAAGAACTACATTATGTTATTCCATATCATAAAAGTATCAAAATGTATACTTCATCACATTATAATATCCATTATTACCCATTAATTCACTTCGAACATAATTATAATGTAACCATATACCCACTTACTAATTTCATCAATTATCACATCCCGAGTCAATATCATGATATATATATATACACAAACATACACCACCCATGCGGGTTTCCAAGAAAAGGGACCAAAATTATTTATTTCCTCTAATTAAATCTCATAATATCCAATTATAGCATACTAGCTCATACATCATGTTTCATATAAGTAAAATCACCTATAAGGGCTTATATGCCCCAAAACATGCACAAAACGGGCACTATAATTACACGGATTTTCAAAACATGATCACAATCACTAATTTCGTCTAATTACATCTTATAACATCCATCCATAGCATGCTAGCCCATACGCCAGGCTCCGCATATACCCAATTGCCTATATCGGCCTATATACCCCAAAAACATGCACAAAACATGCACGGGGTAAAAATATGCATAAACGATTTAATATATTTAATTTTTATACTTCAACACGTCACATTAACCCATAATATAGGTTTTGTATACTTAAAATAGTTAATTTCCTCAAATATCACAAAAACTCAGTTTCGGACCCTTAAAAATCCGTATTTTCATTCAAAATCAGTTTTTAATATAACTTCTACGAAATACATCACAAAGCCACGAAATTTGGCCACAATATAAAATATTTATAAATACAACATACTCACCTGACGGATCGAGCAAACGATGTCCCACGTCCGTCCTGTAGCCAGTCGAAGTTCGACTTTTTCCTCCTAATTGAAAAATTATAGAACCGATTAGTTTAAAGCTCAAAACTCAACCTACGGACCTCCAAATTTCAATCTGTCTTCACCCACGCGTCACAAATGACATATGTAGGTGAGCTACATCGATAGATTTCGAATTCGGGTTCTAATACAAACACTCCCTCATTGATTGGAGGCTTTCTAATAAGAAAAATTCATATTTTCTAAATTCCTTAATCCCCTTTGTCCTAATCTCACATATTAGGGTTAATAATAATAATAAGACTCAACTACACCTCCGAACCTATCAAATTCTCACTTAAATCTCGCTCGGGCATTTCATCGAACACCCGGCGTGCACTTTTCACCTATAGTCTATTTCACTCAATTTAATTGAGCTTAAGCCTATAAAAATCATCCTAAATTTATATTAATTCTTTCATAATACTCTACACCCTCATATGCATTTTATACAATTATTTGGATTGAGTTTTCTACCCAATTTCATAAACTCCATAATTCGAGTTTATGCCAAAATCACCACTCCCCATTTTATTCTAATGGCTCACTACAATTTTTACTACCATACAAGGGATAATTCTCATGTATATAACTCTATTTTACAAACCCAAAATCCTAATTTATCAACAACTTACAATTTCTCTAACCATCTACCAATTCCTCCAATCTACCACTTCCAACCTCTCTAAATTTCTCTATTATAATATTTCTACTCAATAAAACTAACCACACTTAATTTTATACAATAAAATAAAAAGGGATATACCTTCCCGAAATTCTTTCCAAAAACTGACGCTATCACGTTGTAGAGAACTCCCCAATTAGTCATCCCCTCGATTTAATTCAAAAACGGCGGAGAAATGGGTTGGATTTGGGCGGGAGAGAGAGAGGGCCGAATGTGGGGTTTTTGGTCGGGAGAACTGATCGGGAAGGAGGAAGAAGAAAGAAGGAAAGAAGAAGGAAAATGGGGTGGGGTGTTTTTAATAAAAGATATATATTAATAATAATAGTTAGGTACAATTACCTATAGGCCCTCCAAATCCAATATATTACAATTAAACCCCCAACTATTTTCTATAATAATACAAACAATACGAAACACATTAAAATTATCTTATAATAATTCCCCATAACGATAAAATAAAATAAACTATATTTCCTCGCATAAAATCTCATCTTTTAACTCTAATATAACAATAATATCAATCTACCACAAATATTCATACCAATATCAATATTGAAAATAAATAAAATAAGATATTACTTAAAAATACTTCTCACCCTTACAGAATATAAAAATGAATATTTTCGGTATTTTAAAATCCGAGGTGTTACATTCTACACACCTCAAAAGAAGCTCGTCCTCGAGCTACGGGGTTTAAGAAAACTCCTCGAACGAATTTCAAGATACCTCCTCCACACCATTACCTGGGATTTCTAGGTACATTATCAGCATCACTACTTCATTGCACTATTAACAACTGAACAACTCGTCGTCTAGTTCGCCGCACTATCGACCTACAATAACCGCTAGCTTCATAGGATATTTCACATTCAATGCCACCTCTAGCTAGACTTTAATCTACCACGGCTCCACCACTTGATAGGTCTTTCACACCTTTCTCGACATAGAACAAGAAATTCATCCAGAATACCCGATATCTCCAAAATAAGCTTCAAACAATATACCACAGTTCCCATTCTTTCTATAACTCTATAGGGCCATCATACCTCGGGTCTAACTTTTCCCGGTTTCTAAAACGACGTACTCCATAAATAAAGGATACTTTCAAGAATACCCACATTTTCAATTTCTAACTTTAAGAGGCTTTCGCCGCTGATGGGCGTCACCTTTTCTTTTGTCGACTACACACCTCAAAAGAGGCTTATCCATGCTCACCTGATAATTAATATTTTTCCTGCCGCCTACTGACCAATCTGCATTGCATTCATTAATCCCATCTAGAATTCGACCATGCATCCTCTGTCGCAAGCAGAAATTTTGAATTCATGTTTGATTGATCAATTGTAGGATGGACAGCTGTATTGATAAACTGCCCACATATAAAGTCACGTCGCCCTCTGTTGCTAAAATAAAAACGAATTGATTCAATAATTTTTAACACCGTCCACTCCTGGGACGTAATAAAAGCCAAAACCCTATTTCCATTTAAAATATCCGTCACCCTAGTGCTTCCCCGGGTGACATTTTATTTCCACAGCCAAGCTACTCACAAATGAGAGTCCCCTTTGTTGCCTCAGGCTAAGCTCCTATTACAAAAGAAATAAGCACTTCAAACTCTTCTGCTCTGTTCAAAACTGAACTGCTTCCCAACAAGAAATATCTTCACATCTTTATTGCATACACTACTACCACCAATTTCAAAGCTGAGTAAGATAACTCACTCTATATGACCACAACGGCCTAAATGCCTAAGCCATAAGTCTTCCCTCATGCATCAAGCTGCACCTGCCTATATCACATGTATTCGCATCTATTCGAAGAGACACTCCCTTTTCGGAGTAATCAAAACACAAGCTATCGTTAATTCTTCCTAATTCTTTCTTTAACTCTTGAAAATGTCTTTCCACGCTGTTCAGGTCATACCAACGGCTCATTCTTTATAATAAAATGAGTCATCGGTATAGCAATAATGTAAAATCGAGGAATGAACCTTCGATACTAACTAGCCAAGTCCAAGAAACGCCGAATCTTCGCCACATTCGGGGACTGTTCTTCATCATTTCACCATCGAAATTTTCTTTGGATCTTCAAATAGGCCTTCAACAGACACAATGTGCCTCAAAATCATACTTCTCACTCCCAAAAACGACAATTTACAGACATGTCATACCGCTTCTAGTCCCAACGAGTCTACCACTCAGTTTTGAGGTGCCATCGATGCCCCTCCATACTGCGAAAGTACACCAAATATCATCTACAATTACAATCACACCCTGTTAATATAAGGGTGAAAGGCCCAATTCTTCAAATTCATAAAAACTGCAGGGACGTTGGGCAGCCCAAAAGACGTCACGGAAAACTTATACAATTCATACCGAGTACGAAAAGCAATCCCTGGAATACTTCCCTCTTCAAGGATTATCTGACAGTACTCGGTGTGCAACTCTAGCCGCGAAAGTAGTGGCGCTTCCCGCAACTAAACCAACAAATTATCTATTCTTTATAACAAATTCTTAATAGTCACCTTACTCCGTACACCTTCTCGGTGAACTACATTCTTTGTTACAAAACTACCGGTACGCCTTACGGCATATCACTTAAACTGATAACCTTTTCCAAAAACACCACCTCAAATTCTCTTTCATCTCTCCCCATTCTTAAAGTGCTATAGCACAAGCTGATTTAGAAACTGGAGTCATACCAAATATCAAATCGGTCTTGAACTCCAGAGCTCGCCAAGGTAGGGGACCAAGAGCCTCTTCGAATATATTAGAAACTTGGCAAACCACATCAACAATCTCAATCTTCACCTTAGATACTTCCACCAAACCCAACGGGCATAATTTTCATCGTCCAAGGCATTACATACAATCAAAACTGGGTTTCATCGGGCTGTCTCACCCGAATCCTCCCTGCACCATACCCCAACTATACATAAGGCCTTCACAACCAATCAATCTCCCCAATATGGGATAAAACCATAACCACACATCACTCCTCAATCTATAAATTGTACACCTATAAATCATACGTCCATAGGACCTACACAAGATCTCCTGGGAATAGCCCCCTTACGGCACACAGCAATCAATATATTAGAATACTCCATTAGTGCACAAATTCACACCGAGATTTCTACAGAGATCAACCCATATGCAGGGTCATGAAAGAAAATGCTGACTCAAGGTCAGACCAAAGTCTAATGAGGATCACACCATTCCACGATATAATCTATTCTTCAACAAAACACCCACATAAAATAAACTCTCTATCTCCAACTAAGCAATAATGAACCCATACTCACATGGCAAGATCACTAGGATTAACAAATTCCTAGTCAACCTAAGCTCTGATACCAAACTGTAACACCCCAATTTTTTTTCTCTCCAAATTCAATTCTTTCAATTTCTTTATCACTTTAATCATAAACTAGGAAAGTTATATTTCAGGGAAAATTTTGGCAGAGTTTCCCCTGTAAATTTTGCCCCGAAACACAAATAGCTTACGAAATTCTGTTCAAAATTCCGTAGCTCACAATACACACAATAATTTCACGGGCTCCCCAGGCCAAAATGAGCAGATACACACAGGCAATATAATATAATGCTCTGGGGGCCAAACTCATAACGGATTATTAAATATCAAATAAAAACTATAAATTTCCTTGAAAAACGAGGTAGAATTTTAGAAAAATCCTTGTAAAACCTACCACAGAGCCCAGTACTCCACAACGAGGTGGGTACGGGTCACAAACATACCATACCACCTCACACTATACTCATCATCGTCATATACATGCTTATACATCCATAATACAATTTAGATAATAAATTTTACTAATTCCTATAACTAAATATTACAAATTTTTAAAATACAAATTTATCCTACCAATCCACGCCTCACCTCTGCACTGATGAGAACCTGCAACAGTGGGGATCTAGGGCAGTCCTCAGACTCCCCTAACCCCCAAACACTAAGGGGTCAGCCATTTCTGGTGTGAGTATAATTTAAAAATCTAACAAATGAATTAAATTGTATAAAGAAAATAATTTAAACTTACAAACATCATGTAAGAAGGTACACCTGGAATATCTGAACTTAAAAACATCATCAATACGATTTATATCCAAATACTCGTCAAATAAGCATTGAATCACAAAATTTCCCATAATTCACACCTTTCCGCTATATATTTCACATCAACCTCATATTTATCCTTGTTTTATACACGCACAATACGAATTTCCATTCAATCAATTCCTTTTCAATTAAAATCCCCTAGCCCGAATATTCATTCCTTCACAATTATCCCCATCTTAGTATTTCGCTATTTATATAAATATCACTTACATGAGGCTATTATAACTTTCTTTAATAACCATTTATATGGATACCCAATTTCACTACATTTCTCTTCACTACCTTAGGCGACACATTTCAATAGGTAGGGAAAGATAAGGTAGGTGGGGGAACTCTCCAATAGGAGTATACCACCTAAGGTAGTGAAGAGAAATGTAGTGAAATTGGTAGTGGCTAAAGCATTACTCATAATAGTTAGGTACAATTACCTATAGGACCTCCAAATCTAATATATTACAATTAAACCCCCAACTCTTTTCTATAATAATACAAACAATACGAAACACATTAAAATTATCTTATAATAATCCCCCATAACGATAAAATAAAATAAACTATATTTCCTCGCATAAAATCTCATCTTTTAACTCTAATATACCAATAATATCAATCTACCACAAATATTCATACCAATATCAATATTGAAAATAAATAAAATAAGATATCACTTAAAAATACTTCTCACCCTTACAGAATATAAAAACGAATATTTTCGATGTTTTAAAATCCGAGGTGTTACAAAAATATATACGATATTATCATATTTGTTAAGAGTATACATGTTAAAAACCCATGAAAATAATATAGTAGAACAGAGGGCCTAGAGTACTATATTTTAGATTCAACCGGCCTGTCAACCCACCAACCCGTTTCCTCCCAAAACCCTAATCCCCAACCCCACTATAAATATTCATCCTCCTCGTTCCCACCTTTAATTTAGCGCCGCCTCCTTCCTCCTCCCTCCTCAAAACCCTAACCCTAACTCTACACCCCTCTGCATTTCGCAATGGCGGATGCTCCTCCCTCCGGTGGCGATCGAGGCACCTTCGGGCGAGGCTTCGGGCGTGGTCGTGGCGATCGTGGGCGAGGCGATCGAGGGCGCGGCGGCCGCCGAGGTCGTCGAGACGACGGGAAGACCTCCGGCGAGTGGGTCCCCGTCACCAAGCTCGGCCGCCTCGTCAAAGACTCCAAAATCACCTCCCTCGAACAAATCTACCTCCACTCTCTCGCCGTCAAGGAGTACCAGATCATCGACCTCCTCTGCCCCGGCCTCAAAGACGAGGTCATGAAGATCATGCCCGTCCAGAAACAGACCCGGGCCGGTCAACGCACCCGCTTCAAAGCATTCGTTGTCGTCGGCGATAACAATGGGCATGTTGGATTGGGGGTGAAGTGTTCGAAGGAGGTGGCGACGGCGATCAGGGGAGCGATTATTCTGGCGAAGCTGTCGGTGGTGCCGGTGAGGAGGGGGTATTGGGGGAACAAGATTGGGCAGGTTCATACCGTGCCGTGTAAGGTGACCGGGAAGTGCGGGTCAGTGACGGTGCGGATGGTGCCGGCACCCAAGGGTGCCGGGATTGTGGCGGCGAGAGTGCCGAAGAAGGTGCTGCAGTTTGCGGGGATTGAGGATGTGTTTACCAGCTCGAGGGGGAGTACTAAGACTCTTGGAAATTTTGTCAAGGTATTGTTTTCTTTTTATACCCTATAATTAGGGCTTGTTGAATTACTAGATTTGAAGATGTAGTGGATAAAGATAGGATTTTGACATGTTTTGGTGCTATACATTAACATTTCATCATCATGTAGGGTGGAATAGTTTTGTGTTGATATGTTTTAGTAGCTAGGTTTATTTTTGTGTTCAATAGTTTGTGCGTTGGGTTCTAGCGTTGATAGTTTTGGATTATACGTTAATTAGTTATTTAGAGTTGATAGTTTTGGATTATACGTTAATTAGTTATTTTAAATGGCTATAGTTGTATTGAATCTCTAGTTTTTCACCATGTTTGTGACTAGATGTATAGTTTAGAGCTTACTGAATGAGTAGATTTGAAGATTCTGTTAAAAATATTTGGATTAATGTGTATGTGTTTGTTATGTGTGATTTTGACTTTGTGTTGGTGTAGAGTGTAGTTTTGCATTGTATCATCTAGTAGGATGGAGGTTTTCAAGGACTATCATTAGTGTAATTATCATGCTTATTATGTAAATTGTTTATTTGTTCAATGATTTTGGTTGCATTTTAGTAGTTTTGTACAATAGTGGCATTAAATATCTGCATAAGATGAGTGTAGTGAAAATGTGTGGGGTGTGATTGATATGCTGAAAGGTGATGTCTTGGTGATGTCTGATATTTATCACGTCTAGGTGTCTTGGTGATGTCTGACACTAGAATAAGTGCTGCGATAAACTTGGCTATCTATTGAGGAAGTGAGTTAACTTGGTTAGTCGAAGCCCATAAAAGGTCACAAAGAATAGGAAATAGTAAACAGACAATCTTAGCAGCGGGTACAGTAATCTTCCATTTGATGGATCAGTTTGATCATTTTTTCCGCACGCTTTATCATTTGTTCCGTTCTCACTCTTCAAAACCATAAACAAAAAACAATTGTAGTTACTGTTGATGACTGTTGGAATGGCATCTATTCTAATAAGAGCAGTCTACCTTGTATTAAATACTCTTGTGGGGGTATTAGTCTAAAATTTAAAGCAGTCGTAGATATTGTGGAACCACTGGATTAAATAAAAGTATTACTCCCACAAGAGTATAGTTTCGTTGTTCTTTTGTTGAGAATGTGATGCAGATGAATTGTTTGAGACCTTTGTCAAAGAGTGTTAGTTTGGAGGATCTAAGAATATCTTAGGTGAAGAAGACTGAAGAAGACTGACTATGAGACTGAATATTATTCTTTATAAGCTATAAACAGTTCTAGTGGAAGTGTTTTACTACTAGTTATTTACTGATTTAGTGTCTTGATTTATAAGCCATTATATCCCATAACCGTACGGAGATATCTTAGAAACATATTCAAAATCTCTAATATTTATAGTGTTGGGTTAGTATAATTAGCCTGCTGTATTACATAGATTGATTACTTGCTCATTGGTTTCAGCTTGTATTTTAAAAGTTTTGCATCATAATGGCAAGAAATTTGTCCATAAGATGAGTGTAATGAAAATGCATGTGTTATGATTGATACAACGATGGAGAATTAGGTGATGGGTGAAAGTACAGTAATAGATTGGATAAACTTGTTTATTTATTAAAAGTAGTGAGGGAACCTTAATTTTTTGGTATACAACACTAACATATTAATGATCTTGGTTTGTTCATTTGTTATATTTTCCACAGTTTTAGAAGCATTTATCAGTATGACAGTGAAGTGGCAGATTTACCCCGAACAAAAGAACCATAAGATACAGACAATGGAGTAACTGATCAATATGACAGTGAGGTGGCAGATTTACCACGAACAAAAGAATCATAAGATACAGACAATGGTGTAACTATGGTGTAACTGTTGGCAATTGACCATCATTGAGCTAACTTCAAATTAGATTATTCATCTTCAACTGTTTGTTATGCCTATATTAAGAGTAGACATTGTCACTTGTTTAGACTGTAATTTATTTCATATTACCAAAATATTGTATTTATCATTGTTAGTTGAGTAGATCTAAATTCCTATATGTATGTTAGGTGTATGCAAAAGAATGTATCAGCATATTCTATAAATGGTAACAGATGTCAATGGGACAGGAAAAATATATACTTAACACGTATATTGGGCCAAGAGGAAGATAATTATACACTTCATAGCGATCTGCTAGGACAACTTTTTTTTTTCTTTGCATCCTGTTTCCCAGCAAGATGTTTTATATCATTTTGGTTACATTGAGGCATTTCTAGCTGTCTCATATTTGAACTCGTTAGTCACTACAGGAAGCTCTGTTCACCAAAATCATATTACATTGTTTTTCTTGTGATAGCATATTTGTAGTTTCTCTCAAGTCTTCTTGTTAATGTTTTTCTTGTGATAGCATATTTGTGGTTTCTCTCAAGTCTTCTTATTTATCATCAGTTATGTTCTGTTCCACCAATTAAAGATTTATCTTATCTTGCATTAAGGCATCTTATCCAAAATAGTACCCTGTACAAGCATAGACATGTTGTGAAATGAACTTGGATGTACATGTCACTGCCTGTAATCTTATAATCAGTAGCATTATACCATTTCAACCTGGTTCATGCATTATACCATTTCAACCTGGTTCATGCTGAAACTCTCCTGGAAAGTGGATATTTATTGGATTTAAACCCCAGCTATGACCAGTTGTACGAAAAGGAAAAATGTAAGTATGCCCTTTGTATGACTTGCAGTACCAAGTACCAAGTTCCTCAGTAGTTTCACTGTCTTATTTCCTAATGTGTGGTGCACTGTCTTTGCTCATATCTCAATGATGTTAGCATACCCTTCCGTTATGTATGGTGCACTGTCCTTGCTTATGTCTCAATAATTTTAGCATACCATACCAACTTCCTCAGTAGCTGGAATCTACTCCATTTTCAAAATTTCTCGACAATTATGATTTCAGTATTTCCTAATGTATGTTGAATGAACAGTTCTAGTAGCTTTTATTTTAGGTTCACATTGTCCTGTCTTGTAATTTGTACAATAAATAGCCATATTTTTACTCTTTGGCACAATATAAATGCGTAGAAAACTAGTCTTTTGTGTAGCCGGTAAATTGGTGACATGATTCAATGATTTGTATCTTCTAGTGTTTGTTAAAAGGGGGAAGTTCATATTTTGGTTAAGGTTTGATATTCACATATATTATACTGTGATGCTGGCTTACAGGATTTTGTTTTTATATGTAGGCCACATTTGATTGCTTGATGAAAACTTACGGCTTTCTGACACCAGACTTCTGGACCGAAACTCGCTTCTTCAAGTCGCCATACCAGGAGTTTACGGACTTGCTTGCCAGGCCGTTCACTGCTACTAAGATCCCCCTCCCTGAAGATGTTGAGAGGGCTGAAGCTTAATATGTTCGATGATATTTAGTTTTGTTGTGTTAGGATTTTGAGTTTTGCTGGATATGGATTCTCATTTATTCTCTGTTATTATTAAAGCTACTATGGGTTCCCAAACATGATTAGATGAATATTATTTTTTGGATTTAGTACTAGTGCTGGTTTTAGTTCCATATTCCCATTACAGATTGATTTCTGTAGATGTTTTATGAGAATGTTCGGCATATTTTGAAGAACAAAGATTGTTTAGGTTAAACAAAGTACAGTTGATTTTTGCAGACAATAGTTTCTTTCAGGATATGAATTTGTATGTGGTATTGATCTTTTGTGCATACTCTGAGATGAGGTTATATACCTAGCCAGTGTTGCATTGATCTTTTTGATGTTATATTTCGAACTGCACTGCACTGCACTGCACAGGTTTCGTGGCATGATCTAGATGCTGAGTTTGTTTGGACTTGCAATATCTTTCGTAAACGAGTTTGATATTCTAACTACAGGATTTCTTGTCCAGTTTTGAAGTGCAGGATTGAAGACGATCTTTTTTTTAAAAGATCTAGTCATCTGTTCGCATTATATGGTGTGAATTCGTAGAGCTGTTGTTTCTCCGCAAGATTTGGCCTCCAGAATGACATCTTTTTCAATGATGTAGACGCAGCAGCAGGTCGGAGACATTACGGCGTGTTTTGGCAGGTCGTAGATTCTCGAGGAATCCATGTGGGGCATATGTGTAGGCAGGTACATGTTGTAGAATGTCAAGGAATCAAGCCGGGTCAATCTGATCTCCCCACCTACGCCACGCGTATTCCCAAAAAACAGAAAACACCCCCAGCATCTTCCAAAAAAACAAAAAACAAGTCTTTAACGTGCCCTAATTGATGACAGATTCCAACCACACGAAAAATTGTTTGGCCTGGATTCAATTCAATGAATCCGTAACCTGCTCTTCCAACTACAAGTTAAACCATACGCAAAGCAAAACGTTTCTCATAGTTTTTCCCTCCCAACTGTTGATCCAACCAAAAACCCTAGGTTACAGTTGGTTTTTTCTTCATTTGGGTTCTTGTAGTTAGTTGTTTTGTTGGGTGAGATGGCAGGAGTTGGATCGATGGCAGTTGGTGGTGCTGTCGATCCCTGTTCGAGCCTTAGCTTCAGATCTCCGGTAGTTGCTCCTCGCAAAGTGCTGAATCTGCACTCTTCGTTCCTTCCCCGCTTCAATTGTCGACGTCATCGTATCTCTTCAGTAGTAGTCAGAAACAAGGATAGGACAAGGCGACGGGGTGCAGTTGTTGTTATTGTTAATGAGGTTGCAGGGCAATATGAAGAGAGTTTCGAAGATGTTCAGAAGGTAACTCGGTAATCAGTTACTTTCTTTTCGAGTTTAGGTTTTGGGGTTGTCCTCCAAAATTACTGTAAACTAGGGGAGTTGTTGAATGAATTAGCAGAGGGAATTACTAAAAGAGGTCTCTTTAAATTGCGAAGCCTTTATTATATAGCTAGTTAGTTTAGATTGAATCTTTCGAATTTAGTAGGAGAAAATTAGGGACCTCCCCATATGTTCCTCGGTATATTTAGTGAGGCAAAGTAGAATAATTTGCATGTTACATCATATATAGTATACTATGGGTTGATGCAATTGAGAGGAATGTAAGTCAGCTAACTTAGGTACTTATCTAGCGACCAACATACAGGCGAGAAATCTCTTGGGGGTGAAAAAGAGAAAAAAGTATGAATGGGGTTTGATCCGATTGTTCCATGCATACAGTACTGAGGTTTTGATGCTGATCTAGCTGTATCTTTGGTTCATTTTGGATGAGCTGTATTTCCTCTGCTATGTACGGAAACCATGTATTTAGGCATCAATGGGGGCATGAGAATCCGAGAATGTCACTATGTTGACACCAGTGTTTGATATATTATCAAACAACAACATTGCAAGAACCTAATATCTTAGACTACGACTGATCTTCTGCGTTGATCTTGAGACATTAGAGAAGCCCCTATAATGAAACCAGCCTCTTTCCATTGAAGTTATTGCAGGATGAGGGTGTGACAGACCCTGGCATTTTTTGCTCAGAACCCACTCCATGCTACGTTGAACTGAGGTGTGAATTGGCTCTTTTTGTATCCATATTTCTTTCATTTATATATTGGTTGGAATCGTTCGATTCTATCCTCTATATATAAAAAAAACAATAACATCAAAGGATGGTTCAAATGGAGAAGTACTCCGGTAATATATTTGATTGCATTATACCATTAAACTTGACTTGGAAATTTATACGATTGATATAAATGTTTATGGATCCAGGACTCCAAATGTTGCTCCAAGTGACAAAGTGAGTCTAGATATGATAGCGTTGAAACTGATATAACTGTATTATCATTAATGGAGTAATTTCTATGATTCAAGTGTTCTAGAATAACTGACATATATTTTGGTCTGCAGCAAATTATCAATTACTTCACATACAAAGCCACGAGGACCGTTCTTTACCAACTTTATGAGATGAATCCACCAAAGTACAAGTGGTTTTACAAGTGAGTGTTAATGTGCATCATTTCTATTATTACATTCCAATCCCTTTTTTATGTACTCAATCATGAGTTCGACATTGAAATGGTTATTCTTAAACTTCTACAGTTTCCTCGCAACAAACAACCCAATGGATGGCAAGCGCTTTCTCCGACATCTCGGCAAGGTAGACAATCAGTAAACCTTCATTTTATATGACCACAACTAAATATTAGTATCTTGATATTGTTTCTTTTTCCATGATAAATGCAGGAAAAACAAGATTTAGCTGAAAGAGTGATGATTACGCGCCTACATTTGTACGGTCAATGGATCAAGGTAAACGCCGTAGATTGTTTTTTTTCCCTTTCCTTTTCTTGCAGAGTGTGCAATTGAACTATATATGAACTAGAGGTTACTTTTGATGTTGCAGAAATGCGATCATGCAAAGATGTATGAACAAATTTCTGAGCAGAATTTGGAGTTGATGCGTGAGCGACTCATGGAAACTGTTATATGGCCATCTGATGATACAAACACGGAGAAGATGGCTGAATAGCTGCTTGGTTAGATACTATATTTCTAGGACAGATCTGCAAGCAATGTATGTATATGTAAATGTTGAAACGCAACACCCTTAAGAGTAGTTAACTCATATATTCTTGTATTCTATGATACACCCACACTTATTGCAACAATTGGAAATATATATATCAAATTGTAGCTATTGACAGAATCAGATTATGTTTTCTGTCTTTCAATCTTTGTGTAAGATGATTTTACGATTCTGCATAGCATCTTGCTTCACGTAAAGTTTGCGTATGAATTAAGAAACGGGTGATTTTGGCTTTAAAAAAATTTGGTGCATAAATAGCAAGGGTAAAGGACTAAAGGGAATTTCGCAAAGAGAGAGAACATCATTTGGGAACATATAGTTGCCATTAGATAGTTGCCATAGGGGTGGCAATCGGGTCGGGTCGACCCGCGACCCACCACGCTCAACCCGACCCGCCTAGACCCGGTTCGGATTCGGGGCGAACCCGAAACCCTAACCGGGTCGACCCGGGTTGGAAAAAGTGGGTTTCGACCCATTGAACCCGGATCGTCGATCCGTTGACTTGGTCAAACCCGCTCGAGACCCGCCCGCGAACCCGCGGGTTTCGACCCGTTGGACCCGAACGGTCGACCCGATCGTTGTCTACAACCAGTGGCTGTTTTTTTTGGATTGTTGGGGGTTTTTGGTCTATAAAAATCCCCTAACTTCAATCAATTTTTTTCACACCTTACTCTCTTACTCTCTCTACTACCACTACTACTCAATTCAATCAAAAAAAAAAAATAAAAAAAAATAAAAAAATCAACAAAGTTGCAAACAACAAAGAAGTGAACAATTTTGATCGTATCGAATTTGCGTCGATTCAACATTCTCAACTCCGTCTATTACAAACTCTCTCATTGAAGAAGCTCTCTCTTTTTCTTTCTTTTTACGACTACGTGACTACGTCTACTACACTTCTCAATCGACTACGTCTACTTCTACTATTATTTTCACTTTCATTTATATATACGATTATTTCCGTAGTACGGTATCAAAATTTTCAACCTTCTAAACTCTTTTTTTGGGGTGAATGACCTATTGGCACTCAAAGTTAGTGTTAATTACCTATTTCTCAGTTAACTTATTGGAATATTCCAGGAATATGCCTCTTAACAGGTTTAAATTTGTTAAGAGGCATGGTAAATGACCAAAATGCCCTCTAGATTTCTTTCTCTCCTTTCTTTCTCCTGAACCAACTCTTTCTCTGTCTTCCTTCTCTCTCTTCGAAATCCTAGCCCCCGAAGCTCCACCTCAGTGGCGCTCTCACCACTGCCGCCATTCACCACTGCATCTCGCCATTTACCTTAGCCCCATTCTCCATCTCCATCTTGCGCTATTGACATCCCCCCAAATCCCGAAACCCTAGCTTCTTCGTCTTCTTCGTCCCTTCAAATTCAACCCTAGCCTTACCGGAGCTCTCCCCGACGCCCCTCTTCACTGTCGATCTTGATGCCCCCGATGCCCCTCTTCGCCTTTGTTCTTGATGCTCCCGACGCCCCAGATTCCTCTCTATTTTGGAGGGAAGTGTTTGATTCTCATACTTACTTTTAAGCTTTTGGTTCAATTTCTTGCAATTTCTTTTGGTTGTGTGTGTAGGCAATGATGAGTCACAGTTGGATATAAGTTGGTTCTTGCAATCTCCAAACTGCAATTTCATTATGTTGGTTCTTGCAATTTCAGACTTTACAAATAGGTCTAACATCTCCATTAAAGGATAAGAAATTTGAATATTGTGTTACCTGTTTAATTTAGAAAAAAAAAAGAACATCTTATAAATACACTGAGAGGTAATCTTGTGGGTTTTGGAGAAAAAACAAGTGTAATCTATTTGGAAGAGAGATTCATCCTATGGTGATACACTGATATTAGTGGCAAGAGCTGTAAGAGCAGATTAGTTTGCTTTCACCAATTATATGCTTTTATGAATGAATGAATGAATAAATATGAAGTATCTGCTTTTATGAATACTCGATACATCCCTGATCATTTATCCTTGATAATTTAAATATCAATTATCTACTTTTTACCCGCTTCTTTGGTTCTTACCTGATCTTTACATTGTTTTTAGGTTCTTTGGTTCTCATAGAAATTACCTGGTTCTCTGGTTCTTTGGAGCAATATTCTGGAGCATTACACTGATCTAATGACAATGAATTATTCTTGGGCATTACCTGATCTCTATTCTTATATGCTCATATGCATTGCTAGTTACATATATGCTTAAACAGTCTGAGCCTACTAGTATGCTATGCTATGCTGACTTATATACTAGTTACTTATATGCTGTGCTATGCTTATATGCTTATATGCATTGCCACTCTTAAACAGTCTAGTACTTGCTATGCTTATATGCATTGCCAGTTACTAACTGTTGTATTTGATTCGTTATGGAACCTGAAGTTTATGCTGAGCCACTTTTCAAAATATATCAACAAATATAGAATGTAATTACACCCCCAATTAATAATGGGGCTATTGCAACAATACATATTGCATAGCTTATTCAACATATCTTCTGTTTTTGTTCTATTAAACTTGTTAACAGAAAACTATGCTTTATCAAATTCTGTTGTAGGTTAAATGGTTCATGAGCAGTTTATGAGTAGATTAAGTCAATCATCCCTGTTACTCAGTTGTGAATTTAATATGTTATGGAACCTGGACGTGATACTTCCTATTACTCAGTTGTGAATTTCAATATGAGGGAGGGTTATTTTTGCATTTAATTAGTTGGCATGACATGTTAAAGCAGTGACACCATTATCTCTGTGATGAATTTATGCTTGAATTTTTGGCAAATTTGATAAACCCTTGCTGAAAATTGTGTTATGAGCCTACTAGTAATTGTTTCATGTACATACAAATACATGATTATTTCTGAAACTTTTTTTTTGGTTGGCGGCAGCAACAAAAGAAGAAGAAGAAGCAGCAAACTCTTGCTTTGTTATGTAATATTGATTGTGTAATTGTTTCATGTTATGTAATTGTTTCACATTATGAAATATTGATTGTGCATTTGAAGTATACAAAATAGTTATGCATTTAGGATTGTATCTTTATTCTCGAGTTCTTTCTTTGCTATCTGTTGGATACTTATGACCTAGAGATGAAAATGTATCTCAATAAACTCTTTGCACTATGTTGGTTCTGAATAATTTTTTTGTTCTTGATGTTATGATATATTGATATATGATGATTAAAGATTTTTGATTCTGAACAAAGTATTTAGAGAACAAAATTTTAAAGGAATTTTGAAGAATTTTTGGTTAAGTTGGCACTTTCAGTTGCAGAAATAGACTATTAATTTCGAAAGATTTTTGTTTTATTTTAAAAGTAATTTTAAAGAAATTATAAAGAAAATTTAACAGAATTTTTAAAGGAATTTTAAAGAAATTTAAAAAGATATTTAAAGGATTTTTTAAAGTATTTTTAAAGGAAATTATAAGGAATTTAAAAGGAAATTTTAAGGAATTTTAAATGAATTTTAAGGAATTTTAAGGAATTATTTAGGCATGGGGGTAAAAAAGAAATTTCACCCCCTAACTGTTAAAAATACTAACAGAAGTGGACGACAGGTGCCTATATGTCCAATTTTAAAAGTGTAGGTACTATTGGGGTATTACTGTAACTTAAAGTGTGTATAGGGTATTAACACTACTTTAGGTGCCAATATGTCATTCACCCTTATTTTTTTTTGTAGTTAATTTTTTGTTATGAATTGTTTGTTGGTTTTTCACATCTCTCTCTCAACCCTCCTATTATTTTATTGATTTTTTTTTTCCAACATATTTCTCCTAGATTGTTTTTTATTTTTTCACATACACTATTAGAACACTATAAATTGTTATTTTTTCATATACACTATATTAACATACACTATTGTCATGTCTAGATCACAAGATAGCGGTCATAGCCAAAGTGGACAAGATTCCACCGATACTTCACGTCGGCCTCAAATAGTCCCACAAATAGAGCCTGAATTTACACCGAATCCTATGGTAGGATCTCACGATGTCCCTCCATACGACATAGAAGAAGAAATGCATACTGTTGACACAAATACAACAAACCGAACCTACTAATAGTAAAAAAACTAGGGGGAAAATTAATGATTGACACAAATATTATGACTATATTCCCGAAGAGGATAATCCAGATGCAGGACATAAGATTTGTAAAACTTGTTCTAAGAGTTACAAATGGAGAAAGGGTGAGAGAACATGTACAATTAAACGACACATTCAAAATGTACACAAGGATCTATTACAAGACCAACCCGGCCAACAAAAAAATCCACTATAGGACCAGACATGTAGATAGCCACCCATATGATCCTAAAAATGTTCGACGAGAAATGACCCGACTAGTTATTAAGGAGTTACATTTTTTCTATTCCGAGAGTAGGAACATAAAGGAATTAAACCAAAATGCACTAAATCCACATTTTAGAAGAATTCCTAGAAATACACTCAAATCTGATTGTTTTAAACTTTTCAACGAAATGAGAGATGGTTTAATTGCACTTTGGTATAGTTTAACTTGTACCATATCGTTAACTTCTGATTGTTAGAAATGTTGTAACGATATTCCAATAATGGACATAACTTGTCATTGGATCGATAGTGATTGGATGATTCAAAAGAGGATCATATCACTTGCGGCTTTACTGTATCCCCATAATGGTTGAGTAATTGCACATCGTATTTTAGAAGTTTGTGATATCTTTCATATTCGTGATATTTTTTTTTTTGTATTAGTTTTGATAATGCATCTAACAACAATGATTCGATTAGTATATTAAAAACACGATTAGCTCCTCCATGTTTAGAAAATTTTCATATTAGATGTGCATGTCATATTTTAAATTTTTGTGTTTAAGTTACATTGAAAATAGCCGACCAATTTGTGCATAACATTAGAAATTGTGTACATTTTATTGCATTAAGTGGTCAGTGCTTCAACAATTTAAAGAATGGTGTAAGCTTATGGGTGTACATTTTAAATTTTTTCCTAAGGATGTTAAATACCGATGGAACTCTACTTTTGATTTATTAAATGTTGTTACTCAATATTAAGTGTGTATGATTTTTGTCTTGTAAAAAATATGATTTTTTTTTTCAAATGAATGAACAATCATGGTATTATGCCAAATCTTTATTACGATTTTTGAACATTTTAAAACCGCAACTTTGAAATTTTCAAAATATTATGATTCTACTTCTAGTAGTATTTTTATTTCACTAATTACTATGATGCAAACTTTTCAAGAAATGATTGATGACATTTACATTGGTCATATTGTTAAACCTGCATACACTAAAATTTTGAAGTATTTTAGTCCTTCTCCTATGTTGTATCTACTTGCTACAGTTATGGATCCTCGTATCAAATTAGCAGGTGCAAAGAGTTTGATCGAAATGTAATTTACTTTACTTGGAGATGAATCTGAAATTGATTGTAAATATTTTTAGCTTTCTTTAAAACTACATTGAACAACTTGTATGATTCTTATGATAGAACATTTGCATCTAGTAGTAGTTCTAGTATAATTACTTCTTCTTCTTCTACTTCTAGAGGTAAGGATAAGAGTAAATTAGACGACGCCACTTTTAATTTACTTGCTCAAATTCAATCAAAAAAACCTAGTGATGTGTCGAATTTATATACAAATATTTGTACTCATTTACCTATTAAAATGGCTTGTTTTCGCTGATATTGTCTATAATTCATCTTATTTCTATAGGATTTCATTTAATTAATTATTTTTGAAGAAATAATATTTTTGATGCAAAAAGTAAAGATTTGTGGAAAAAAATCAACAAACAAAGTAAAATAATGGATTTATAAATTTTTATTGTTTTGTTGAGTTAAAAATGCGACAAATAATTTTAAAAGGATTTTTAATGAGCTATTATGATTTATAGTTAGTTTAATTAATTTTAAACTAATTAAATTTATTTTATTTAAAAATCCTAATTTCAGGTATTATTTTGTGTATGCAGCAGCACGTGGTTGGCAGAAAAGGAAAGAAAAGAAGGAAAGAGAAAGAAATAAAATTCAGAACTAATAAGGAAGAAAATAAAGGAAAAGAGTGGGGTTTTCTGCAAAAGTGCAAACCCTAAGTGTTCTTCCCGTTCTCTATAAATACAAAGCAAAAGGGAGAGAGAAGATCCAAGAGGTGACGGCTATCAAATACAAAGAAAAAAAAAAGAGAAGAAAGTAAGAGAGAGAGAACTCATCAACTTTCTCTCTCTGTTTCTTGCTCAGATCAAAACAATAAAAGTTTGTGCGAGTTCCAAGAAGACCAAGCACGTGTGGGCAGTAGGGCTGTTTTCTTCATCGGCGCAGTATTCGAAGTGCACCCAACGAAGCAGTTGACTTGGCGACTCAAACATCTGACGGCGTGGGCCCCTCTCCCTTTTCAATAAAGCAGCAAGTGACAGGCTGTTTTTCTTCTTCTTTGTCTGACGTGCACGCACCAGGACGAAGCACAAGGGGCACCTGCTGTTTCCTTCAGCACGGGACTCCAAGACGACAGCAGAGCCTGACTTCGACAGCGACGGGCTGACGCGACGCACGCTGACGTGGCGACACACTGAAGTGACAGAAGGCAACGCAGTTTTCAAGGCTTTCTGGGTTCGATTTTTTTGAGACAGGGGTTTGGATTATTTGCTTTTATTTATTATTATTATTTTTTTGTATCTCATCTTCTTCTCTATATTTTTAGATGCAATCCAAACAATTCTATTAATTGCAAAATGAACATGAATTGAATTTATTGTTCTAGAGGCTAAGGTATAGCTGAGTTTTGTGAACACAAATTTAAACTCCTTCTTATGACTCTATTTTTCCTGATTGTGTTTTAATTTTTATTATTTATGCGTACAACATGGTGGATAGACATTTGTATGACTTTTCAA
Organism: Hemerocallis citrina; assembly: GCA_017893485.1. Classification (NCBI taxonomy): domain Eukaryota; kingdom Viridiplantae; phylum Streptophyta; class Magnoliopsida; order Asparagales; family Asphodelaceae; genus Hemerocallis; species Hemerocallis citrina. Next base: position 37,492,973 of record CM030364.1, read on the forward strand.
ATCATAAAGAGACCGAACAGGTTATTTGTGATTAATAAAAATTAACACTGTATATTGGAGGACGTAACCGTTAAGAAATCCAATTTCTCAATTAATAATTTGATGGATAGGCGAAGAATTAGTTGAGAATAATTTTTAGACTACGTTGATAGAGTGGTTAATATGTTTAGGATTTTGGTCAACAATTTGGGAAAGATAATATTTTTATTTATAAGGAATTATAATTTGTGTGTGTGATAAACGAGGTGAACCAAGAGCCCTATAACTAATTTTACCATTAAACAAAATACAAGAGCATAATAGTTTCACAGCCCTCTCCCTCTTCACCAATTTAGTTAGATTTAATTAGTTTAATTTAATTTAGTTGTTTTATTATTTATCAAATTCGATCTTCCAGATAGTGATTAATCTAGTGATATCGATACTCAGTAAAATATCTAGTCCCTGTGGGTTCGACACTCTACTCATCTATCTATATTACTTGTGCAATTTTGTACACTTGCAAATTCAACATCAAGTTTTTGGCGCCGTTGCCGGGGACTAGTTATTCTTTTATTGATATTGAAAATTGCTAGATTATTGCTAGTTTGGATTTTTGTAATTATTTTTATTTTATTATTATTTTACATCTTTATTTTCTCTTGACTAACTTTTAACTTTTATTTATTTTTCTTATTTTATTTTTTTAGTTTTTCTATTTTTTTTCTTCTTTCTTTTTCGATACTGATATTTCAGGACATACACGTACATTATCATGGGGAACGATGAAAACAGGCCTTTGAGAGACTATGCTATGCCCTCGATTTATGAATCAAGCATAAAGAAGTCGGTTATTGAAGCTGACGATTTTGAGATTGAACCGGAGATGATTCTATTGATTCAACAGACTGTTCAATTTTGGGGACTATCGCACGAAGATCCTTATGCTCACATTGCATATTTCTAGAAATTTGTGACACTTTCAAGCACAATGGTGTATCAGACGATGCAATTAGACTGAGACTCTTTTCTTTTTCCCTACGATATAAGGCGAAGGCTTGGTTACATTATCTACCACCCGGTAGTATTACTACTTGGGAGGGACTTGCACAAAAGTTTCTAGCCAAGTATTTTTCACCAGCAAAGACCGCAAGGCTAAGAAATGATATTTGCACATTTACTCAATTTGAGACCGAGTCTTTGTATGATACATGGGAAAGGTACAAAGAGTTATTAAGAAAGTGTCCTAATCATGAACTACCGAAATGGCTGCAAATGTAAACATTCTATAATGGTTTGGGAGTTACACATAGATCTATGGTTGACGCAGCAGCAGGTGGTGCACTTATGAGCAAAACTTATCAAGCAGCCTATGATCTTTTAGAGGAAATGGCATCAAATCATTACCAGTGGTCTTCAGAGAGAGCAATGCCAAGAAAAGTGGCTGGAGTTTTTGAACTTGATCATTTTTCTACTTTAAATACAAAAAATGATATTTTATATAAACAAGTAGAAAATATGAATTTTAATGCTATTCAATCTAATATGATTTGTGATCTTTGTACAGGAAATCATGCAAGTTCAGATTGTCAAGTGGGAAACCATTTTGCTCCATCAAATGCCGAACATGAAATTTTTTTGTCAAACTTTCAAATGCAAAACAATCATTATGCAAACACATACAATCAAGAATGGAGAAACACCCCCAATTATCCATGGAACTACAATCGAGGAGCAGTTATACCACCTCAAATTTTTCCACAGCAAGAAAAGAAGCCGACGCGTGAAGATATGTTTGAGCACTACATGCAAAGGGCAGAACAATACATATAAAAGACAGATTTGGCTATCCAAAATCTTGTAAATTCAACTTCGGCTTCCATCCAAAATCTTGAGGTACAAATTAGTCAAATTTCAAATATTCTTAATGAAAAAACTGCAGGAATATTACCATGCAATACAGTTGTCCATCACAAGGAGCATGTCGAGGCTATAACACTAGGAAGCGGGAGGACAATTGAACAACCACAAGAAGAAAATGGCGAACAGAATGTGGTTGAAAAGCAAAGTGAGATTGAACAAATTGTGGAGGAACAAGTTCAGCATGAGCAAGTAATGTATGATGTTTTTAATTCCATAAATTTTCCTCCTGAAGAACAGTCATCCATTCAAGTAAGTGAAGCACATTTAATTGAGGGCGAGAAACATAAGGCAAAATTTGAAAAATCACCAATCGAAGTATGTCCAACAAATTCAACAAATTTTGAACCTGAAAAAGAAAATATTTTTGAACATGTCATGTATATGGATGCTGAACCTTCTATTTATTCATTTTTGCAGCATAAATTCAAAGAGGTGGGGGAATCAAAGACATCATCAAGAAGAAAACGCCTTATATTAGAGCTTGAACCTGATCCACACAAGAAGAGAAAAATTAGAAAGGATGTTTTAATATTGTTGGATCTTGGCGTTACTTAACCATTTCACCCCCATGTCTGGCTGAAGACTTAAAACTTAGCGCTTCTTGGGAGGCAACCCATGTTTTATTTTATTGCATTTAGTTTTGATTTATCTTTTAGTTTATTTTATTTTAATTTTTGATTTTATTTTGTAGGATTGCATAAATTTTAGAAGTCGCCGGGCGGAGCTGTTTTGAACACATGCATTGATGGCTGTTTTTGAGCAGTTTAGAGTCAAAATCTGGAAAAGTGATTCAAAGAAAAGTTGTAGCCTATCTTCTTAGCTTTCCAGCAAAAAAAAAATCAGCCCATTTGGACAACTACAGCTCCAGATATCGCCAAAATACTGAATGCTGCGCGTGTAGAAATTTAAAGACGAATCAGGGGGGAAGGTTTATAAATTTATTATTTATTTTTAGAAAAGAAAAAACAAAATTTTAGAAGGATTTCAATTGAGCTCACTATTACACTTTTGAGTTCTTTATTGTGATAAGCATTAAACAATTTTTTTGGGATAAACAATTTTTTTATAAAGCAATATTAAGCATACTTATTTACTTTAGAATTATCGAGTTTCAAAATTCCTGACAAAATTGTGTGGGTCATGCTATTATACATAAAAGACAAATGTGATGCTTTTTCTCGTGATTATCCCCTTTGATCTAGTCCTAAACAGAGTTTAAGTAAATAGAGTAATAAAAAAAAAAAAATTGAATAAAGTCAATCTACTTCAATGTTTTGAGTTGCTTAGTAACTAGGGGTATTCATCACAAATGTTTACCTTTACGTAAAACAACAACTTGAAATATGAGTATGCAAAACACTTTAAGTTTGTGACTTGTTGAGTAACCGGGTGAATTCATCACAATTGTTTTGCATTCGCGTCAAAAGGCAAGTGACAACTTAGAGAAGAGACTGAAAAAAAAAATTATTCTTAAAAAAAAAAAAACCCTCTAGTTTGCTACTCGGTTTGTAGTAGAGAGAAGGGATAATCACAGATTGAGTTGTTGCATACTATAATTACATTAATTGCATGACAAATGCGATTGGGTTGGGAATTATGAATAAATAATTACACCGGAGAAAGTGGGTATGCTTAGTTTTACTTTATTTGCAATTGTTTATATTTTTAATTGCAATTTTGATGCTTGCATGATAAGATCTCTTGGTGTGATAGGTTGAGTCTACTATTATTATTCCCTGGTTCATGATTCTTCTTTTTGCTCGAGGACAAGCAAAATCTTAAGTTTGGGGGTATTTGATGTGTCGAATTTATATACAAATATCTGTACTCATTTACCTATTAAAATGGCTTGTTTTTGCTGATATTGCCTATAATTCATCTTATTTCTATAGGATTTCATTTAATTAATTATTTTTGAAGAAATAATATTTTTGATGCAAAAAGTAAAGATTTGTGGAAAAAAATCAACAAACAAAGTAAAATAATGGATTTATAAATTTTTATTGTTTTGTTGAGTTAAAAGTGCGACAAATAATTTTAAAAGGATTTTTAATGAGCTATTATGATTTATAGTTAGTTTAATTAATTTTAAACTAATTAAATTTATTTTATTTAAAAATCCTAATTTCAGGTATTATTTTGTGTATGCAGCAGCACGTGGTTGGCAGAAAAGGAAAGAAAAGAAGGAAGAGAAAGAAATAAAATTCAGAACTAATAAGGAAGAAAATAAAGGAAAAGAGTGGGGTTTTCTGCAAAAGTGCAAACCCTAGGTGTTCTTCCCGTTCTCTATAAATACAAAGCAAAGGGAGAGAGAAGATCCAAGAGGTGACGGCTATCAAATACAAAGAAAAAAAAAAGAGAAGAAAGTGAGAGAGAGAGAGAACTCATCAACTTTCTCTCTCTGTTTCTTGCTCAGATCAAAACAATAAAAATTTGTGCGAGTTCCAAGAAGACCAAGCACGTGTGGGCAGTAGGGCTGTTTTCTTCATCGACGTAGTATTCGAAGTGCACCCAACGAAGCAGTTGACTTGGCGACTCAAACATCTGACGGCGTGGGCCCCTCTCCCTTTTCAATAAAGCAGCAAGTGACAGGCTGTTTTTCTTCTTCTTCGTCTGACGTGCACGCACCAGGACGAAGCACAAGGGGCACCTGCTGTTTCCTTCAGCATGGGACTCCAAGACGACAGCAAAGCCTGACTTCGACAGCGACGGGCTGACGCGACGCACGCTGACGTGGCGACGCGCTGAAGTGACAGAATGCAACGCAGTTTTCAAGGCTTTCTGTGTTCGGTTTTTTTGAGACAGGGGTTTGGATTGTTTGCTTTTATTTATTATTATTATTTTTTTGTATCTCATCTTCTTCTCTATATTTTTAGATGCAATCCAAACAACTCTATTAATTGCAAAATGAACATGAATTGAATTTATTGTTCTAAAGGCTAAGGTATAGCTGAATTTTGAGAACACAAATTTAAACTCCTTATTATGACTCTATTTTTCCTGATTGTGTTTTAATTTTTATTATTTATGCGTACAACATGGTGGATAGACATTTGTATGACTTTTCAAATCATAAAGAGACCGAATAGGTTATTTGTGATTAATAAAAATTAACACCGTATATTGGAGAACGTGACCGTTAAGAAATCCAATTTCTCAATTAATAATTTGATGGATAGGCGAAGAATTAGTTGAGAATAATTTTTAGACTACGTTGATAGAGTGGTTAATATCTTTAGGATTTTGGTCGACAATTTGGGAAAGATAATATTTTTATTTATAAGGAATTATAATTTGTGTGTGTGATAAACAAGGTGAACCAAGAGCCCTAGAACTAATTTTACCATTAAACAAAATACAAGAGTTTAATAGTTTCACAGTCCTCTCCCTCTTCACCAATTTAGTTAGATTTAATTAGTTTAATTTAATTTAGTTGTTTTATTATTTATCAAATTCGATCTTCCAAATAGTGATTAATCTAGTGATATCGGTACTCAGTAAAATATCTAGTCCCTATGGGTTCGACACTCTACTCATCTATCTATATTACTTGTGCGATTTTGTACACTTGCAAATTCAACATCACCTAGGACTAATCAACCTAATGAATTAAATTGGTATAATCAACAAGATAGTGCGAGTTTTAGTGCTAAGATTGATGTGCTACAATGGTAGAAAGAACATGAACATGTTTATAATATTCTTAAACATATGGCTAAATATCTACTAAGTCCTCATATCTCTACAGTTGCCTCAGAAAGTGCATTTTCTACAAGTGGCCTGGTTCTAACAAATTACAGAAATTGCCTGAAGCCCCAATCGTTGGAGATACTCGTGTGCACGAAAGATTGGATGGAGGCTGAAGATACGACTGAAAGAATCGGGGTTGACACGTCAACAAGTGGAAGCAACTTGCCTGAAGAACAACAACAACAATAGCAAATTGAAGACCAACAACATCTAGCAAATTGTATGTAAATAATTTGCAAAATACTCATAGAAGTTCAAATGAATAATATATACAATTTTCTTTCGCACTTTCACTCTGATTCTTAATACAATTATATATGTTTATATATTTTATTTTATTTTAGTTGATTAAAAAAATTTTTAAAACCAAGACGCTCAACCGGGCCAACCCGCAACCCGGATCGACCTGTAACAGGTTCGCAGGTCGACCGGGTTTACATTACCATTTTCGAACTCGATTTCCCGATCAACCCGATTGCCACCCCAAAGTTGCCATTTGAAAAATGATGTTAAAGTTAATGAAAGTGTAGAAATATCTGTTATACCTTGAATATTCCAAAAATGCCCCCCATTTGTTGTTTTTTTTATATTTTATGCAATTTTTTTGAAACTATTTGCAAAAAGAGGACAATTGCCAAACTAATTGCGTTCGGGGACTTGACAACTACGCTCGTTGTTTCCAACGGCGAGTTTAGTTATTTCGTGCTTGCCATTGGGACACGGGGAGTCTAGTTCTAATTTTTTGAGAAACTCATCGTTTTGAACAGTGAGTTTAGTTCAAAACATTTAAACAAGACTCGTCGTTCCCAACGGTCAGGGTCTTTATGCTAGACTCGCTGTTAGGAACATTGACTACACAAAATTTGAAATTTCACAGAGCGTGAAACTCTCCGTTGGATATGGTAAACTTTCAAAAAAGATTTCGAAGAAGAGCTCGCTGTTCCCAACTGCAAGAGGAAATGAACTGAACTCATTATCAGAAACAACGAGTCTAATATAATATGCGCGCTGTTCTCAACAGCGGGCTCAGTACAAATTCTAAAATTCCAAATCCAATTATGTGTATTTTTCTTGTTTACAATTATTGATAACATACACAGCTCCATACACAGCTCAAGACCATCATATATACATACACATCCGCAGACAATAAATGCTATTTAAAAAAACCAACAAAATCAAACCTTAAACATACAATGTGCTCCAACATCATAAATAAAACAAAAAATAAATAACCATCATCACAACATCGCAAACATACACTATGTTAACGTAATTTATACGAACAACATCACAAGTTACATCAACAAAAAATAAAAAACTTAACCAAAAGCTACAAAAATTTAACCCAGTGTGTATCTATCGTTCTTCTTACGCTTTCGGTGCACGATTATTTTATGCTTCTTTGGAGTTGGGGTTTTTTGTAATACCTAAGATATGAGAAGCTTGTCATCATTAGGTATTCTCTGTTGTTCGTGCTCTTGCCTCTCATCATGTGGTTGCCTCTCTTCTTCTGGTTCCGGTGACGTAGTGGTAGGAGACATAGCCATACAATGGCTTGTGTGTTGTGACATAAATGCATCGAATGCAAGGTCCTCTCTCACCGCATCAAGATATCGTCTACACGGTTCAAGAAACTCGTGTGCGAACTCTTTCATAGCTCGGTCACATCGGAGGCGGTACTTAATAACCGTCGAGCGACACCTCTTGCAATCTCTCATGCGTGTGATACGAACTAACTATATGATATAAACAAAGATAAATCAGATGAAAATTTTTGTGATATGAACTATGTTTGTGATACTACAAACAATGGCATGGTATTCTTATATGATACGAACTGTATGATACGAATTATATGATACGAACTATAAACAATGGAACCAACTATACAATACAAAATGATAAATGGAACCAACTATATCATACGAACTATAAATAATGGAACTATGTCGCTCACTGGTCTGACCAAGAAGAATGTGAATTTTAAGTAGACTGAGCAGTGCGAGGCAAGCTTTCAGGAGTTGAAAGAGAAGCTGACTACTGCTCCCATTTTGGCTTTGCCTAGAGCAGATGTTGAGTATGATGTTTACAGAGATGCTTCACATCGTGGGCTTGGGTGTGTCTCGATGATGGAGGGAAAGGTAATCGCTTATGGGTCTAAGCAACTAAGACCGCATGAGAAGAATTATCCGACTCATGATCTGGAGTTGGCTGTGATTATCTTCTCCTTGAAGCAATGGAGGCATTAAGTGTACGGTGAGAAATTAAACATGTACACGGACCACAAAAGCTTGAAGTACATCTATCAGCAGAAGGACCTGAATCTGAGACAACGGAGAAGGCTGGAAGTACTTCAGGACATTTGTCCTAAGATTAAGTACCATCTGGGGAAGGCTAATATTGTTGCCGATGCACTTAGCCGTAAAAGCAGTTTGGCCAGCTTGATCACGACCCAGAGGCATCTTGCAGAGGAGTTGGATCGGGCTAGTATTGAGGTTGTTGTGCAAGGTTTGGGAGCATCTTTGGCTCAGCTGAGGCTTCAGCCCACGCTAAATGAGAGGATTATGGCAAGTCATAAGGAAGATGTAGAGATTCAGAAGATGAAGGAGCAGGTTGGTGCAAGCAGATTGTCAGAGTTTCAGATCAGGAACGAAGTGTTGTGGTTTGGAGAGAGGCTATGCGTTCCGGATCACTCAGATTTGAGGGAGAGTATTCTTCAGGAGGCACATGCTACTCTTTTGTCGGTACATCCTGGGAGTACCAAGATCTTTAAAGACATCAAGCAACATTTCTGGTGGTCAGGATTTGAAGCGGGATGTGGCTGAATTTGTGGCGAAGTGTGAGATTTTTCAGTAGGTGAAAGCTGAGAATCAGAAGCTTGGTGTAGTACCCCGTATTTTTAAAATATTGTTTTGAGAATATTAAATGAGTTAAAATGGTTTTTGGTGATTTAATAAATATTTATCTAAAATTTTATCTTCTTACACGTGCAAAACACGTGCAATTGTTTTCTCGGGAAGTTCAAAAGCTAAAATTATTTTGGGGAAAATAATTATTTATTATTTGAGATTATTTGTGATTTTTTTGATTTTTCTGATAATTATTGGACTTATAAGCAAATATTTCAAAAAGAAGGATTTTTGAACAAAATTACCAAATGGGGGTGAAAACTCCAGATTTTGGATTTTTGGGCTGGAAATAATGCCTAGTTAATTCAGGAGTAAAAAGTTTACCTTTTGTTTCAACACATTTGATATATTTTACCAGTTTTGATAAAAGAGGATCTTTTTGCAAAATTACTATTTAAAGGGGTGAAAAATGCAAAACTATTTTCTGGGTTTTCCCTATAGTGCCGGCTGATGCTAGTGGGGGGTCTTTTTTGTTTTTTAACCCAATTAAATTGGTTTTAACTAATTTCCTAGTATGGGGATCTATTTATGTTAAGGTATATTTAAAAGAGAGTATTTTGCAAATGTATTCAAAAACCCTAGAATCTTTAATCCCAGCCTTTTTAAGGTGTAGTGCAGCCATCGTCTTGCTGCACAACACAGGGGATTTTTTATTTCTTATCATTTTGGAGTTCCAAAGAGAAGATCTTGGATTTCTTGCTAAGGAGGGGCTTTCTTACTTTCTATTTGTCTTCGTTTGATTCTTTCAACAAGGTGAGTGATATATTTGTTTTGTTTTGTTCCTTGAATTTTGTATGTGGTGGTTCATCTACTAGAAAACATGCTAGGGTTTGGGTATGAATATATATATGATGGAATGGATGAATTGATGAATTAAAATTTGATCTTTTATGAAAACCTAGTTATTTATGAGTAGAATTGCATGTGGATGATTTAAGATGGTTAAATAACCTAATATAAATCATGAGTAAGCTGTTTCTTTTGGGTTAATGCTGATTTGATTGAGTATGGAGAATGTTATGCCTAAATTGATTAAAGAAGAGATTTTTACTATTTATAAGGTTGGATGAGTGCATCTTGATTATGGTAATGTTAATTTGTTTATATTCATGAGTTAAAGATGGTGATTGAGTTGAGAAAATTTTGAGAATGACTAATGAATTAAGAGACCATGTCTTGGGAATTAGAATTGTGATAATTGAATTGGGTTTGATGCAATATGATAAATTTGGGGAATTGTGATTGTGTCAAAGATTTTACTTGAATTTGGATTTCTCAAATACTAAGATTAAATCTGAATATTTTTTTCATTTCTAATTGATGGATTTGTGAAGTTTCTTTGGTGCACGAACATGCACGAACATTTTACATGAATATTATAATCCATTACTTTTGAAGAAATTGAGTCTTTGTGTGTTTTCAGAGGATTTGACTATATCTCAACTTATTTTTGTATTGATATGGTTTGGAACATAATATGAAGTTAATTTGATGCATGATCGATTCTTAAAAACTCTATTTTTAGATATGTGCACAAATTCATGTTTAAATTAGAGTAAGTCAACAAATTGTGATTTTTATTAATTCAAAGTGGTTTTGATTGTTTTTATGGGTTCTTATATACCCTACAAGTCGTATTTGATCATATCAGAAATATGCTTTTCACAGAATTCGATTTTATAAAGTAAAACTCCGTATCGGTTGAAATGTGCACAACTAAAAACTGCAGTCTGCCGGTCGACAGTCGACCGGTTAATTTATATAGTTGACCATTGCTACCTGGCTGCTGTATTTTCTTGAAGTTTTAAGATTTCACGCGGAACAGTCGACTGACCCATTTTTACAGTCGTCTGACTCTGCTCTGTTTTGATGTTTACTCGAAGTTTTGGATTTTCGCTCTGGACAGTCGCCCGATGACTTTTACAGTCGACTGTCATTATTTAGAAATATTTTTCATAAAAATATTGGATTTTCGCTCTGGACAGTCGACCGATGACATTTGCAGTCGATTGCCATTACTTAAAATTATTTTCTTGAAATGTTGGGTTTTCGCTCTAGACAGTCGACCGATTATTGTTCATAGTCGACTGTAACGGTTCTGACTGATGTCTTCTTGAGTTATTCCGATGTTCTTTTAAACGGTTGATTCTTTAAATGTTTGGGGATCTATAACTTACAATTCCAAACACTATTTTTCTACAGATAATATGTTTACAAGTTGTTTTATTAAAGTTTCGATTAATGAAAGTTTAGTTGGATGGTTGAGTGTGAGTTTCTAGAGGATGTGTGGGACCCTAGTATACCGGCAGTTAAGATATTGTGTTTTGGCCTGTTGAGGCACATTGTTGATCGGTTGTTGAGTTAAGCCCGGTAGGGTACACCTGTAACACCCCGAATTCCAAAATACAACTGAATTCGAGATTCCACGGATCTTTACACTTCTTTCGTACAATTTTACAAGGAAATAAAAACTTTTCACTTTACATCAGAGTTACATGAGATTTTTACACTTTACATTTTACAGCGGAAGCATATATCACAAATAATTTACATGTAATGACAGCGGAAGCAATTTACAACATTATACACAGATACAACAACGAATTATCTATGAGCATCAGTTCTCCTTTAATCTTTATCAAGCCATTTATCCTGCATACAAAACTGTGGGTACGTCAGTTTATTCAACCGACGAAAATTATACATGGCCATCCTCTCTATGCCAGAAACAGTATAATGATTCTCATTTCTTAACAAACTACAAACTTGTTCACAAACAAACTAAAGGGACTATCCTGTTGATGTCGTGTTGTGATTGTGCACTTAGTCCTTAATGCAATTATTATGTTATATGACACTAATGCGCACTTGCTCGGATTCTATGCATCTCATACTACATAGGTCCGAGGGCAAGCCCTTAATCGTACTTCATCTTATAGGGTTCAATCCCTCGCCAAGGCTTAATCTACTACTGTAACTACGGTAAGTATCCTAGATATTCTATGAGTTACGAGCTCATGTCCAGACAGCCTGGAGGGGAATTCCACGTCATGTCACGACGCATCGTGAAGACAGCCTGTGGTCAATTCAGCCTCCGTCATGGGATATGACACCACCCGCAGTCACCAAACATCCTACGAGCGTCGCCACCGGGACGGTACCCTGGAGCAGTATCCACATCATCTCACGACGCATCGTGAAGACAGCCTGTGAATACTCTCCCGCCGCCAATCCAATGGCCCTCATACTCAATGTTTTTCTCTTACTTTCATCACATCTTCACTATGTATCTAATCCTTAGTTTAATTGAATCATGAATAAAATCAATCTCTTAGAATGTAGCACTCCCACTATACCGGTCTTATCCATTCAGTTTCATATGACCCAACCTTGGTCTTCTCATTTCAAAATATTTTTTCACAATTCTTTCATTGCCGGTATAAGGCTTGGCTATACCCTAATTCTCAATTTCAACTCTTAATTACAATGTCATGCTCATAAGACCTTTTCATGATTAACCACCATTCATGTTTCAAAACCATAGTATTCATGTATTCACATTTTTCATAATTTATCACAATCAATAATTCAATGCATAGATACTTGAAAAACTGAAATTCTTCAAACATGTCACATTCACTAGTTTATAAACTCACATAATTCTATTTCAATCCATTCTAATTCCACAGTTCACATTTTCAATAGGTTTCACAATTCATACCTTTCAAATTTCTCACTACCAAAATCTCATCTTAAATTTCTTACATAATCCCTTCAATTTTCTTTACTAGTATGGTGCACGTGCGATGCACGTGGAGGAGGAAGGAAAAGGACAAAAAAAACCTACCAATATGATGCACGTGCGATGCACGTGGAGGAAGGAAAAGGACAAAAAAAACCCTGCCAACACGTGCGCTGCACGTGTTTGCACACATACAAAAAAAAATAAAAAATTGTTTATTTGTTTACCAACCCCATCTCTCCCATTATAATAGTTATAGATATAAAAAGTTAATAATCAAAATGAGTTCCTCTTTGTAAAAACCGTCTCAAATCTCATTTATACTAAGACATAGGTCATAGAATTTATCTCATAAAGAGAATACAGATTTACATTAAAACTTCGAGGAAGTCGACTGTCACAGATCACCAGTCGGCTGTTCTACGATGTTTTTAAACTCAAAAATAAAAATGTCCAGGGCAGTCGAATGTTAACCATGATCAGTCGGCTGTTCTGCGAGTTTCTAAAGCTCGAGAATAAAATAATCAGAGGAGTCAACTGTCTTATATGGACAGTCGGCTGTTCCGCTATGATTTTTATACTCAAAAATAACTATCAGGCCAGTCGACTGTTAAATGTGATCAGTCGGCTGCTCTGCGATGTTTTTCAACTCGGAAATCAAAATGACTAGGATAGTCGACTGTTACATATAGCCAGTCGGCTGTGCTGCGGGGTTTTTCAAGTCTAAAAATATATTTTCTTCTCTTTTTGAAACATAACTCTTCAGATCACAATCTACTTAAAAATTTACAGTATACCCGTATTTCACAATGATTATTTGCTTTATAAGAACTTCAGTTTTATTAATTAATTACACATGACGCATTCAATCATTTGTTTGCAAAAATGCATTCTTTTTCATTCATTCTAATGGCATAAGTAGCAATGGGGAATTTCATGACATCTATTACCAATCATTTTTTAATAATTTATTTTATCAATTCATCTTTAACACACCATTCTACTTTAGCACTTTAATCCATAAACATGATGCTAGTCTTTTACTAGTTAAACCACATAGTTCACATTTAGGACATATTTTGCATACTAACATTAGAAATAACGAGAACATTCACTTTACTCATAATTAATAAATATAGTAATCAATCAACACATATTTGTTAATTTCTCAATTCCCTTCTATTTAGGCAAGCATGCATTTCATTTCAACTGGTATTTCATAATAACAATTCAATTTCATTCCCTAGCATGATTTCTACTTTAGAAGTCATGAGAAACACCCACCTTTTTGAAGAAAACCCAATTAAGAAATATCCCCTAGAGCCTCCTAGATTGCAATGCACGCCTCCTCCTCCTTGCCAACACCGAAAGCTCCAAGATGTGGTGGCCGGCTTCCAAGAACAACTCAACTCACACTAATATGTCTCTTATAAAATTTTCTCTTCTTTTAATAGATTACTAGTGTCAAATACAAATAGATGGAAGGGGTATTTATACTAACTTTGAAGTAGATTGGAAGGCTAGGATTCAATGAATGGTTATGGAATGGAGGGCTAGGATAAGAGAGGAAGTTGTAGTAACCACCCACACATCAAGTAACTACCCATGTGCACAAACCCACTCTCCATCATTCAAACCCATATCCGGCCACCAAGAATTGGTGTGCATTGCACACTACGTGCTTCGCACGTGCCACCTAGTCCCCATATTTAAAAAAATGTACAATTTTAATAAATCAATTTGTTCACTATTTGTCTCTACATGACAATTGTGAGCCCTTGAATTGATTAATTAAATTGTGGGCTTCATAAATAGTGGGCTTAGGTTGTGGGCCAAGACAACCAAATCTATAATTAATTAAAGTGGGCTAAAATAAATAAATAGTGTTTTTAGGCTTTAGAAATAAGTTTTTAGAAAAATCAATGAAAATAATTGTTCATTTTTGAATAATTGTTCATACAAAAATGAGATTTCATATAAAAATAAATAAAATAAAATACACATGAAATTTGCACGTGCACAACACGTGAAAAATAATATTTTTATTAAAATGAAAGTTTAGGGTATTACAACACCAACTCTAGGAGATTCTTAATTAATTAACTTAACTTAACAAGAATAAGGATAGGCACTAGATGGTGATATGATGAAATGAGAACATTGGTTATGGACCTCAGTATGGCTTGCGGTATGAGATAATCCCCAGAATTATCGAGGTGTGAGTGAAATAGTCTCCAGAATTACCTGCGGTGTTTGATTGATCTTCGAAATTATCGGGGTCGAGGCGACACTCATGTGGTATTCGTGTGATGAGGTGCCATAGCTTGCGGTGTGGGGTATTCTCGAAGATTCCCAGGTGTGAGTGAAATAGTCTCTGGAATTATCTGTGTATAGAGATTGACCTCCGGAATTATCGGGGCATGGGCTAATACTCACATTTTATCTTTATCTCGTAGTAGTCATTTTGGTAAGAATAGTTGCATAACGGGGGATTAAACCCTATTAAGTAGAGAACGTTAAGGGCTTGCACCGGACCTATGTAGAGTGGGATGCATAGAATCCAATAAGTATGCATTAGAGAGTCAGCATATAACATTGATGTTTTCTTGACTTGGTTTTATGAATGTTGTTTTTTGTTTTTTACACTTGACACTTAGTCTAGTTCACTTGATGTTTTAATTATTGTTGTTTTCTATTTTATTTTATTCTTGCTGTTGATACATATTGTTTATGATACTATGTTTCATGTTTTACTTATGTTGCATTTATTTATTTTTATGTCACTCACACCGTTATGGCTGATCCCTGTAGTTTTGGGGGTTAGGGTTATCTCTAGCCTCATATTTTTACAGGTGATTACTTATAGCTTGGATCTTGGATGCTTGAGTTTAAGTGATGTGATGGCTTATGTAATTTGTGAAAAAAATTGTTGTAAAGAAAGAAATTTGTAATTCAAGGTGTTTGTATTCCGCTGTGCTATGTAAAGATTAATGTAATGAAAGATGAAAAAAAAATTTATTGGTATTTGGACTGTGTTTACTATTATAATTGAAGTTGATGTTGGAAATTGTGCCACGTATTTCTGAGATATCATATTGGAAATTCGGGGCGCTACACCCAGAGCTTTGTTGCAACCGTTACCCATTCCAGAGTGGAAGTGGGATAACATTAGCATGGATTTCATCACGAGTTTGCCCAAGAGTTTGAAGGGTAATGATGCGATTTGGGTCATAGTCATTCGACTAACCAAGTCAGCTCACTTTTTGGCTGTGAAACTCACTTTGTCTATGGACAAGTTAGCCGAGTTGTATGTTGGGGAGATCGTCAGGCTTCATGGTGTTCCATTGACCATTGGGTCTGATCGAGATGTGCGGTTTACTTCGCATTTCTGGAGGAGTCTTCAGACAGTTTTGGGTACTAAGACAGAGTTCAGCCCTGCCTTCCATCCTCAAACTGATGTACAGACTAAGAGGGTCAATCGAGTTCTTGAGGATATGCTTCGGTGTTGTGTTCTAGATTTTGGAGGTAGTTAGGAGAGGCATCTAGCTCTGGTAGAGTTTTCCTACAACAACAGTTTTCAGACTAGTATCGGGATGGCACCGTACGAAGCTCTGTATGGAAGGAAGTGCAGAACACCTGTTTGCTGGTTTGAAGTGGGAGAGCAGCAGATGTTTGGGCCCGAGATCGTGCAGCAGACCTCTGAAAATATTGATTTGTTCAGGAAGAGGTCGGTGGATGCTCAGAGTAGGCAGAAGAGTTATGCAGACAACCGGAAAAGGGACCTTGAGTTCGAGGAAGGTGACTTTGTCTTTCTGAAGGTATCACCTATTAAAGGTGTGATTTGTTTTGGCAGAGGTGGGAAATTAGCCCCAAGGTTCATAGGCCCATATAAGATATTGAAGAGGATTGGAAAAACTGCTTACCGGTTGGAGTTACTGGAAGAGTTGTCTCAGATGCACAATGTCTTACATGTGTCTATGCTGAGAGGTTACATTCCATATCCAAGTCACCATTTGCCCGTAGTACCGGAGGGTTGGCAGCTAGATCTGAGCTACATTGAGTGACCGGTTGAGATCGTGGATCGTCGGGAGAAAGTCTTGAGGAACAAGACGATACTGATGGACAAAGTAGTCTGGAGAAACCAGTTGGTGAAAAAAGGCTACTTGGGAATCCGAGAAGGGCATGTTGAAGGATCATCCCGAGCTCTTTGTTTGATTGTAGACATTCTTCTTTTATGTTTTATTTTTCTTACTCTTTAAGTGTAGTTCCGAGGACGGAACTATTCTATGGAGGGAGTGTTGTGACATCCTGAATTTTCAAATAATCAATATAAAGTTTTCTTTTATTTCCACGTGTTTGGCATGTGCAATTTAATATATGTATTTAGCTTTAAAAAGTATTCTTATGTCATGAATAAACATTTTCTTTTCTTTTTAAATTAAAGCCTATTTTTAATCTTTAGACATAATAGTCTAATTCTAGCCCACTTAAATAAATTAATTGATTTAATTTGAGAGCCCATGGTTTTTAGCCCACTAGTTAATTCTAATAATAATTAATACAACTTGTAGTGTAGACTTGATCAAGTAGCAATTAAATTAACAATTTAATGTACAAACTAATTTGTAGTTTGCATGATGAGGCACGTGCATTGCACATGCACATGCAATGTGTATCAGAGGGTGGCCGGCCATTTGGAATGGTGGAAGAGATGGAGAGAGTGGTGAGGTGGTTACTAGATGATGGGTAGTTCTTCTAACTCCCAATTGTATCCTAGCCCTTCATCTAAACTCATCTCAACCCTCATCCACTCTTGTAAAGTGTATAAATACCCCTCCCTTGTCTTCTTCATTACTTGCATTAGAAATATTTTCAAAGAGTAAGAGAAAGAAATAAACAATTGTGAGGAAAATAAACAATTGTGAGGAAAATAAAGGATTCTAAATTGTGAATATGTTAGAATCAAGTAGAAAAATTGCTATTTAATTGCTTGAAGAGACTAGTAAGAAAGAGAGGAACTCTAGATTATCTACATGAAAAAGTTAGTAAAATGAATGGGATTGTGTTAATTGAGATTTGTTATGATGCTTTGTTAACATATTTGCATACTAGAATACATATGAATTGATAAATCACGATTATATGAAAATTGTGCTTATGAATGAATGGTAGAATGCAAAATAATATCTATGGATCGTGAAATAAATTGATTAGTTACATTAAATGTTGATTTTAATTGTATTGTATGAGTAATATTGTTCTCTAGATTGTTATTCATGTTGTCTTCTTGAAACATAAGAAAATGATTAGTTTTGCAAACATAAGACTAACTTAAGAGCTTGGATTGTATTAAAGTATGAAGAGAAATTGTACAAACTTATTGTGAACCAATGGGGAACAACTAAATAAAAAGATTCATCTAAAAAGGAATTTTTCTATGTCGAAGATGTATTAATGTCCCACTTTTTCAAAGAATTAAGAAGAATAGTCTACTATGTGTTTAAAAATGAGATTTTGGCAATCTATGAAAATATAAGTTACTGTTTTACAAAAAAAAATTTTGGAGAAGATATAGATTTTTATTTGTACAAATTAATTGAGAAAAATCGAGTTTATTAAAGGAAGAACTAGACACAGTGCAATCCATACAAAAGTATTTTTAATCGAGTCTTATACCGGTTAGTCACTCAAGACCTACTGGTCTTCGGGTGCGTTTTGGGTGCGTTACTGTAGCGGAGCGGAGCTAATGTCTTGGATTCAAGTCTCTTAAGAGACTCTGTTTTTCTGAAAATTCAATTTTAATTCAAATCCGAAAACCATACCTTAAGTATAATTTAGGTTCTCCTTATAACAGTTAGTCACTCTTGGACTTACTGGTTCTCGGGTGCGATTTGGGTCGGTTACTATTCACAGGCGGGGGTTTGGCTCTGGGTTCGAATCCGGCCTCTGGCTTTTTGGTGTTTTTTTGATTTTTTTTCTTCTTATTTTGATATTTTTGAGTATTTTAAGTGTATGAAAAATTGAGGAAAAAATATTAGAATTCTTCTAAAAATACCTAGACTTCATGAAAATTATTTCTACAACATTTGACTTATTATAATGGGAATTAGAAGTAATTTTGAAAAGAATAAATTGATAAATTTTCCTAGAATGTGATTTCTAATTAATTAAAGAAAATGAATATTTTTGAATGTAAAGAATTTTGGTGTAGAGATTTAAAAGGAGATTTTTGACATGAAAAAATTGAGTAAGATTAAATATGAGATTGTTATTTTGTACATGGAAAATAAAGTAAAGGAGTCTTGATGAAGTATGGAATGTGAATATGAATACTCTCATTTTTGGTGAACATGAAACGAGTTTGACACTAGAGTTTGGCTAAATTCTTACATCGGCATGAATGAAATTTTGAAAGAGAAATGTGATAAATAAAGACCACGTTTGGGTCGTGATTAACAATTGTTGTTTTAAGACCGATGTAGAGGTAACGCTAATTCTAGGGTATTAATTTTATTTATGATTCAATTATCTAAGGATTAGACACAAAGTGAAAATGTGATGAAAGTAAGAGAAAAACACAAGTATGAGGGCCTCAGATCTACGGTTTGAAAGTATTCATAGGTTTCTTGCATGATGTGTCATGTCATGGCGTGGATACATCTCCAAAATTATCAAGACCGTGGCGACGCTTGTGAGGTATTTGGTGACTATGTAGTGCCATTGTTCCATGACGGAGGTGAATTCTCCATAGGTTGTTTGCATGATGCATCATGTTATGACATGGGATTCTCCTCCAGGCTGTCTGGGCATGGGCTCGTAACTCATAGAATATCTAGGATACTTGTCGTAGTTACCGTAGTAGTTTAACTCATAGCGAGGGATCCAACCCTACAAGATGAAGAACGATTAAGAGCTTGCCCTCGGAACTATGTAATATGAGATGCACAGAATCCGAACAAGTGCGCATTAATGTCATTAAATATAAATAACTGTATTAAGGAATAAGTGCACATTCACACACGACATCAATAGGATAGTCCCCCTTAGCTCTTTTTGTGACAGGTGTGTGCATTCTAAGTAAGAGAAATTGATGTATTATATCCTAGTGTCAGTTGTATGCAACTGACGTGCCCACAGTTTCTATGCAGGATAAATTGAATGAAAGGACTAAAGGAGGAATGCTGCTTAAAGAATTGTTTTCAAGTGTTATTTATTTCATGTAATGTGTTGTAATTTGTTTCCGCTGCGTTGATGTAAAACACTGTTGTATAACAAGTTTTAAATTCCTTATCAAATTGTACGAAGTGAAGTGTAAAAATCCTGTGGAACTTTGAATTCAGACTTATTTGGAATTCGGGGTGTTACACGTTCGGTCAAGGAGGTCACCTCCGGGCGGAGGACCCATTCCCGAGCCTCAGAGGATTCGAGCCACAACTTGAGGTCCTTCATTTCCCGCTCATAACGCTGAGCGTTCCTTACTTCACGTTGGAGCTCCTGAGCATGAAGCCTCCTCAACTCGGCTCCAACAATCATCGTTTGCAAACGAGAGGCCAACACTTAGAAATTTTCAGGGCAAATTAGAATGAAAATCTGCGAAATTCACTAATACTTACCACCATGTCTGCCTGGGCCCATCGCATGTAACACGACTCGACTGTTTCGGGGGCGAACCTCTCCCGGTCGCGTGGTGTGTCAAGGTGCCCCACCGCCTCAACTGCTGTAGGCCCTTCGTTCAGTGAGTCAGCCACATTCATCGACCAGTTGGGGACCCACGACAAGAGCCTCGCCTCGCCAACCATCTCTTGCGCCGAAGGCTTCAGGGGCGGGACACCTTTTGACAGCAACTCCATAACCTTGAGGTTGTTGGAGCTCGGTATCGACTTCGCTAATGAGGGGGTCCCTGGCACCTTGGGAACCTTCGCCTTCTTGGGCCTCGGGTCCAAAGTTCCCTCTGAGCTATCGTGTGGCACCTTCCTCTTGTGCATCGACTGGCTGGCGGCCTTTTTCACCAACTCTGCCCTTCTCTTCTCAATCGTCGTGTCATCCATTGCTCCGAAGAAAAATCTAATTTATGAGAAAGAAGGAAAAAATACGCAAGGAAAAAGGAACAAAAGACATACAGGGATCCACAGGGCTCAATCCGATCCGGGCTAGGTGCCTCTCTTGGACGGACGACCACAGAATACCCTTGCCCCCAACGACCCATTTCACGTCAGTCCACTCCTCTTCCGTTAGCTCCTTTCCCTTCGGTGACTTCAGGTTCAGTCGGTAGAATGCCCATGTGGTTGGGATACCCCATGTGGTCGGAATCCGAATGATGAAATACTTATTTTTCCTCCCCTTGATAGAATCCAGATGACCGTAGACGACCCTAATATGAGGTCGGGGGGAGATGTAATAGATGCACTCGTGTGTCGACGATGAAATCACAATGAGGGTAGCTCGGAAGTACTTCAGCTTCAAAGGCACCCCTCTCTTCTCACTAAGCAGGATGCAACACACCAGTTGTTTCTAGGAATTAGGCCCGAACTTCATAGGGCATAGACCGACCCAGTTCAGGACCTCCTTTACGAATGGATGCAAAGGCAGCCTCAACCCCGAGTCGAAAGCATCCACCGGGAACACACAGAACCATTTAGACAGAGTGTCTGGAGGTCGGATCCAAGGGTTCGGCACCATCAATTCATACTCTAAGGAAATGAAGTACCTCGCCCTTATCACAGGAAGTTCGGTGCTGGCCACCGAGCTTTTCTCCTCATCGATCTTCAGCTTCAGTCGGCTCAGTGAAGGGGGTTGTACCCCATACCGAACTCTGTACTCCAGATCGTCTGTGTACGTCCTGATCGAAAGTAGTTGTAGGAGGTGGGGAATGTCTAACCCATGCTTCGGAAGGAATTCGTATGGTTCCCCAGGGCTAATTTGAAGGGTCCACTTTAACTTTGTCTTCCGAACGACCGTCGGGGCAAAAGGCTCGGTTTGAGGCCCCGGTGAAGCAGCGCTCACCTCCACGACATCCTCGTCGTCTTCCCCTTCTCCCTCGCTCTCATCATCCACTTCCCCTCCACTGACCTCTTCCACCACTTCCATACCCTCCTCGGAGTCGATCGACTCCACCACGAGGGGTTGGCGAACGCGGAGTGGCATGGGATTGCATACCCTTGTCCTAGCTTCAAATCCCTCCCAACTCGAGGAGTCGCAGGCATGATCGGCACCGCCCGAATTAGGCATAGAGGCCAAAGAGTTGGACTGAGCCCTCGGCATAATGAAAAAAGTTACTAACCTGTTTTGCCAAGCCGAAGAGTATGTCGAAAAAACTACCACCAATTACTGGACAGTATCTAGAGAGAGAAGCTCTGAGAGTTAGAGATAGAGAGAGAGAGAGAAGGCAAAGTGAGAAATGAGATAGGAGTGAAGGCGTGTATAGGCAAGGGAAAACACCTCAAAATCCATGAAACCATCTCAACCCTTATATCTTGATCCAACGGTGGATAAGATTCAGGCGCCTCGATCCCCAAAAACCCGCAACGTCACCAACCACGTGCTCGGCACATACCAACTATGGCTTACAAGAAGATAAACTAATTTACTGGCTCTCTCTTAAGTGCACCTTGCTCGGCGCTCGGCATGAACCTCGAGCCACCTACTGGCTTTCTCCAAGTTCGCCTCGCTCGACGCTCGGCCTGAACCTTGAGCCACCAACTGGCTTTCTCTCAAGTTCGCCTTTCTCGACACTCGGCATGAACCTTGAGCCACCTATTGGCTTTCTCTCAAGTTCCCCTCGCACGATGCTCAGCATGAACCTCGAGCCACCTACTGACTTTCTCTCAGGTTCACCTCACTCGATGCTCGGCCTTAACCTCGAGCCACCTACTGGCTTTATCTCAACTTCGCATCGCTCGACGCTCAGCATGAACCGCGACCCACCTACTGGATTTCTCTCAAGATCGTCTCGCTCGATGCTCGGCATGAACCTCGAGCACCTACTTGCTATATCTCAAGATCGCCTTGCTCGACGCTCGGCATGAACCTTGAGCCACCCACTGGCTTTCTTTCAAGATCTCCTCGCTCGACGCTCGGCATGAACCTTGAGTCACCTACTGAATCTCTCTCAATATCACCTCCCTCAGTGCTCGGCTTGACGCACGGAGGTCGGAGCTCGGTCACCATGAAGCTCGGCCCAAACTTCATAAACGCTCTACTGATCTTCACACAAGAACAGGCTACTCCTCGACGCTGCAAAATATAACCCTCCAGGAGTGGGGGACTATGATGTGGGTAGATAATCCACCGCAATGAGAGCCGTATGATCCCCTAAAAAACTGCTCATCTCTGATCATCAAGCCAGAAAATCCAACGGGCCTTCTGCAGCTTCAGGCCCACAGAGAAATGGGTATAAACCTGCCCATTAGGGTTAGGGTACCCATTGTCTCTGCATATAAATACTAGGTTCTTTCCCCCCTTTAAGAAGGTAATGCCTCTTTATCCACCTGAACCCTAATTTTCCATTCTTTTCCAGTGACTGACTAAACTGTCAGAGGGTCTGTCGCCGGGATCTCTCTCGGTGTTTCGAGGCGTCTTGTAGGTCTCTCGGTTGGCCAGCCACCAGCGGCACCGCCTCTCCTGCCACCCCTCGAAGCCTCCTATCACAGACCAGGATCAGCGGTTGATATCTGTCTCTCCCTATACAAATTACAAGAATTCATACTTGTTGCTCCCACCGCTAAAACTAGCAGCATCAGTAGGGATGACAATGGAGTTAAGTTACGATAAGTTACATGGAGGGTTTTTAATAATTTTTTTAAAAAAATTTAATCTATATTTATATTTATATTTATATTATTTTGATAAGTAAAGGTTACATGGAGCTCATTCATGTACCTTTAGTAATTGTAAATTTTGATTTTGATTGTTTGGGGTTGGAGTTGAGATTACCAGCAAATTGAGATAACCAAAGTTATTTCAACTCCACTTGTATTTAATTTCTTCCTTAACCATTGGTTGCCAATTACTTAATGAAGAGACAACTAAATAATATAATTTTAAGTGGGGGTAGAGGAGTGATATGGAAGAGAGAGAGTGGTGCAATCAGGGTCCTCATATCTCCTCAAATCCAGCTTTCCTACGATCATCAGGTCCAACCTCAGGTTGAGCTTCAACCAGTTCAGGCCCATGGATAAACGGGTCCAACCCGGTCCGTTAGGATCTCAGACCCATTTACCCCTGTCTATAAATACCAGCCCCCTCCTCACTTTCAAAGGTAATAAAATTTTCCCCACCTAAACCCTAGCTACTGTTGCTTTCTCAGCAACTGACTAAATCGTCGGAAGGCCTATCACTGGAACTTCTCCAGTTGTTTGTAGGCAGTGTGCAGGTACACAAGACTGAGCCAAGCTACTAGATCCGAGCCGAGCACCTGGCCTCTACCTCCCACCTACTACTCCCGAGCCGGTCCTACAGCTTAGGATTGGTTGACGCAAGTACCATATCTTCCGCTACACAAATTACAAGAACTCACACCCGTTGCCCCCACACCCCAAAAACAAACAGCATCATGTTGGCGTTGTCTGTGGGAACTCAGGTACTGTTGCCAGTCCGAGCCCAGCCAGGGACGTCACCTCAAGCCCGAGCTCTTCCATAGCTCCCAAAGCCAGAAGGGCCGTCACCTCGGCATGACATCCGGATCCTCCACATCACAGCTGCGCGGACACCCAGGGTTCCAACCAACCACGGGTCAACGGTGCAGCCAGACACGGGATGGGTGCTTCTCACTCGAATGCGACTGATTTGCGATGCGTCATCATGAATCGGCAGGCCAGTCGGATAAGGGGAGAGGCTGCTTCCAACTCGGTTTCGATCCATCGCAGACAGTCATCCCTAGAGCGTGATCCAGGACACAGCTACTCGCTCCGTGGACCTTCGTCCCCGCAGGACCCGGTGGGGGAAGCCCCAGTCACGAGGTCCGAATTCCAAAACTTTCGGAATGAGGTCCTCCAAGCAATCCGAGGTGGCCATGGAATCGAGGTCCGCAACAACTCCGACCCTCGGTCAGGAGCAAAGGGGGCGAATCCTACGGATCGGCCCATCCCATGGCACAAGGGGACGCTGTTGTGCTATCTAGATGATCTAAATTAGACACAAATTAAAAACTTCGCAAGTGTACGAATCGTTTGGAGAAGCGTAGTGACGAGCAAGGGTCGATCCCACAGAGATTGTAGAAACTAACTTACTAACCAATAAACCAAAAATAAAAATCGTAAAGAATTGTCTAAAGAGAAGGGGGAATTAAAAACTCTATCAGGTAGTTCTGAATCACAAATATTTATCAAGTAGTTGGGTTTGATTTCCACCTATAGTCAGTAATGCGAAGTCTCCTTCTTTACTATTCTCGTTACTCATGTTCGTTCCTTTAAGGGCATGGTATCTACTTCTTAAAGTATTGTTTCCCTAGCCAAGAATTAGGCATGGTATCTACTCTAATTCGTTTCTTTCCTTAAGTATTTAGCATGGTATCTACTAAGTTGCACTTAAAGAAAACATAAGAACAATGAAAACGAACAAACACTCAAAGTTCTAGAAATTGGTATCAGATCTAGATCCCTCAAGTTGATTAAACCAAGAACCCCTAAGGACTCCTGTGTTACAAGTTATGAGCATGAGATACGGGTCATCTCAATATTCTCATATAACAGAATCAGATTTATAATACGCGAACTTGATAACTCAGATTCTACATGTCAGTCGACTGGCTGTCACCTCAGTCGACTGCCCTTAGAATTCTGAACAAGTTTGATTATTATAAATCTATACCAATACTCCCAGGTTTAATCAATAAGTAACAGAATAGCACCCAGAAGAATAGAAGTATTACATAACTACGGTTTCAATCTACCCAACTATGAAATTAGTTCCACATAATTAAACTTTTATTGATCAGCAAGTTCGAATACATGATTAACATAAAAGAACTAGAAAGAGGAGAAATAAACTGATGAAGTCCGGCCAGATAAGTCGGATGGCTGTCACACAGTCGACCAGCCATTCCTTTGCTGAATGTTCGATATCCTTCTCCTTCTTCTTCGATGCTGATAGAATACTTTCTTGGTTTATGACTTGATGATTCCGAAATTCTGTCTCTCTTCGA
Source organism: Hemerocallis citrina (assembly GCA_017893485.1). NCBI lineage: Eukaryota > Viridiplantae > Streptophyta > Magnoliopsida > Asparagales > Asphodelaceae > Hemerocallis > Hemerocallis citrina. Next base: position 37,518,420 of record CM030364.1, read on the forward strand.
TCCTCCCTCAATGACGCATCTTTCTTGTATTTATATAGTAATGGAAGGGAATTAGGGTTTGCCTCCCTTTTCAGGAAAGTCCTCCTCTTTCCTTCTTTATTTTATTGGCGATTTATTTCTTTCTCTTTTCTTCTTTTCTTCCATATCTGCTAACTACGTGCTCTTGCCAATCCCCTGTCTCTAGCTTTGATTTGTTGAGAAGTTATTATTCGCATATAGCCTGGGTTTGGATAGATTTGGATTTAGATACGGGTGCATCTTATCTTTTCACTCCGCCGAATACCAGTCGACTTATGTTGGGTGTGAGTCGACTGTGCCGAGCCCCTTCAATCTCTCTGTTCGGTCGACTGATGAAGAGCAAGTCGACTGTTGTACTGCAGTTCCCTGTATATCATTCTCTCAGTCTGTATTAGTCTGGAATCTGCTTCGTTTTGTTGCTTTTGGTTGTTTCCTATGGAAAAGAGAAAAGAAGAGTAAAATACCACATATAGAGCATTAAAATGTCCAATTACAATAAGATTATTGCTCCTAAATGTGAATATTCTTGAGTTCATTAGACGCCGTCCTCCGGTGCTTACAGGAGATGGAGAACCACCTCGCCCATCTCGACGAGGGCCGACCAATGCCGGGTCATGGTCATCGGCCGACCTAACCCCCATTCTCCCCCCAAATCTTGGAAGCCGAGATCCCCCGAAATTTTAGGCCTCCCCAATTCGAGACATACAATGGCGAGGGTGATACCGCTGATCACATGGAGGGGTTTAAAACCCTCATGATGATTCACAGCGCTGCGGATCCCCTCCTATGCCGCGACTTCCTTGCTACCCTACACGGTCTGGCTCGGGAATGGTTCTCAAAGCTCACCCCCGGCTCAGTCTTCTCGTTCAACCAGTTGGAAGCGAACTTTCTAGCCCACTTCGTGATCAGCAGAAGCGAACTTTCTAGCCCACTTCGTGATCAGCAGAAAGGTCGAGAAGACGAGCGTGTCCCTTCTGGACCTCAGGCAGAAGAATGAGGAGTCACTCCACAATTTCGTTCGGAGGTTGACCACTGAGGCGAGGTCTATCTCCTCTCTTGATGCGGGCGTCGCTTCGGCGGCTTTCCGACACAAAGTTTGGCGCGGTCAGCTGAAGGCTTCATTGGCCAAAAAACCACCCGTCGACTTCCCCGACCTGCTCAACAGGGTCGAGAAGTACATTCGAGTCGAAGAGGCCCTAAATCCGGAGGGCACCAAAGAAGCCACTACCAAGGGGAAGCGGAAGGCCGATGACATCGAGCCTGTCAAGAAAACCACGAAAGTGACAACCAGTCTCAAAAGAGTTCCTTCGGTTCCCCGATTTGAGAGGCATACGCACCGGTAATGGCCGCGCGAAAGCTCCGTCCTTACTTCCTGGCCCACTCTATTCAGGTTCTTACGGATCAGCCTCTCAATGCCGTCCTCCACAAGCTCGAAAATTTTGGCCGCTTATTCCAGTGGTCGATCGAACTGAGCCAGTATGATATCGTTACTAGCCCAGGACAGCCATTAAGGGGCTGGCCCTCACCGAATTCATCACAGAGTGCACTATCTCTGAGCCATCCGATACTCAAGAGGCAGATCCGATCTGGAAAGTTTATGTCGACGGCTCATCTTGCGAGGTGGGAAGCGGCGTGGGCGTCATCTTCAAAGGCCCTGAAAACTTCATCCTCCAGTATTATCTTCGCATGAACTTCCTAGCCTCTAACAACGAAACGAAATATGAGGCTATGATCGCAGGTCTCACTCTAGCGCACAAGGCAGGGGCCAGACAACTCAGGGCCTTTGGCGACTCCCAGCTCGTGGTCAACCAGATCACCGGGGAGTACGAGGCTCGTGATGCTCGGATGGTCCGAAACTTGGCAAAAGTCCAGTAGCTCTTGACGTCCTTCGATTTCTCCTCGGTAGAACGGATCCCCAGGGAGCAAAATGCCTAGGCTGATTCCTTGTCAAAACTCGCTTCTTCATTCTTCGAGGGCCTCAACCACACCATCCTGATCGAAGTCCTCCGAAGCCCAGCATCAACCTCCCCGAAGCCCTCTGCCTCACCACCAAACCTCCACTAGAGGACTGGACGACCCCTATCAGTAAGTTTCTGGAGGAAGGCGAGCTTCCTCAAGATCAAGCCGAGGCGAGAAGGATCAGGGTCCGTTCAGAAAGGTTCACCATAATCAACGAGATCCGCTCCAAGCGCTCGTACACAACTACGGACGGAAGGCCCTACCTCCGCTGCCTGGTCCCCAACGAAGCCAAGTACGCTCTGAAAGAACTGCATGAAGGGGTCGGGGGATGTCACATGGGGAGCAGGTCGCTCGCCAGAAAGCCCTAAACCACGGGTACTACTGGCCGACCATGTTACAAGATGCCCAAGACCTCGTCAAAAGGTGAGGCCCTTGCCAAAGATTCTCCTCAGTGAAAAGGCTCCCACAAGACAACCTCCGCTCCCTGGTCAGTCCGACCCCCTTTGCTATGTGGGGGATGGACTTGGTCGGCCCTTTTCCGAAAGCGACGGGCCAAAGGAAGTTCCTGGTGGTGGCATCGACTACTTCACCAAATGGATCGAGGCAGAGCCCCTGGCTACGATCACAGAGGACCAAACTCATCAATTTTTCTGGAAGCACATCATCTGCCGGTTCGGGATCCCGTAGGTACTCATCACAGACAACGGGACCTAATTCGCTGGCAAAAACTTCCGAAAGTTCTGTGGAGACTTCGGTGTCCAGCAACACTGCTCATCCATATGTCATCCTTATTCAAACGGCCAGGCCAAAAATGCGAACCGCTAAATTGTTGACGGCCTTAAGAAGCGATTGGATAATTTACCCAAGGGGCTATGGGTCGACGAGTTGCCGAGTGTACTCTGGGCGCACCGGACGATGAAGAGAATCCCTATAGGAGAGTCACCGTTCAACCTAACCTACGGCCTAGAGGCGGTTATACCCTTAGAGATCGACCTCCCTTCACCCAAGATCATGGCCTTTGACGAGGAGGACAACTCAACGGACCTCAGAGCCAACTTGGATCTATTCGACGGGTTCAGGGAAAAATTCACCGTCAGAAGAAGCATATACCAGCAACACATAGAGAGATTTTACAAAAAGAAGGTACGCCCCACCAACATTATGTTACGTGACCGCGTGCTCAAGAAACAGTCGGTATCCAATTCCGGACAAAAAAGAAAGCTGGCCCCCAACTGGGAGGGGCCATATAAGGTCTCCAAAGTGGTAGGCCAAGGCACGTACCGACTTGCAGACCTAGAGGACAGAATAGTGAAGAGGCCGTGGAATGCGGAGCACCTCATCAAGTTCCTCGAAGGGGAGGACTAGTCCATTTTTTGTATCTGAACTTATGTAACTGACCTCTTGTAATCGACATTACGTGCCACCCCTTTTTGCATAAAGAGGAATGAAATAAATGACCCTATTTCTTTCCCGTTTTTATTTCAAATTCTCTATGTAAACCCATGCACTTTTCACGAACGGAGCGACTCTTTGTGCCGACCCTCAAGCCTCGACACCCCGTGGCACTCTCGAGCACAAGGGTAGCTTTCTTAAGCTAAGGCACCTGAGCTCGACGCGCTGTGCCGACCCTCAAGCCTCGACACCTCGCGGCACTCTCGAGCACAATGGTAGCTTTCTCAAGCTAAGGCACCTGAGCTCGATGCACAGTGCCGACCCTCAAGCCTCGACACCCGATGGCACTCTCGAGCACAAGGATAGCTTTCTCAAGCTAAGGCACTTGAGCCCGATGCTCAGTGTTGACCCTCAAGCCTCGACACCCTGTGGCACTCTTGAGCACAAGGGTAGATTCCTCAAGCTAAGGCACCTGAGCTCGATGCTCTGTGCCGAACCTCAAGCCTCGACACCCCACGACACTCTCGAGCACAAGGGTAGCTTTCTCAAGCTAAGGCACCTGAGTCCGATGCTCTGTGCCGACCCTCAAGCCTCGATGCCCCGCGGTGATCTCGAGCACAAGGGTAGCTTCCTCAAGCTAAGGCACCTGAGCTCAACGCTCTGTGCCGACCCTCAAGCCTCGACACCCCAAAGCACTCTCGAGCACAAGGGTAGCATCCAGCTAAGGCACCTGAGCTCGACGATCTGTGCCAGCCCTCAAGCCTCAACACCTCGCGGCACTCTCGAGATAAGGGTAGCTTCTAGCTAAGGCACCTGAGCTTGACGCTCTATGCCGACCCTCAAGCCTCGATACCCTGTGGCACTCTCGAGCACAAGGGTAGATTTCTCAAGCTAAGGCACCTGAGCTCGATGCTATCTCCTAAAAAAAGGGGGACTGGAATCGAAAGAGTCATTTTTATTGAGAAACACATCGGGAGACCACGGTACAATAAAGTTATTACAAACGACTATCACCTCAGCCTAAACTCTCCTCAGAGCCCCTCCGAGCTAACACAGGCCAATTCAAACCCCGCCGAGTGGGGAGCGGCTTGGCTCCCCAGCCTAGCCACCAGAATCCATAGGAGCAGCCACAGTGGATACACCGGCCACCGAGCTTTGGGCATCGTCCGGCCTCACATATTCCAACTGCCAAACCGGAGACGGCTCGCGGCCCGAGGGGCGCCCACCCCCCGAGGAGACCGATCTGACTCCCGACAGCCCCAACATCATCTTGTAACGGTGAATCTCGATCTCTTTCTCCACAATAACCTCTGAAGTCGGCCGCTGAACTGAGGCACTTGACATGGAAAACCAAGGCCAACACCTCCCAGGTCGTGGTCGACTATCGCCTTCTTCAATTGAGCCGCATCCACACTCAGCTCCTTCGACTTGTTTCGGAAGTAGTGGAAAGCTGCATCGTGATTATGAGCTTCCTTCCAGTATCGATCAAGGTTGGACTCCAATACCTTGATCTTGTTCCGAAGCCATGTCACCTCGGATCGTCGACGATTCGACTCAAGGAGGGAGGCCGACATCTGACAGAAGTGAAACAAAAAATCATTCCGAGGCCAATAGTTCCTAACTTCTAATCTCAAAAATACTACAAGTCAGAAGGATTGGTCAGGCAAAGAAGATCATCCCAAAATCAAAGCAAAAGTCGAGGTCAAAGCACTTGGCCAAACAAAAACTCCTTGTTATAAATTAGAATGCTTTACAAAATATTGTTGTGGCCAGTCCCCCTTCGGCAAATAAAATTTCAGGGAAAAAAGTAAAAGAAAAAGGAAAAAATGACTACTACTTATTGACAACCTCTCCCTCGGCGTTGGCAGCGACGATAGGGTCGACAACGGGATCGACGATTGGCTCGGCTCCGCCTCCGGTCTCCCCTTCGACTTGAGTGTCGCCCCCGGGGGTCTTCGGCAGCTCGGGGATCTCCATGTCATAGTCGAAGTCCGCAAGGTCTAAGGTCGGGTAGAAGTGTTTGACATGGCCCAGCGCTCAATCCTACACCTCATTCTGGGCCTCGATGACCATGTCTTGGGCCTTCAAGGTGAGCATCCCTCTTTCCACCTCAAATGCCTTCTTCAGTGTGGCCTCCTTCCGCAGCCCCTCATCAGCCATTGAGGCCAGGTCGGCCTTTAGGGCCTGCTCTCGCTTCTGAGAAGCGTCCAAGGCCAGCTTGAGGTCCATCATCTCGCGCTTGAAGCGGTTCGCCTGGTTTCTTTCATACTTCAACTCCTGGTAGTGGAGCCTCATCACTTGAGCGCCAAAAAAACAAGCCTGCAGGCGAGGTTAAACAATTAGCAAATGGAGCGGAAACAGAAATACATGGTATCACCCATAAAATTTACCTGCACGCTTACTTGGGCCCACCTCATGTAGGCTGACTCAAAGGTGTCGGCACTCATGCTCTGTCGATCACGAGGCGTGGCCATCTTGTCCATGAATTCAACAACAATGGGACCCTCCGTCAAGGTATCCCCTTTTCGAATGGCCCAGTCATGGACCCATGGCCAAAGCCCCTCCTCCCCGACCATGGCCTGGGCATCGATGCGAGGTGGGAACACCCTCCTGCACGACCATAGTCACCTTCAAGGCACTAGAGATCGGAACTACCGAGGTCTCACGAGTCTGATTGGACCTCACCTTCTTGGCCCTTGGCTCCGACTGACCCTCGGGACGTGCTTGCGAAGAGCCCCCCGCTTACTTCCCCGGGCCGGCCTGCTCCGCCTTTTGCCTTTTCAAGGCAAGCCTCCTCTCCTTGATCGATTCTGCATCCATATCTGTACGAAGATTCATTAAAAAGTGATGAGCACAAAAGAAAATTACAAAAAGAAAAACAAACGAAAGACATACGAGACGAGGCGGGGATCAGTCCGAAGCGGGCCATGTGACTCACTGTCACCTTCGGCCAACTTATGTTGTTACTCTTGCGAAGATGCTCTACAAAGGCCCACTCCTTGGCCGAAAGATCACCCTTTTTGGGGCCCTTGAAGTTAGGCTTGTAGAAGTTCCACCTTGTCGAAATTTTCCATGGCTCCTTGCTCCTGACGACGAAGTACTTCTTTTTCCATTCCTTTATCGAGTCAGGGTGGCCATGCATGACCTTGCCCCCACTCCGAGGCAACACGTAATAGATTCCCATGACCTTGCCCCCACTCTGAGGCGACACGTAATAGATTCCCTCAAATTCGCTGGACAAGCTAACGCCCAACAGGGCTTGGAAGATGTTTAGCCTAAGCGGTACCCTCCTATCCTCGCACAGCAAGACGAAGCTCACCATCTGCTTCCACGAGTATGGACCATACTCATCAGGCATAACGAGGCCCAATTCAGTACTTCACGGATGAAGGGGTGGATGGGTTGCCTCAGTCCTGAGGAGAACGCGTCCAAGGAAAAGATGCAGTACCAGGGTGCTAGAGGGTCGGTAGGCCTAAGACCAGCATTGGGGACCATCAACTCGAACTCCCTCCCAATGAAGTAGCTCGCGCGAATCACCGACAGGTTGTCCTCTTTCAAAATAGTGGGGATACCGTCCATATTGATCTTCACATGGCTTGGCGAGGAGGGTTGTACCCCGTAACGGACCAAGTCCCCAACGTCGTCCGGGTACATCCTGATCGATAACAGCTGCGATAGGAAGGGGACCTCCAGCATTCAGGTAGCAATCGTCTCGTCAGGGCTGCTAGGCATGGTTCACTTCATCCTCTTCTTCCGAATCTTGGGAGCCATCTCAGGCGACGGAGTGGCCAGCGACTCGAGGACGGAGGCCCTCGAGGAGGAGTACATCCCCTCGGCCTGTTCACCCTCAACTCTGGCACCTTCGGCGGAACGAACCCCCTCGACTGGTCCCTTCTCGAAATTGGCTCTTTTGGCAGATTGCACCTCCTCGTCCTCATCATCGACATCCTAGATAGGATGCTCCTGCTCATCCGAATTGCTGCTTTCTACCACAAACGGCTTGCGAGTACAGAGCGATTGCACAACATAGATGTTCTCGTCCCTTTCCCAAGAAGAGGAATCCGACAGACCCGTGTGAGTGCCACTACCGGGGGTAGAGACTAAAGAGCCGGACTGAGCCCTAGACATATTAAAAATACGAACCTAATTAGATTCTGAATGGAAGGTGGCCAGAAAGCTAATCGCCGATGAACGGAAAACCTTAAGAGAGAGAAGCTCTGGGATCTAGAGAGAGAGAGAGAAAGTGAGAAATGACGGAGAGGGCTTGCGGTGAATATATAGAGAACATGAGACTCTTTGATTCTTGCAATAACGGGACCTCGATTCTCGCAAAAATAGTTCCTAGAATTCCGTGAAAATGGTTCCCAGAATTCTGTGAAAATGATGTCAGCAGAACACGCGTCGCACAAGGGCACGTCACTCTATGCCGACCCCCTAACCCGCGATGCTCGGAAGTAATCTCGAGCACAGGGGTAGCTTTCTCAAAGCTAAAGTCGCTTGAGCTCGTCGCTCTGTGCCGACCCCCTAAGCCTCGACACTCGAAAGTTATGTCGAGCACAGGGGTAGCTTTCTCCAAGCTAAAGTTGCTTGAGCTCGACGCTCTGTGCCGACCCCCTAAGCCTCGATGCTCAGAAGTGATCTCGAGCACAATGGTAGCTTTCTGAAAGCTAAAGTCGCTTGAGCTCGGAACTCTGTGCTGACCCCCTAAACCTCGACGCTTGGAAGTAATCTCGTGCACATGTGCTAAAGTTGCTTGAGCGCGACGCTCTAAGCCTCGATGCTCGGAAGTGATCTCGAGCACAGGGGTAGCTTTCTCAAAGCTAAAGTCGCTTGAGCTCGATGCTCTGTGCCGACCCCTAAGCCTCGATGCTCGGAAGAAATCTCGAGCACAGTGGTAACTTTCTCAAAGCTAAAAGACACTTGAGCGCGACACTCTGTGCCGACCCCCTAAGCCTCGACGCTCGGAAGTAATCTCCAGCACAAGGGCAGCTTTCTCAAAGCTAAAGTCGCTTGAGCTCATCGCTCTGTGCCGACCCCCTAAACCTCGATGCTCAGAAGTAATCTCGAGCACAGGGGTAGCTTTCTCAAAGCTAAAGTCGCTTGAACTCGATGCTCTATGCCGATGCCCTAAGCCTCGACACTCGGAAGTGATCTCGAGCACAGGGGTATTTTTCTCAAAGCTAAAGTCACTTAAGCACGATGCTCTGTGCCGATCCCCAAAGCCTCGACACTCGGAAGTGATCTCGAGCACAGGGGTAGCTTTTTCAAAGCTAAAGTCGCTTGAGCTCGACGCTCTGTGCCGACCCCCTAAGCCTCGATGCTCGGAAGTAATCTCTAGCACAGGGGTAGCTTTCTCAAAGCTAAAAGTCGCTTGAGCTCGATGCTCTGTGCCGAACCCTTAAGCCTCGACGGCTCGGAAGTAATCCTGATCACAGGGGTAGCTTTCTCAAATCTAAAGTCGCTTAAGCTCGACGCTCTGTGCCGACCCCCTAATCCTGGATGCTCGGAAGTAATCTCAAGCACAGGGGAAGCTTTCTCAAAGCTAAAGTTGCTTGAGCACGACACTCTATGCCGACCCCCTAAGCCTCGATGCTCAGAAGTAATCTCGAGCACAGGGGTAGCTTTCTCAAAGCTAAAGTCGCTTCAGCCGACGCTCTGTTCCAATCCCCTAAGCCTCGATGCTCGGAAGTAATCTCGAGCACAGGGGTAGCTTTCTCAAAGCTAAAGTCGCTTGAGCGGGATGCTGTATGCCACCCCCCTAAGCTTCAACCCTCGACAGTGATTTCGATCACAGGGGTAGCTTCCTCAAAGCTAAGTCGCCATGGGCTCGACGCTCCGAACCGACCCCCTAAGCCTCGACCCTGGACAGTGATTTTGAGCACATGGGTAGCTTCCTCTAGGCTAAGTCTCCAGGGGCTCGACACTCCGAACCGACCCCCTAAGCCTTGACCCACGACAGTGATTTCGAGCATAAGGGAAGCTTTCTCAAAGCTAAGTCGCCATGGGTTCGATGCTCCGAACTGACCTCCTAAGCCTCGACCCTCGACAGTGATTTCGAGCACATTGGTAGCTTCCTCAAATCTGAGTCTCCATGGGCTCGACGCTCCGAACCGACCCCCTAAGCCTCAACCCTTGACAGTGATCTCGAGCACAGGGGTGGCTCCCTTAAAGCTAATTCACCATGGGTTCGACGCTCCGTACCGACCCCCTAAGCCTCGACCCTCGATAGTGATTTCGAGCACAGGGGTGGCTTCCTCAAAGCTAAGTTGCCATGGGCTCGATGCTCCGAACCGACCCCTAAGCCTTGACCCTCGACAGTGATCTCGAGCACAGGGGTTGCTCCCTCAAAGCTAAGTCGCCATGGGTTCGACACTCCGAACCGACCCCTAACCCTAGACCCTCGACAGTGATTTCAACCATAATGGTAGCTTCCTCAAAGCTAAGTCATCATGGGCTCGACGCTCCGAACCGACCCCCTAAGCCTCGACCCTCGATAGTGATCTCGAGCACAGGGTTGGTTTTCTTAAAGCTAAGTCTCAATGGGTTTGACACTCCGAACCGACCCCCTAAGCCTCGACCCTCGACAGTGATTTTGAGCACAATGATAGCTTCCTCAAGGCTAAGTCACCATGGGCTCGACGCTCCGAACCGACTCCTAAGCCTCGATCCTCGGTAGTGATCTCGAGCACAGGGGTAGCTCCCTCAAAGCTAAGTCGCCATGGGTTCGTTGCTCCGAACCGACCCCCTAAGCCTCGACCCTCGACAGTGATTTCCAACACAATGGTAGCTTCTTCAAAGCTAAGTTGCCACGGGTTCTACACTCCGAACTGACCCCCTAACCCTTGACCCTCGACAATGATTTTGAGCACAATGGTAGCACGATGCTCGGAAGTGATCTCGCGCATAGGGGCAGTTTTCTCAAAGCTAAGTCGCTTGAGATCGACGCTCTGTGCCGACCCCCTAAGTCTCGATGCTCGGAAGTGATCTCGAGCACAGGGGTAGCTTTCTCAAAGCAAAGTTGCTTGAGCGCGATGCTCTGTGCCGACCCTGTAACACCTTGAATTGTACGATACTTATATGTGTGTGTGTGTGTGTGTGTGTGTGTGTGTGTGTGTGTGTGTGTGTGTGTGTGTGTGTGTGTGTATTGTCTGTATGCATGCACATGATTGCAGCGTTTGGTTTGATTTTGCTATCATAGGTGTGCGGTTTGGTTTGCAGGGCGGTTCATAAGGTTGGTTGCATTCTAGAAGATGTACGAGAATGAGGAGGACCAGTATATAACATTGTATGATACTACGATAGGTATATCTTGCGTATACTCGATAAACCTCTTTTCTCGCATCTAAGAACCCATTTAAGAACTAAATAGGGCAGCCAATCCATTGTAACCAAAACCATTGGCTAGAGACCATGGTTTTTCTCACAAAACCACCCTAGTCTACACCCTAAAACCTACTCCCTACTACCCCCTACCTTCCTCTCTCTTTCCTCACTAATTTTTCCATTAAAAACCCCTTCATTCTTCTCCTATGTTCTGAAAATTTCAGAACTCAAACCAAAGAAAAGAAGAGAAGGTGAGAAAGGAAGAAAGATTGAAGAAGGAGCTCTTGGAGTGATTCTTGAGGAAGTGAAGCTCAAAGCTACCATCTAATCCACAATCAACTCAGGGTGGGGAGTTTCTCTAAACCTTTCTTTTGTTCTTGATTGATTTCTTGCATGTATGTGTAGTAGTAAAAGGTAGAATGAATGTTTAATAAGATTGGAAGTTGAAATCAGAAACTAGAACTAGAAGCTTGATCTGTATGCTATCTTCTAGATTTTCCCGAGAGTAAACCACATGGAATCTGATCATGAAAGTTTTAGAGATTGTTTTTTTATATGTCTAGATGATTCATAAATTATTTCGGATTTTTCTGAGGTTGTTTATTATTTTAATAAAATCCATTTGTGGAGCAGTACCGTAAGGCAGTAGCAGAAATTATTTACTGTGATACCTGAGATTGTTGGATATTTCATAATTAATTGGAACATGATATCGTTCTAAAATTTTTACCATGTTTACCCACATGGATCTAGACTCTACAGAAAAATCAAGAAAATATTTGGATGAAGTCACAGGAATGTCAAAAATTGTTCTATCAACAGTAGCTAGAGCTGTAATTGAAGAACAGGATGATTTTTGTGCTTAAATGAAACATAAAAAACTCAGTGTAGACTTAAAATTTGGGCTTGAAACCGTTTGCATGTTGTTATTTATGAAGCCTAGTTTCCTTAATATAAATTTTGTGACTATTGGATGAGTATAGAATTTATGATGGATTTTATAGAATGTACTATGCTGGATTCAGTCAGATTTGACACCCTGTAGAGAAGACACAATTGAGACTCCTTAAGAGAAAATTTTGAGGAAGTGTTTCAGAAGATTATAGTAGACAGCAAGACCTTTCTAACAAGACCTATTTGATGTGTTTCCAGTAAGTGGTTGATTTATTATGATTTTTGCAATACTCGGCAGAGACTAGGATTGAGCTGAGTGCTCTGATTGAGAAAGTCTTAGTGTGTGACTTGGTACACTTGAGAGTAATGTGTGTTTTAGGGAAATCTAATGGCATATTTTGGACTTGTGACCAACTAGAGGATTGTAGAGTACATCCACACCTTTCCATAGAACTTAGGTTTTTAGCATTCTGATGAGTGAGCAGTGTTTTATGCTACCGGTAAGGTGTAGCCCGTGTACAGGAAATACACAGGCTGAGGCTTGAGAGGCCATTTTGAGGACTTAGATAATGGAATTTGAGGTTATGATCAACTAGGAAGTTGTAGACTAGGTTCTTACCTTTCCGGATTAGGCTTGTACACCCCAATCGGAGTTGTATCGAGGGAGTTATGACATTTTTAAGTTTCGGGCAGAAACTCCGTAGGTTGCTTAGTCTTGGGTTTTGACTAGGTATTGTGAGGACTTTTCCCCTGTGTACTATTAGAGTTAATAACTCTTGTCTGGGGATGTTTGGTATTTGTTGTTGGTTTTGTTGACTCCCATAGTGGGTGTGTGACTCGAGTTAGTCACTAGGGTAAGGTGATACCCTGCATCTATCGATCCTAAGTTATGAACTTCCACCGAAGCGTAAGACGTCTAAGCCATGTCGTCAAATTAAGCTCTTTAGGGCTAAACACACATTCATTGCCGGATTAGGGTTGAATGTAGGCCATAGCGCTGGACAATTCCAATCCCGGGGAAGTAGCAAACCAAACTGGTATCGCCAGGGCCAAAGGTCGATAGGCAAGTTTTTGGAAGCAATCTTACCTTTTACCCAAAGTGATTAGAATGAGGCTGGGATTAGAGTGATTCATTAGGGGTTTGGTAATTGCATTAGTACTAGCAGACCATAGTCAGTGTTGTACCTTCCTGTCGTAGGGATACGTTTTTGGCACTCATGATTGAGTCATCGGCTCGTATCTCGATCTGTTAATTCCCAAAGTTTGCCGGAGTAAGGAACGGGAGGCTGAAGGGATTTGACCCCCGAGGCCATTACGTTCCTATGCATGTGGGTTTTTGTTTATATATATATCAGTTCACAGCCGGGTTAGGGGTGAACACGCATGCGTCAGTCCACAGCCGGGTTAGGGGTGGACACACGAATTACACGGTCTTGCAACTGAATTCAACGCGGCTTTCTGAAGAGGTCCGTACGCGGGTACTGAGTGGCAAACACGACCACCACTTAGGCACTGCAGTGGCAGAACTAGACCAACCAACTGCAACCTCCTTGGGCTACTGACGATCTATTGGGAACTGGTTGAGTACAAGAATAGGATGCATGGCGAGGTTTTGAATCCCTAAACAGTGGAGAAAGACGGCTAGATTTGGGGGCGTATGTAGTATGGGATGCATTCTTTCTCCAAAGTCTTGCTTGAAATAGAGTCAGACATGTGATTTGTTGCATCTAGTCATAGGATCATGGCATACCACTGCATTAGAACCCAAATCCATTAAACCCTTGTTTGGCACATCACTTTTCTTTTGCATAAAATTATGGTTGTGATTGTAGTTTAGAGGATCGCTGTTATTATCAGCTTTGCGTCAGTCGAAGTACTGAAGTTCCCCACCTTTTAGGTATCGGTTCTACCATTCATGCAGATGCAGAAATATCAGAGTCGCGCAGCAGAAGTCTTAAGCCAAAGAGCAAGCCCCAGGGAAGCAGATTGACCGTTTAGTGGAGCTTTGGCAGTAAGCCGTCGACTGCCATTCCGGGAGACAGCTGTTAACTTTACAAGTTGAGTCTGTAAATATTTGTAATAGGTTGTAATTAGTTGATGTAATTTGTATTCTTGTTCAAGAACAAGACATTAGTTGTAATCAATGATGTAATGACCTTATTTGGCAATAAAAAGTTTTTAAATTTCCATGTTATTACTGTATTGAGATGCATTTGAAGGCAAAGATTCTGGTGAGTGTCACGGATGTCCGATAACGGGAATCCGAAGCGCTACAGACCCCCTAAGCCTCGACCCTCGGCAGTGATTTCGAGCACAGGGGTAGCTTCCTCAAAGCTAAGTCGCCATAGGCTCGACGCTCGAACCGACCCCCTAAGCTTTGATCCTCGATAGTGATTTCGAGCACATGGGTAGCTTTCTCAAAGCTAACTCGCCATGGGCTCGACGCTCCGATCTGACCCCCTAAGCCTCGACCCTCAACAGTGATTTCGAGCACAAGGGTAGCTTCCTCAAAGCTAAGTCGTCATGGGTTCGACGCTCCGAACCGACCCCGTAAGCCTCGACCCTCTACAGTGATTTCGAGCATAATGGTAGCGTCCTCAAAGGTAAGTCGTCATAGGCTCGACGCTCCAAACCGACCCCTAAGCCTCGACCCTCGACAGTGATCTCGAGCATAGGGGTGGCTCCCTTAAAGCTAAGTCACCATGGGTTCGACGCTCCGAACCGACCACCTAAGCCTTGTCCCTCGATAGTGATTTTGAGCACAGGGGTAGCTTCCTCAAAGCTAAGTCATCACAGGCTCGACGCTTCGAACCGACCCCTAAGCCTCGACCCTCGACAGTGTTTTCGAGCACAATGGTAGCTTCCTCATCAGAATCGCTGCTTTCTACCACAAACGGCTTGCGAGTACAGAGCGGTTGCACAACATAGACGTTCTCGTTCCTTTTCCAAGAAGAGGAATCCGACATATCCGTGTGAGTGCCATTGCCGAAGATGGAGGTTAAAGAGCCGGACTAAGCCCTTGAAATATTAAAAATACCAACCTGATTGGAGTCTGAACGGAAGGTGGCCGGGAAGCTAATCGCCGATGAACGAAAAACTTCTAGAGAGAGAAGCTCTGGGATATAGAGAGAAAGAGTGAAAGTAAGAAATGAGCGTGAGGGCTTAAGGTGTATATATAAAGAACATGAGACTCTTCGATTTTCGCAATAAAGGCTCCTCGATTCTCCCAAAAATGGTTCCTAGAATTCTGTGAAAATGGATCCTAGAATTCTGTGAAAATGACGTCAGTAGGACATGCGTCGCATAGGGGCATGTCACTCTATGCCGACCCCCTAAGCCTCGACGCTCGGAAGTAATCTTGAGCACAGGGGTAGCTTTCTCAAAGCTAAAGTCGCTTGAGCTCAATGCTCTGTGCCGACCCCTAACCCTCGACGCTCGGAAGTAATCACGAGCACAAGGGTAGATTTCTGAAAGCTAAAGTCACCTGAGCTCGGTCCTCTGTGCCGACCCACAAAGCATCGACGCTCGAAAGTAATCTCGAGCACAAGGGTAGCTTTCTCAAAGCTAAAGTCACTTGAGCGCGATGCTCTGTGCCGACCCCTAAAGCCTCGACGCTCGGAAGTGATCTCGAGCACAGTCGCCTGAGCTCGATGCTCTGTGCCGACCCCCTAAGCCTCGATGCTTGGAAGTAATCTCGAGCACAGGGGTAGCTTTCTTAAAGCTAAAAGTCACTTGAGCGCGACGCTCTGTGCCGACCCCTAAAGCTTGGACACTCGAAAGTGATCTCAAGCACAGGGGTAGTTTTCTCAAAGCTAAGTCGCTTGAGCATGACGCAGTGTAGCGCCCCGATTTCCAAATACTGGGAAAACCGAGACACGAGCCAGGACTTTTTCTTCAATTAGTCACAATACACAGAAAAACAGGAGAATTTAAAACTTTTTATTCAACACCAATGTATTACAAGACTGAATATTATACCACTGCAATCCATTATAATAATGTTACGATATTGCCTTTGCATTTCCAAGTATTACAACCTTCAACATCTCATATCAGAGTACTTCTCAACTAATCCATATATTACAGCGGAAATAAATATAACATTGACTCCTTGCTTTCCTTGTCTTGAGTCCTCCTGAATCTCACCCTAGTACTTCGACGATCCAGTACCTATGGAAGTGGGGACGTCAGTATTCACTGATGCTTAAAGGCTGATGATATGGCTAAAAATGGGGTTAAATCGGAGCCGTCCAGTTTGGACACGAATCTTGATGCTCGGGGGCAAAACGGTAACTTCACACTCAAGCAAATCCAAGACGGGTACCAGATCTCCTTTTCACAGATCCTATAACCCGCGAACAGACCCACTCCAACTGGGTACGGTCCCGACCCAAGGCAAACCCAAACCAATAAGGGGCAAATCAGGATCCCTGATTTTGCCAAATCAGCACCCCTGATTTGCTCCCACCGGGAATCAAGGGCTAATCTCCCAAAACAGAATAGGAGGATTTCCCTCCTTGCTGTTAGGCAGGAAATCATGCCCCTAACCGCTCCAAAGGCGACTATAAATATGACCCCTCTACCACCATGACCAGGTTAATCAATCATTCACCACTTTTAAGCTCTTTGTTAATCTTTTCTGATTACTGACAAGAGCGTCGGAGGGTGCGTCGC
This sequence comes from Hemerocallis citrina, assembly GCA_017893485.1. Taxonomy (NCBI): domain Eukaryota; kingdom Viridiplantae; phylum Streptophyta; class Magnoliopsida; order Asparagales; family Asphodelaceae; genus Hemerocallis; species Hemerocallis citrina. The sequence goes on from CM030364.1 coordinate 37,534,680, forward strand.
CGGAATCAACCCCGGTGTCTCGCACTTCCTTGCAGGTCGCGGCAGGAGCGAGAAGGCCGAGTCAACTGTTCAGGTTGTTCCCGAACTCACAAGTTCTATCTGTTTACCCCCACACCGAAATCAGCGGTAACAGATTGGCGCCGTCTATGGGAAACCACCACACGAACAGCCTCAGCCATTCCTCGTCGTCCGCTGCAGCCATGCCTCCGAAGAAGGCCAAATCTAGAGGGTCCAACCGGGTGGCCAATCCCACTGACCCTACGGAGGAAGCCCCAGTCAACCCTATTCCACAATCCAGTCTCCCTCCGCCGGCACAGCAGGTCCCTCCTCCTCATCCCAATCAGCAACCCAACAACGGTCTGTCCGGTCACAACGGTCGGAAGGGAAAGCAGCCCCTCAATCCAGGACATGTCTCTGTCCATAATGGGTCCTCGGACTCGATGGCTTCCCATCATCCCGACCTCCGCATCACACTTCTGAACCGCCAGAAGGACGACGACCTCCGCACCCATTTTGACGAGAGGCGGGCCCGAGAGGGAGCCTCCCGCCAGCGTCAAGGTGAGCGGTCCCCGCGTCGCCGAGACGGTAGAAGGTCCCCGGACCGCAGAGGCCGAGCGGCATCCCCCGAGCGCCGAAGGAGGAGGTCCCGGTCCCCCAGGGATCGGCGTCATCCGAGGGACCGAGAAGTGCCTATCAGTCGGGCCGAATTCCTCCAATTTCAGGAGACCGTTATGCAGGCTCTCAACCTCCGGCAGAATGTCCAGGATGTACAGAGGGCTCCGACGCCCCCGAGGGATCCGAGTCCTCGCCGCCGCACCCGGAGCCCTTCCCCGGCTCCCAGCCGTCAACAGCGGCAAACGAGCCCTCACCGGTCTCAGGACTACCGGCGCCGCAGTCCACGCTCCCCTTCCTATGAAGAGGAGTCCGGGGGGTCGTACGACTACCAGCGGAGAGAAGACGCCCTTATCCGCCGTCTCCATGAGGTGGAAAGGCGCATCGGCCGCATTGACAGGGAAGAAGAGTCCCGAGTCGGAACATTCCGTCCGAGCCGACCCCCCTTTTCACGGTCGATCATGGAGGCCCATATACCGAGGAGTTTCAAACCGCCACAGTTTGAAACATACTCAGGGGAATCCGACCCAGTCGACCACATCGAAAGCTTCAAGACCCTGATGCTCATCCATCAAGCTTCGGACGCTGTACTCTGCAGGACCTTCCCTGCCACCCTTAGGGGGTCGGCTCGGGAATGGTATTCCAGGCTCGCCCCCTCCTCCATCTTCTCGTTCGAGCAGTTTGAGACACTGTTCATTACTCACTTCGTGAGTAGCAGGCGAGCCGAGAAGACAAGTCTCTCCCTGCTGAACCTGCGGCAGGCAAGGGAAGAGAAGCTGCGGGACTACGTGAAGAGATTCACCGCGGAGGTCAGGTCTATCGCCTCCTTAGACCAGTCCGTGGCGACCGTGGCGTTCCAGTCGAACGTCCTCAACGCGAACCTCCGCTCGTCCCTAGCAAAGAAGCCCCCGCATGACTTCGCCGACCTCCTCCTTAGGTGCGAGAAGTACATCCGGGCAGAGGAGGCCGAAGCCCTTCCGAGCTTCGGAGGGCCCTCCGCAGGGTCGAAAAGGAAGGCGACAGGGGAAGAGGGGTCCAAGAAAGCCCAGAAGGACAGTGGCGGTCACCGTCGCGCTCCCCCCAGATTCGAGAAGTTCACTCCCCTCACCACCAACGTCTCCACTATCCTGATGGAGGTCGAGAAGGAGGGGGTCATTCCTCCGGCGCCGAGGATGCACACCCCGGCAAAGAGGAGGAACAAAGATAAGTGGTGTCGTTACCACCGAGGCCACGGCCACGACACGAACGACTGTCGGGCCTTGAAGGACGAGATCGAAGCCCTCATCCGGAGGGGGCAATTGGCAAAGTTCGTGAAGACGAACGACCGGGCGGATCGCAATTCTCCTCCGGCTCGGGGGGCTAACAAGCGCCCCGAGCGGCGCGAAGAAACACCCGAGTTCGAGGAGGAAAGGATTCTGCACATGATCCACGGAGGCCCCATGGGCGGCTCCTCTAATACGTCCTGGAAAGCCTTCGTCCGAGAGGTAAACTCGGTCCACAGTGCTCCTCCTCCCAAAGGTCTCGGCGTCCCCGTGTCCTTCTCGGACGCCGACCTCGAAGGAGTCCGAACCCCACACTGTGATGCCCTCGTCATCGACCTCCGCATGGCCAACTTCAAGGTGCAGAGGATTTTGGTCGACAATGGGAGTTCGGTCAATATCCTTTTCCTCTCGGCCTTCCGAGGCCTGCAGCTGTCCCGAGACCGTCTCAAGCCAGCCGGTTACACACTCCATGGGTTCACGGGGGTCCCGGTAACCATCGAAGGGGTGATAACCCTGGACGTTACTGCAGGAAGCACCCCTACTACCCGGACCGAGCCGATGGACTTCATGGTCGTCGACGTCCCGGCAGCATACAACGTCATCCTAGGCCGACCCGGGCTTGCCGCCCTGGAGGCTGTCCCCTCGGCGTATCATTTGAAGATGAAGTTCCCCACTCGCTCTGGAGTAGGGGAAGTAAGGGGAAGCCAAGAAACAGCCCGGAAGTGCTACATGACTTCCACCGGTGGGCCAGTGCTCTCGCTCGAGACACTGGAGATCCCCGAGCCGAAGGCTCGCCCAACGTCCGAGCCGGCGGACGAGTTAGAAGAAGTGCTCTTCTCAGACGAGGAGCCGAGCCGAAAGTTCCTCGTCAGCAAGTCCTTGCCGACCGTGCTGTATTCTGACTTGGTGAGGTGCATCCGGGATAACCGCGACCTGTTTGCTTGGTCGGCCGCGGACATGCCCGGCATTTCCGAGGAACTGCTCGTCCATCGCCTGAGCGTCGAACCGGGGTACAAACCGGTTCAGCAGAAGTGGCGGAAGTTCGCTCCCGAGCGACAGCAGGCCATCAAGGAAGAGGTTGATAAACTTCTAAAGGCCAAGTTCATACAGGAGGTAAATTACCCCGAGTGGCTGTCGAATGTTGTGATGGTCAAGAAGTCCAATGGCTCGTGGAGGATATGCATTGACTTCACCGACCTGAACAAGGCGTGTCCGAAGGATCCCTTCCCGCGCCCGAACATCGACACCCTTATAGACGCCACCTCGGGCCATGAGCTCCTCAGCTTCATGGATGCTTTCTCGGGATACAATAAGATCCGAATGTTCCCTCCGGACATTCCGAAGACCTCCTTCGTCACCGACCAAGGCCTCTACTGCTACCGAGTAATGCCGTTCGGCTTGAAGAACGCAGGCGCCACCTACCAGCGCCTCGTCAACAAGGTCTTCCAGAACCAGATCGGCCGAAACATGGAGGTGTACGTTGATGACATGCTCGTCAAGAGCATTCGCGGCACCGATCATGTAGCCGACCTCCAAGAGGCATTTGGCGTGTTGAGGAAGCACAACATGCGACTGAACCCGAACAAGTGTGCATTCGGGGTCTCCTCGGGAAAATTCCTCGGCTTCATGGTAAGCCAACGAGGGATCGAAGCTAATTCCGAGAAGATTAAGGCCATATTAGACATGGCCCCGCCTCGGAACATCAAAGAGGTGCAGAAGCTCACTGGTCGGCTCGCTGCTATCGGTCGGTTCCTCTCTAAGTCGGGGGAGAAGTGCCTCCCCTTCTTCAAGGCACTCAGGGGGGCTAAGGGCTTTGAATGGGGCCAACCGCAACAGGAATCATTCGAACAGCTGAAGGCCTACTTGGTAAACCCCCCTCTGCTCAGCAAACCAGTCCCGGGCGAGACTCTCTTTGTCTACTTGGCTGCTTCCGAGCAGACCCTAAGCGCGGTCTTAGTAAGGGAGGAGGACCGAACACAGAGGCCAATCTACTACGTGAGCAAGGTGCTCCGGGACGCCGAGCTCCGCTATCCGAGGATAGAGAAGATAGCCTACGCTCTGGTCATGGCAGCGAGGAAGCTTCGGCCGTACTTCCAATCTCACTCGGTCGTTGTCCTGACCGACCAACCTTTAAAGTAGATCCTCTATAAGCCAGAGACCTCGAGCCGGCTGATGAAATGGTCCATAGAGCTGAGCCAGCACGACATCTCTTACCAACCTCGGACAGCAATTAAGGCGCAAGCTCTTGCCGACTTCATTGTAGAGTCCACTATCCCTGAGGTCGGCCACGTCCCGAAGGGACCTCCCATCTGGACAGTCTTCGTGGACGGATCCTCGTGTAACGAAGGAAGCGGCGCTGGCATCATTCTGAACGGCCCTGACAACTTCGTGCTCCAGTACGCGATCCGCATGAGCTTCAAAGCCTCGAACAACGAGGCAGAGTACGAGGCACTCATTGCTGGGCTCGGACTCGCCCGAAGCGCTGGAGCTCGGCGCCTCCGGATTCACAGTGATTCCCAACTAGTTGTGAACCAGGTCTTGGGTGAATATGAAGCCCGAGACGAGCGAATGGCGAAGTACCTCGCCAAGGTCCGGGACCTCATGGGCCGGTTCGAAGAGGCGCTCATTCAACGGGTCCCCCGGGAGGAGAATTTACAGGCCGACGCCCTCTCCAAGTTGGCCTCGTCCTCCTTACAAGGTCTCGAGCAGACCGTACTGATTGAAGTCCTCTCTAAGCCAAGCATCGAAGACGAGGCATCTGGCTCGGCGGAGTCCTTGCCAGTCATGCTGCAGGACAATTGGATGAAGCCACTGATGGAATTCCTAAGGGACGGGGTTCTACCCTCAGATCCCAAGGAAGCACGCCGAGTCAGAACCCGGGCCGAACGCTATGTCTTGATCGAGGGGGTCCTATACAAACGCTCTTTCTCTCAAGTAGACGGCCGACCGTACCTAAGGTGCCTCTCTCCGGATCAGGCCGAATACGCCCTACAAGAGCTTCATGAAGGCATCGGAGGGGCACACTCAGGGTTTAGGTCCTTGGCCCGGAAAGCTTTGAATTATGGGTACTTCTGGCCGACCCTTCTTCAAGACGCCGAGCGACACGTTCGGCAGTGCAGCTCCTGTCAAAGACATGCCAGCATCCGTCGCCTCCCTCAGGCCAACCTCGCCTCCCTATAGTGTCCGATCCCTTTTGCAATGTGGGGCATAGACTTACTAGGGCCCTTCCCTCCGGCTCCGGGTCAGTTCAGGTTCTTGGTTGTAGCCATTGACTACTTCTCAAAGTGGGTCGAGGCCGAGCCCCTCACCACGATAACCGAGAACAAAGTAGTACAGTTCTTCTGGAAGAGCATTATATGTAGGTTCGGCGTACCCCGAGTCCTTGTGACGGACAACGGGACTCAGTTCACCGGCTCGGCATTCCGAGCTCTGTGAGATGACCTCGTCATTCAGCAGCGCTTCTCGTCTGTCTCACACCCTCAGTCGAACGGACAGGCCGAGAATGCCAATAAGCAGATCCTCGCAGGCATCAAGAAAAGGTTGGACAGGTGTTCGAAGATCTTGTGGGTGGAGCAACTCCCTAATGTGTTGTGGAACTACCGCACAAGCAAGCGGACGCCCACCGGAGAGTCCCCTTTCAATCTTACCTACGGGGCCGAGGCCGTGATACCCCTCGAGGTCGGAATACCTTCCCCTCGGCTCATAGCCTATGACGAAGCACAGAATGCCAGGGACCTCCAAGGAAACTTGGACCTGATAGATGAGCTAAGGGAAAGGGCATCGATTCGGCAGCAGAATTATCGAAGAAGGGTCGAGCTAGCGTACAACAAAAAGGTCCGACCCGCCGACCTTAAGCAAGGAGATTTGGTCTTGAGAAAGCTAGCCATATCCCTCCCCAGTCAGAAGAGCAAGCTGGCTCCGAACTGGGAAGGTCCGTACCGGATCACAAAAGTTGTTCGGCCTGGGGCATACCGTCTCGAAGACATGGAGGGCAGAGAGCTTCCGAGAACCTGGAATGCCGACCACCTCCTAAAATACCAAGAGAGCGTTCCGGCGCCACTCTAAGTAACAGGGAGTGTCGAGCCATTCCTATCCTCCGACTTGTAACCCATTTTTCATAAATTGTACTATGTAAAACGGTTCGCCGTCCATTATCAATAAAGAAAGCTCCCTTCATGCTTATGAATTTATATACTTCTCTCTGCTCTTGTCTTGTGATTTCTAAGCTGTGGTTTGAACCAATGGTTCGGAGTCCACGTTCGGCTCGACCTCACCTTCTCGGCTCGTCCCCGGACGAGCCGGGGGTAGACCGTCGTTCGGAACTGCTCCCACAACCATTGAACTAACACCAATGGTTCGGAGTCCAACACTCGGTTCGACTCTACCACCTCGGCTCGTCCCCAGACGAGCCAGGGGTAGATCACCGTTCGGAATTGCTCCCACAACTGTTGAACTAACACCAATGGTTCGGAGTCCAACACTCGGTTCGACTCTACCACCTCGGCTCGTCCCCGGACGAGCCAGGGGTAGATCACCGTTCGGAATTGCTTCCACAACTGTTGAACTAACACCAATGGTTCGGAGTCCAACACTCGGTTCGACTCTACCACCTCGGCTCGTCCCCGGACGAGCCAGGGGTAGATCACCGTTCGGAATTGCTCCCACAACTGTTGAACTAACACCAATGGTTCGGAGTCCAACACTCGGTTCGACTTTACCACCTCGGCTCGTCCCCGGACGAGCCAGGGGTAGATCACCGTTCGGAATTGCTCCCACAACTGTTGAACTAATACCGATGGTTCGGAGTCCAACACTTGGTTCGACTTTACCTCCGCGGCTCGTCCCCGGACGAGCCAGGGGTAAATCGCCGTTCGGAATTGCTCCCACAGCCGTCGAACTCTGCGACAACCCCGAAGGCAAACACTTGGTCAAAACCCTGCCCTAAAGATTGCTTTTCGGAAATCCCCTACGTTGTGGCGAGCGCTCGGCTTACATTCAGTCCGAGCCTCGTCACGGAAACGGGAGAAGATAAGAAGGGTGGGCCTACTCCTCGGTCGGAATCTGAGCAAGTGCCATTCCGAGCCCGCAAACGGAGAAAATGCACTTTCTCCTCAACTTTCGCGCCTGATCTCGATCAGACGGCGCAGATCTCACCAACGACACTAAACGACAAGATAGTGTTTCCTAGGGAAATGTGCCCGTCTCGAGATGTGCGTCGACATCCGATGTCTCAGATTATGCCACGTCGCTCGGTACGCCGAGACTCCCTGTCTTCGGTCGGCAGCCGAGCAAGAGCCATTCCGAGCTCGCAAACGGGGAAAACTCATTTTCTCCTCCACTTTCGTGCGTGATCTCGATCAAACGGCCCAGATCTCGCCACCTGCGCTAAACGACGAGATAGCGTTTTCTTGGGAACTGCGCCACCTCGAGATCCGTGCTTACAGTCAACGCTAAACGACAAAACAAGGCACGCGCAGGAGCCCGTTCGGTTCAACGCTCTCGCCGACAAAACTACAACGTCCGGCCCAAGTTCCTCGGCACGGCCAACCCAATTACAAACAAGACGAATATGCAAAGCGATGAAAGGGAATTTTATTAATTGTCGGCGCATAATACAAAGCATTCCATTACAAGGTGTTGGCAGACAAAACCTACAATGCCCGACCTACTACACTCGTCTCTCATATAGAAACATCCTCACTAGACTGTTCGTCCTCCTCGGCTGGCAGCTCCTCTGCCTCCCCCCGGAGCTTCGCCATCACAGCCCGCAAGTGCCGCATCTCCGAGAGCAAGTCATCCCGCTCGGCGATAATCTTCGACTGAATGTGCCGAATGCATTTGACCCGCAGAGAGTTGCTGAATGCGGTTTGCGAGTCTTCATCCTCTCCTGCGGGGCTCAGCTCGACGATCCTATTCTCCAAGCGTTGGATCTCGGCTTCTCGGAGACTGAGGACCAACGAAAGATGGGCCCACTCACTCTCGGCTCGGCGTAACTTCAGATCGGCGCTCCCGGGGCTCAGAACCACCGTTCCAGAAGTGGCCTCGGATTCGGAGTCTTCGTTCGAATGCTCGGAGTCCGAGCCATGGATCGTCACCACGAGCTGAAAAGAAGGGAAAAAGAATAACACAATTTCAATACACCACCGAAGTCCAACACTTGGAAAAATTTTCTAAGGAAACTTTCAAGATTCACATTCAGATGTAATGGTGTTACAGATGGCCGAACCGACCCTACAATTAAGTTTTACAACAACCAACGAAAGTGAAAAACGACAAGGTCAAGGTCTCCTCGGAAGGGGAATGCTTCGGTTTAGGGAAACGCGAGAACGACGAGGTCTGCCCTCCGAACTCGATCCTAAACCAACGAAGCGCGACCCCCCTTCGCTGCTGGCTCTGACCACGGCGCCTGCCGAGGCCCCGCTCGACGAGACAGCCGCGCTGCTCTGCGCGTCAGCCGGACTCCGCCTGGTCATAGGCGAGCGTGTCGCAAGCTCATAAAACGTAATCCCCCTCTCACTTTCTTCGCGGGTGCACGAAGTGCTGCGAACGTTAGCCCTCTCCGGCACAGGCTTGAGCGACGCGATCTCCTCCTCCAGTTCGATGATCCTGTCTCTCAGAACGTTGTCCTTCGCCGATTTCTTTGGACGAGAGGGCCTTGACGAGCCGGAGGCATTAGTACCATCGGCGGCGAGCCGGCAGAAGTGGGTGACCTCGATTCCCCTATCTATCGTGATCCTTCTGAGCCTGTTGACGTCGGCCAATAACCTCTTGCGCTCGGCCGATGCCTTCTCCAGCTCGGATGCCAGCTTTTCTGCCTTCGCCGAGCGTTCCCTCTCCGCTAATTCCAGGTGTTGGACCTCTGCCAAAAGATCATCATTCCTCTGCTCGACGGCGGTAAGCTCCTCGCGGAGCCGCTCGACTTCCCCTTCGGGACAAGGAGTTTGGTGGTGCTTCCGCAGTTGATACAGCTCGCGGCAGCGCCTCCGTAGAACTGCCCTCACCTCCTCCGCCTGGCCGAGCAGGAGGAACCGCCTCTGTCGGCTATCCTTGAGTTCACGCTTCATTTTGGCCAACTCCCTCCGAAGGTAGACGAGCTCCGTGACCGGACCGAACTTCACCTGAAAAGCATAGATAAATCCGATGCCCAACACTCGGAAACATCTACGGCTAGTCACACACAAATCCGAAGTTCAACACTTGGGCAAATTGTGGCCAAACAAAATATTTTCATTTCAAAATCAAGGCGAAAGTTTTACACTAGCGGTGGCCAGTCTGCAGTTAGGCTTACAAAAGAAAAAAGACAAAAAAAGAGACAACCGAGTCAGGGGTCGACCTTTTTGCCGCTCGGGTCCGTCGACCCCCCGGTCTTGTCCTTGCCACCGTCCTCGCCTCCGCCTTCGCTCCAACTCTCCTCCTCGGAGTCGTCCTCCTTCTCGTCCTCGGCCTCGGACTCCCCGGGACCCTCGACGACTTCCGTCTCTCCCGCAGGTCCGAGCATCCCCTCGGGCAGACCCTCCTCCCCTTCCACAGGGTCGTAAAAGTGGTAGAAGGAGGTGTCGAAGCCCGGGTTCCTGGCGGCTATGTGGATCAACACTCGACCATAAGCGTCCTCCATGTTCTGGAGCATGTGCTGAGCAGCCTCCTCCTGCACGGCCTTCCTCACCTTCTTCACCTTCTTCAGGTGCTTGGCCTTGGTCCTCTCGGCCCTCTTCTGAGCCTTCTCCACCTCCGACCGAGCGTTGGCTAGGGCCTCCTTCAGCTCGGCGACCTCCTTCTCCAAGGCCTCAAGTTTAGCCGCCGTGTCCTTCGACAGCTGAATGGACTTGGTCAGCTGCTCCTCCAACCCCTTCACCTCGTCAGCCCTCCTCGTCGAAAGGAGCTGCTCGGCATCAAGCCGCTGCGTAGCCTTGACGCGCTCCGCCCTCTCCCGTTCCTTCTCCTGCTCCTTGTTCGCCATCTCCTCGACCAAGAAGTTGAAGTGGCAGAGGGTCTGGAAAAGAACACCGGATTAAAATCTGAACCCAAGTACTTGAGAAAAAACTCAAGGAAAGAAAAACTAATGAGGAAGAGCCCGGCCAACTTACCGACATAGTATTCCGAGCAATCTGCATCACGGCGTCCCCTGCTTGCCCGGCCTTCAGGGTCGCTCGGTCCTTCGGGGTCGGCAGGTGCTTCACGGCCTCCATGCAGATGTTGCCATCGCCCAAGAAGCCATCGACCTTCATCACCTGCCAGTCGGGGACGAAGATCTGTTTGTGACGCTCGGTCAGGATCTTCTCCGCCTCGGCAGTAAGGGGTGGAACTTGGAGGGACAACACCTCCGTCACGCCGAACGTGCCGCTCGACGAACCAGGAGCGTCCCCCTTTGGGGTCGGTGTCGGTGCATCCGGGGCGGGCGGGTCGAGGACCTGGACCTCCCCCTGGTCAAGGACCATGACCTTCGGCTGCTCGGCAGCCTTCGCGACCGAAGGCTTCTTCGCAGGCCGGCTCTCCTGAGTCCCCGCTGCCGACCTCTTCTTCTTCGCCTCCTGCTCCGAACGCCCCTTCGCCATCAGAGCCTTGTAATCCATCTTCATCGTCTCTGCAAAAGCCGAATGAAAGAACTTAGAAAAATTTTCATGAGCTTTAAACAATGAGTATAAATACCAGAAGCGTACGAGGGTCGATCGGACTGAGACCCTCACGGAACAGATCCTCCTCTGTAATATCTTTCCAACTCATGGTTGGCAGAGCGAGGAGCTTCCTCCGGACCTCGGCCTCTCCCTCATTCAGCGGCACCTCCTTCTTGGTCCGTTTGGGCAGACCCTCCGTCACCCAAACCGTCGGTATCACCCACGGCGTCAGGGATCGGACGAGGAAGTACTTTTCCTTCCAATGTTTGATCGAGTCCGGATTCTCGATCAGCTTCACGCCCGGCCGGGGCGACAGATAAAACCTCTATTCATCTTTCCTTGGCTGGCAAGGTCGATAGAGATTTCGAAAGAGGAACATACTCGGTTTAGCGCCGACCTCTTGGCATCGAAGGACGAAGGCTGTAACGTGCCTCCATGTGTTCGGCATCAGCTGAGCAGGGCTCAAACCGTAAAAGACAAGGACCTCAACCACGAACGGATGGAGGGGAAAGCGGAGTCCGGCAATAAGGGAATCGACCGGGAAGACGCACACGTCCGGCGAGCAGCTCGTGTTGGCTCGAAAACCCGGCCCGGGGAGAAGCAGGACATACTCAAGCGGGATCCGGAATCCCTCTCGGATCAGCCGAAGGTCATCCTCGGTGAGCGACGAGATAGCATGGTCCACCTCGGAAACCTCCCTTGGCTCATTCTCCTCCACCAGTGGGGCCGTACCTTGAGTCACTTTCCCCAAGACGTCCTCGGCGTAGTCCCGAACACCGCCTACACTCGACAAGATAATGGGCTGCCGATCGAACGCCCCCGCCGTCTTCGGCGTCTCCACGATGGTGACCACTCCCTTGCCCTTCCGGGACACCGCCTCACCCTCCCTAGGCTGCTCGGCCACATCGCCCTCTCTGTCCGGACGAACGACCTCCTGCTCGCTCGGCTCCGCTACTCCCTTCTCTTTATCCCCTCGGCCAACGGCTTGTCCCGAGGCGGGGGTCTCATCCGTGATCTTAACCATTTCTAAGAGAGAAGAGAGAGAGAGACTGACCTTGAAGTGATGTGTACGGTCGGAAAGTTCACCGGAGACAACGAACGCTACCGCGACAGCTAGCAACACCACCAGAGAGCTAAAAACTTCGAAGCGGAGTAAAAACTGAAGAGAGAGAGTAAAAGTGAAAAGTGAAGACTTGGTCTTAGGGGGGGTGAAGATTTATAGTAAAATTGGGACATCCCTTGGACTTCCAAACGAAAGTTTGCGACTTTTGGGCTGCTCTCGAAGCGTCGCGAAGGCCCATCACCACTGCCTCCTTCACCAAGTCCGCTGGCTCGGCTCCAGCAGATCCGAATCCAAGCTACAAGCAAGCCGAACATGCCGGCAATAGGGCCCGGTCGGAATCCGAGCAAGCGCCTTCCCGAGCGTGTAAACGGGGAAAACTTACTTTCCTCTCAACTTTCGCGCCCGATCTCGATCAGACGGCCCATATCTCGCCAAGAACACTAAACGACAAGATAGTGTTTTCTTGGGAGCCGCGCCCGTCTCGAGATGCGCGCCATCATCCAACAGCTCAGGGTGCGCCACGTCGCTCGGACGATTGAGCCTTCCGGCGCCCCACCTATACCTAGAAAGAACCGGAAAAATTTTGATTCAGTTTTGAGGCGCCGCCTTCGGCGAGCGCCCCCAGGTCCCGTGTCTCGGCTGGTATTCCACCGACCCACGGGCCCCGGTCAGAAACAGATCGGCGCTCCCCTCATCTCTAACTCCTCCGGGCTGACATCCATCAGAAGCCATCAGCCCGGAAGGAAGACAGAGATGGGAGGGGACCCATCAACACTCAGAGATCAAGAGAAACGCACCGTTCCGAGCTAGTTGTTTCCGACTGGAAGGCGCGGCTTGTCAGAGGGCTCTGACCGCAGCGCCTTCACAGTTGCAAACAACAGACTCGGACGGTCCAGAAGCCCGAGCTGCAACTCATGATGAAGCGCACCATTCCGAGCTAGTTGGTTGCAACTGGAAGGCCCAGTTTGTCAGAGGACTCTGGCAGCGGCGCCTTCACAGTTGCAACAAACGGACTCGGATGGCCCGGAGATCGGCATCGGACATGGATCATCACTCTCTCACCAAGACCTCCGCTCACTTCGACACTCACTTTGGAGCAACCAAAGAAAGCAGAAGATCTTGGTGAGAGAACGACCACCCGTCCTCCCGAAGAGGCCCACACCCCGGGTCCGGACTACGGTCGTCGACACTACTGCCTTATCCCCTCCCGCTCCTGACACCCCCTTCGGAGCAGTGAGGAACGGGAGAAGAATAAGACAACAGGGCGACCACCCGTCCTTCTGAAGTAACTCATCCCTCGGGTTCGGACCACAGTCGCCGCCACTACTACCTCGTTCCCCCCTCGCTCCTGACATCCACTTTGGGGTCGTCAGGAACAAAGGGAAAACCAGGCAGAAGAGCGACCACCTCTCCGGACCTCGAAAGAAAAGCCACCCAAGGCAGATGCCCCCGAGGTCTGAAACTCTATGTTGATTGCGATTGAAATGGCAAGGGAAAGGGGGTACTTATAGCTTAACCTCCAAGAACCAGTCATTATGATCCTCGGAAGTCGAAACGCCACGCATTTATTGAGGGGGTTATCCATAATGACCTGGGAAAGTGGAACGCCGCACAAGCCCCGAGCGCCATTAATTTCCTCGGGAGCAGGACTACCTCGGAACAGATTGTGCTGCATCACTTGAGCCGCCGAGACCCCTTGTCTCCGGACGGATTCCGAGCAAGTGCCTTTCCGAGCTCGTAAACGGAGAAAACTCACTTTCCCCTCAATATTCGCGCGTGATCTCAATCAGACGGCCCAGATCTTGCCGAGGACACTACACGACAAGATAGTGTTTTCTTGAGAAATGTGCCCGTCTCGAGATGCGCGTCGTCATCCGACGGCTCAGATTGCACCACGTCGCTCGGCAAGCCAAGACCCCCTGTCTTCGGTCGGCAGCCGAGCAAGTGCCTCTCCGAGCTCGTAAACGGAGAAAAAAGACACCGATCTACCACGACCGTCCGATCTCTCAAAAATTCGTGCTCCTTACGATGAACGGTCCAGATTGTGCCACGTGCGCTAAAAGACAAGATAGCGTTTTCTTGGAAAACGCACCGCCATCCGAACCCCCTAGTCTCCGGTCGGCAGCCGAGCAAGTGCCTTTCCGAGCTCGAAAATGGAGAAAAACGCTGCCGAGCTATAACAGCCGTCAGATCCTTCCGAAATTTGTGCTCGTCCATGATCAACGGCTCAGATCAAGCCACGCCATTAATCGGTATTTAAATCGTTTTTTATTTATTTTAATCGTTTTATTTGTTTAAAAATTGCGAAAAAAATTGCTAAAAATTCGGGAAAATTAGCTAAAAATTCTGGAAAATAATTGAAAATTCGGGGGCACGCTTCCGAACCCCGGAGCGAACAATTATTACCCCGAATGCACCGCTAAGGCCCCCGAACGATTAGCAAACACATCGCAGAATTAAACAAATACTTCGAAAAAAGTAGATAAAAGACTGTCAGATACCCGACGCGGCTCAAGAACAGCACACGATGTCAAAAATTACCTCAATACCCCCTTTTTAGATCCAAGATCCTCCATTCGGACACCGATACAACTCCACCTGCCACTAAAACAGTTAATCTACTCCTCAAAGTCTGACCACACTCAGTCTTTAGGAGTGGGGGGCTCGTGATATGGCTAAAAATGGGGTTAAATCGGAGCCGTCCAGTTTGGACATGAATCTTGATGCTCGGGGGCAAAACGGTAACTTCACACTCAAGCAAATCCAAGACGGGTACCGGATCTCCTTTTCACAGATCCTATAACCCGCGAACAGACCCACTCCAACTGGGTACGGTCCCGACCCAAGGCAAACCCAAACCAATAAGGGGCAAATCAGGATCCCTGATTTTGCCAAATCAGCACCCCTGATTTGCTCCCACCGGGAATCAAGGGCTAATCTCCCAAAACAGAATAGGAGGATTTCCCTCCTTGCTGTTAGGCAGGAAATCATGCCCCTAACCGCTCCAAAGGCGACTATAAATATGACCCCTCTACCACCATGACCAGGTTAATCAATCATTCACCACTTTTAAGCTCTTTGTTAATCTTTTCTGATTACTGACAAGAGCGTCGGAGGGTGCGTCGCCGGAATCAACCCCGGTGTCTCGTACTTTCTTGCAGGTCGCGGCAGGAGCGAGAAGGCCGAGTCAACTGTTCAGGTTGTTCCCGAACTCACAAGTTCTATCTGTTTATCCCCACACCGAAATCAGCGGTAACAGCTGATAACAAAGCAGCGAATCTCCCAAAACAACATACAGAAACATGATAATTGTGTCGGTGTAGTTTGAGTGTTTGTGAGTGCCATGACTAGAATCTAACGTAATATTAACTAAGCTAAGATGCTCTTATTCTAATGCAAGCAAGTCTCCGGAACAGTATGCATCCCATACTACATACGCCCCGTCTCAAGCCGTTTTCTCCATATAGGAATTTGAACCCGCGCTATGAATTCTATTTTTGTACCCATCCTATTCCTGACATGATACTACATGACTGGTGACTATTGCCCGGCGTACCGGACCACACACCAAAAGCCAACACGAACTACAAGATACTTGCCAACCTTCTTCCGTGCTCTCAACTCGTCATGAGAAGGCATAGAACCTGCCGGGATCGTAGGGTCTATTTCCCTAGGAACCCTCTCGTTCTTATCATGGTACATTCAAGAATTAACAATCAAGATACGAAACCCGTGGTCTCAACTTGTCATGAAAAGGCACCGCCCGTATCCCTTTGACAGGGGAATACATTCCGATAACACCACCTAGTGTCAGCCTATAGGAGAGGTTGGATTATAGGGTATCACCCCTGACACCAACTCTCACCCTTTGGCAATTTTTAGATAAAAATGGTTAAGTAACTGTTACTACCCTAACGATGTCACTAACCCTTAACCAACAAGCAGGACATACCACGGTACTTTCAACTCGACATGAAAAGCACCGTATGTGTCCCTCTTCTAACCAAACAAGTGAGACACGGCACTGTGCTTCCAACTCGGCATGAAAAGCACCATACGCGTCCCTCTTCTAAAGAGTGCCATAATTAACCCATCTTAACCTAGACTTCTCAAGATCTCATCGGATTTACTCACAGCCTACAATACCTACATACGAGCCAATTAAGCTACGTATGAGGTGACTACATACAAAAACAACCATACAAGTAATCAAACCTAGAAGCACCCAAACGTGCTTACTAGAAAACTTGATCTTCTATCATTAGAAGCAACAGAAGAATCTACTAACAGCCTGAAACAGGCATTCTACCAATGCGAAGCCCAAAACGACCTAACAACTTTTATATATAAAGCTATAATATACCATTCAAGCATGCATGGCTCTTGAATCTAGAACGACTAAGCAATCTCAACATGAGTTCCTTCTAGGGGATTGGCTAGAATGACATCGCAACTTAATATTGCAACTACAACATGATTTGTTCTTCACTAGTTACAATCCACATCATGCTAGTTCTCTACTAGCACAATTTACAATAACATGATAGTTCCTTACTAATGCTATAGCTGCAACACGATAGTTAATACTACAACCACAACGTGATAGTTATTACTATAACTACAACACGATTAATCTCTCTGCTATACACTTTAACTACAAGTATGGATACAACTTACGTAGAAATCCACTATAAGTTAAAGCATGAATAGCCACTAGATTTAAGCATGGATATCTCTTACTACTTTAAGCATGGTTAATTGCTACAACTTAGCATGAGTACTAATAATTTAGCATGGTATACAACCTTAACCATTCCTACAACAATCTTAGGCATGGTAGGTAATTCAACATCAATCCTACACATTTCTAAGCATGGATTATACTTTCCTACAACAATCTAAGCATGGTAGATTAATTCAATATTAATCCTACAACGAGCTAAGCATGGATAGGTACTTAGCATCAACCTACAACATTCTAAGCCTAAATAAATTAACCTAAACATGGTAGGAACTTTAGAATGAATCCTACAACATTCTAAGCCTAAATAAATTAATCTAAGCATGGTAGGAATTTTAGAATGAATCCTACAACATTCTAAGCCTAAATAAATTAATCTAAACATGGTAGGAATTTTAGAATGAATCCTACAACATTCTAAGCATAAATAAATTAATCTAAGCATGGTAGGTATTTTTTGAATAAATCCTACAACATTCTAAGCACAAATAAATTAATCTAACATGGTAGGTATTTTTAGAATAAATCCTACAACATTCTAAGCATAAATAAATTAATCTAAGCATGGTAGGAATTTTAGAATGAATCCTACAACATTCTAAGTACAAATAAATTAATCTAACATGGTAGGTATTTTTAGAATGAATCCTACAACATTCTAAGCACAAATAAATTAATCTAACATGGTAGGTATTTTTTGAATGAATCCTACAACATTCTAAGCACAAATAAATTAATCTAACATGGTAGGTATTTTTAGAATAAATCCTACAACATTCTAAGCATCATTAAACATGCTAGATATTTTTAGAATAAATCCTACAACATGTATATCATTTCTACATATGATAGATAATTTTAGAAGGAATCCTACAACATTCTAAACATAAATAAATTAATCTAACATGGTAGGTATTTTTAGAATGAATCCTACAACATTCTAAGCACAAATAAATTAATCTAACACAATCTTAGCATGGTATTTGCTTTATGAACATAAAATAAACATCTACAACTATCTACTACTACTACTACTCCATTTTAACCAAGAACATAATATACAACTATCTACTACTACTACTACTACTTCATTTTAATCAAGAACATAACACATAACTATCTACTACTACTGCTACTTCATTTTAATCAACATACTACTACTATTTTATTTTAACAACATGCTACTACTACTTAAATGTCTACTAATCTTTATTAGTTGATTTATTATCACTAGTGATTATAAAAGGAAGGATCTTTTTATTTATTCTACAACTAGTGATTATAAAAGAAAAGATCCTTTTTTTTTTTTTATTCTACAACTAGTGATTATAAAAGAAAAGATCTTTTTATTTATTCTACAACTAGTGATTTAGGTTAGTTTCTTTTCCATTAATCAAAACTAACATCTAATTTTAGGTTCTTTTACTTAAGATTATCAAAGAAAATAACAATAACAAAATAAAGTAAGAACCCTCATTTGGTTCAACCAACCATATGCTTATCTTTTAGTCCAAGTCCAATACAAGTCCTACAACCAAAAATGGTTGTATAAAAATGTTCATATGCTTTATGTGCAAGTCCATATTCAAGTCCTACAACCCCAAAATGGTTGTATGTTCAAGTCCATATGCCTTATGTCATTTTAGTCCAATAACAAATACAAACAACAACTACTACTATAAAGATTTGATCTTTATGCTTGTTTAGCACTACTACTTGTTTCCATTCAACCATATTACTAAAACAACCATCCAAAAAGAAAATAAAACAAGGAGGGTAAGAAGAAGAAGAACATCAACACATCATTCAAATAAACAACAAACAAACAAACAAACAAACAAGCAAGCAAGGAGAAACCCCCACCTTAATCTTTTTGTAGGAAGGACTAGCCTATGCTCCTTCTCCTTTCCCTTAGCTTCTAAGAACTCCTAAGAAGACCTTCAAAGAAAACTCTCAAGTTAGTATGGTTCCTCTCTTTCTTTTCCTTTCTTTCTTTCTTTCTTTTTTTGGTCTTTCTAAAATGAGACAAGGTGGAGAAGGAGGGGGTATTTATAGGTGGAGAGAAGGGTGGATAGTGCAAATGTGCACATACAAAAGTGCACAAAAGCCCTCCCATGAAATGGGGGCTAGCCATACTCCTAGGGGAGGTAGGGATGAGGTGGAGGGAGGTGTTATGTGGTGGAGGTGTGGTGTGGGAGAGATAGTTTCTAGTAGGGGTTTTTACTTAATCTTCTTATGCATACAAGAACCCTAGATTAAGCCTCCTAATCAAGCCCTAACCCTCTAATTAGGTTGTTATAACAAGATAAACTCCTAGTCCAAAAATACACAACACACAATTTGTATAATGTACTAATCGACATACTACTCGTACGTGCGCATATATGTCTGTATACCGAAAATCTTCGCATAATCCGTATAAAAATAATTTAATATCGGAAATAATAATAAAATAAATTTTATTATTAGTTCGGAAGATCATGGTATCAATTTGATACAATACGGATGTATACTGACCGATATCTGGACACAGATAATGTCTATGAACAAACCGGGTGAAAATCACCAAAATATTCTAATTTTGGAATTAAAACAAAATAATAATAAAATAATAATTTATATGCGGTAATATCCGTCCGGGATATTACACGCAGTGTACCGACCCCTAGGCCTCAACCCTCGACAGTGATTTCGAGCACAGGGGTAGCTTCCTCAAAGTTAAGTCGCTAAGGGCTCGACGCTCCGAACCGACCCCCTAAGCTTCGACCCTCGACAGTGATTTCGAGCACATAGGTAGCTCCCTCAAAGCTAAGTCGCCATGGGCTCGACGCTCCGAACCGACCCCCTAAGCCTCGACACTCGATAATGATTTCGAGCACAGGGGTTGTTTCCTCAAAGCTAAGTTGCCATGGGTTCGACGCTCAAAACCGACCTCCTAAGACTCGACCCTCGACAATGATTTCAGGCATAATGGTGGCTTCCTCAAAGCTAAGTCACCATGGGCTCGACGCTCCGAATCGACCCCGTAAGCCTCGACTTTCGACAGTGATATCGAGCACAGGGGTAGCTCCCTTAAAGCTAAGTCACATTGGGTTCGACGATCCGAAACGACCCCCTACGTCTCGACCCATGACAGTGATTTCGAGCACAGGGGTAGCTTCCTCAAAGCTAAGTCGCCAAGGGCTCAACCCTCCAAACCGACCCCCTAAGCCTCAACCTTCAACAATGATTTCGAGCACAGGGGTAGCTTCCTCAAGCTAAGTCGCCATGGGTTTGACGCTCTGAACTGACTCCCTAAGCCTCGACCCTCGACAGTTATTTCGAGCATGATGGTAGCTTTCTCAAAGCTAAGTCACCATGGGCTCGACGCTCCGAACCGACCCCCTAAGCCTCGACCCTCGACAGTGATCTCGAGCACAGGGGTGGCTCCCTTAATGCTAAGTTGCCATGGGTTTAACGCTACGAATTGACCGCCTAAGCCTCGGTCCTCGACAGTGATTTCGAGCACAGGGGTAGCTTCCTCAAAGCTAAGTCGCCATGGGCTCGACGCTCCGAACCAACCCCTACGCCTCGACCCTTGGCAGTGATCTCGAGCACAGGGGTAGCTCCCTCTAAGCTAAGTCGCCGTGGGTTCGACGCTTTGAACCGACCCCCTAAGCCTCGACCCTCGACAGTAATTTCGAGCACAATGGTAGCTTCCTCATCCGAATCGCTGCTTTCTACCACCAACGGCTTGCGAGTACGAAGCGGTTGCACAACATAGACATTTTCGACCCTAAACCTCGACGCTCGGAAGTGATCTCGAGCACAGGGGTACCTTTCTCAAAGCTAAAATCGCTTGAGCTCGACGTTCTGTACCGTCTCCCTAATCCTCGATGCTCAGAAGTAATCTCGAGCACAGGGGTTGCTTTCTCAAAGCTAAAAGTCACTTAAGCACGACACTATGTGCCGACCCCTCAGTCTCGACGCTCGGAAGTAATCTCGAGCACAGGGGTAGCTTTCTCAAAGCTAAAGTCGCTTGAGCTCGTCGCTCTATGCCGACCCCCTAAGCCACGATGCTCGGAAGTGATCTCGAGCACAGGGGTAGCTTTCTCAAAGCTAAAGTCGCTTGAGCGCGATGCTCTGTACCGAGCCTCTAAGCCTCGACGCTCGGAAGTGATCTCGAGCACAGCGACAGCTTTCTCAAAGCTAAAGTCACTTGAGCTCAACGCTCTGTGCCAAACCCCTAAGCCTCAATGCTCAGAAGTGATCTCGAGCACAGGGGGAGCTTTCTCAAAGCTAAAGTTGCTCGAGCTCGAAACTCTGTGCCGTCCTGCTAAGCCTCGACGCTCAGAAGTAATCTCGAGCACAGGGGTAGATTTTTCATCCCTTTCCCATGAAGAGGAATCCGACAAATCCGTGCGAGTGCCAATGCCGAGGGTAGAGGCTAAAGAGCCAGACTATGCCTCAGACATATTAAAAATACTAACCTGATTGGAGTTTGAACGGAAGGTGGCCGAAGAGCTATTCACCGGTGAACGAAAAACTTCTAGAGAGAGAAGCTCTGGGATCTAGAGAGAGAGAGAGCGAAAGTGAGAAATGAGGGAGAGGGCTTGGGTGTATATATAGAGAACTTGAGACCCTTTGAATCTCGCAATAACGACTCCCTGATTTTCCCAAAAATGGTTCCTAGAATTCCGTGAAAACAGATCCTAGAACTCCGTGAAATTGCCGTCACCAGGACACGCATCGCACAGGGGCACGTCGATCTATGCCGACCCCCTTAGCCTCGATGCTCGGAAGTAATCTTGAGCACAGGGGTAGCTTTATCAAAGCTAAAGTCGCTTGATCTCGTCGCTCCGTGTCGACCCCCTAAGCCTCGACGCTCGGAAGTAATCTCGAGCACAGGGTTAGCTTTCTCAAAGTTAAAGTCGCTTGAGCTCGACACTCTGTGCCGACTCCTAAGCCTCGACGCTCGGAAGTGATCTCGAGCACAGGGGTAGTTTTGTGAAAGCTAAAGTCGCTAGAGCTCGGCCCTCTGTGCTGAACCCCTAAGCCTCGATGCTCGGAAGTAATCTCGAGCACAAGGGTAGCTTTATTGAAGCTAAAGTCGCTTGAGTGCAACGTTCTATGCCAAACCACACAGCCTCGACGTTCGGAAGTGATCTCGAACACAGGGGTAGCTTTCTAAAAGCTAAAGTCGCTTGAGCTCGAAGCTCTGTGCCGTCCCCCTAAACCTCGACGCTCAGAAGTAATCTCGAGCACAGGGGTAGCTTTTTCAAAGCTAAAAGCCACTTAAGCGCGACACTCTGTGCCGACCCCCTCAGTCTCGACGCTCGGAAGTAATCTCAAGCACAGGGGTAGCTTTCTCAAAGCTAAAGTCGCTTGATCTCATCGCTCTGTGCGGACCCCCTAAGCCACGACGCTCGAAAGTAATCTCGAGCACAGGGATAGCTTTCTTAAAGCTAAAGTCTCTTGAGCTCGACGCTCTGTGCCGTCTTCATAATCCTCGACGCTCGGAAGTAATCTCGAGCACAAGGGTAGCATTCTCAAAGCTAAAAGTCGCTTAAGCGCGACGCTTTGTGCCGACCCCCTCAGTCTCGACGCTCAGAAGTAATTTCAAGCACATGGGTAGCTTTCTCAAAGCCAAAGTCGCTTGAGCTCGCCGTTTTGTGCTGACCCCCTAAGCCACGATGCTCGGAAGTGATCTCGAGCACAGGGGTAGCTTTCTCAAAGCTAAAGTTGCTTGAGCGCGACGCTCTGTGCTGACCCTCTAAGCCTCGACGCTCGGAAGTGATCTCGAGCACAGGGGCAACTTTCTTAAAGCTAAAGTCGCTTGAGCTCGACGCTTTGTGCTGAACCCCTAAGGCTCGACGCTCAAAAGTAATCTCGAGCACAGGGGTAGCTTTCTCAAAGCGAAAAGTTGTGTGAGCTCGACGCTCTGTGCCGACCACCTAAGCCTAGATGCTCGGAAGTAATCTCGAGCACAGAGTAGCTTTCTCAAAGCTAAAAGTCGCTTAAGCGTGACGCTCTGTGCCACCCCCTCTATCTCTACGCTTGGAAGTAAACTCGAGCACAGGGGTAGCTTTCTCAAAGCTAAAGTCGCTTGAGCTCGACGCTCTGTACCGACCCCTAAGCCTCGACGCTCAGAAGTGATCTCAAGCACAGGGGTAGTTTTGTAAAAGCTAAAGTCGCTTGAGCTCAGCCCTCTATGCTGACCCCCTAAGCCTCGATGCTCGGAAGTAATCTCGAGCACAAGAGTAGCTTTCTCAAAGCTAAAGTCGCTTGAGCGCGACGTTCTTATCCGACTCCCTAAGCCTCAATGCTCGGAAGTGATCACGAGCACAGGGGTAGCTTTCTCAAAGCTAAAGTCACTTAAGCTCGAAGCTCTGTGCCGTTCCCCTAAGGCTCGATGCTCAGAAGTAATCTCAAGCACAGGAATAGCTTTTTAAAGCTAATAGTCTCTTAAGCGTGACGCTCTATGCCGACCCCCTCATTCTCGATGCTCGGAAGTAATCTCGAGCACAAGGGTAGCTTTCTCAAAGCTAAAGTCGCTTGAGCTTAATTCTCTGAGCCGACCCCCTAAGCCTTGACACTCGGAAGTGATTTCGAGCACAGGGGTAGCTTTCTCAAAGCTTAAGTCTCTTGAGCTCGTCGCTCTGTGCCGACCCCCTAAGCTTCGATGCTCGGAAGTAATCTCGAGCACATGGGTAGCTTTCTCAAAGCTAAAGTTGCTTGAGCACGACGCTCTGTGCCGACCCTTAAGCCTCGACGCTCGAAAGTGATCACGAGCACAGGGTGAGTTTTCTGAAAGCTAAAGTCGATTTATCTCGACCCTCTGCGGTGACCCCCTAAGCCTCGATGCTCGGAAGTAATCTCAAGCACAATGGTAGCTTTCTCAAAGCTAAAGTCACTTGAGCACGACATTCTGTGCCGACCCTCTAAGACTTAAAGCTCGGAAGTGATCTCGAGCACAGGGGTACCTTTCTCAAAGTTAAAGTCGCTTGATCTCGACGCTCTGTGTCGTCCCCCTAAGCCTCGACGCTCAGAAGTAATCTTAAGCATAGGGATAGCTTTTTCAAAGCTAAAAGTTGCTTAAACGCGACGCTCTGTGCCGACCCCCTCAGTCTCGACGCTCGGAAGTAATCTCGAGCACAAGGGTAGCTTTCTCAAAGCTAAAGTCGCTTGAGTTCGTCGCTCTATGCCGACCCCCTAAGCTACGACACTTGGAAGTAATCTCGAGCACAGGGGTAGCTTTCTCAAAACCAAAGTCACTTGAGCTCAATGCTCTGTGTCGACCCCTTAAACCTCGACGCTCGGAAGTGATCTCGAGCACAGGGGTAGCTTTCTCAAAGCTTAAGTTGGTTGAGCTCGACGCTCGGTGCCGAACCTCTAAACCTCGACGCTCGGAAGTGATCTCGAGCACAGGGGTACCTTTCTCAAAGCTAAAGTTGCTTGAGCTCGATGCTTTGTGCCATCTCCCTAAGCCTCAATGCTTGGAAGTAATCTCGAGCACAGGGGTAGCTTTCTCAAAGCTATAAGCCGCTTAAGCATGAAGCACTGTGCTGACCCCCTCAGTTTCGACGCTCGGAAGTAATCTCGAGCACAGGGATAACTTTCTTAAAGCTAAAGTCGCTTAAGCTCGTCTCTCTATGCCGACCCCCTAAGCCACGACGCTCGGAAGTGATCTCGAGCATAGGTATAGCTTTCTCAAAGCTAAACTCGCTTGAGCGTGACACTCTATGCCGACCCTCTAAGCCTCGACGCTCAGAAGTGTTCTCGAGCACATGGGCAGCTTTCTCAAAGCTAAAGTTGCTTAAGCTCGATGCTCTGTGCCGAACTCCTAAGGCTCGACGCTCTGAAGTACTCTCGAGCAAAGGGGTAGCTTTCTCAAAGCTAAAAGTCGCTTGAGCTCGACGCTCTGTGCCGACCCCCTAAGCCTTGATCCTCAGAAGTAATCTCCAGCACAGGGGTAGCTTTCTCAAAGCTAAAGTCGCTTGAGCTCCACGCTCTCTGCCGACCCCCTAAGCCTCAACGCTCGAAAGTAATCTCGATCACAGGGGTAGCTTTCTCAAAGCTAAAGTCGCTTGAGCTCGATGCTCTGTGTCGAACCCTATACCTCGAGGCTCAGAAGTAATCTTGAGCACAGGGGTAGCTTTATCAAAGCTAAAGTCGCTTAAGTTGGACGCTCTGTGTCGACCTCCTAAAGCTCGACGCTCGGAAGTAATCTCGAGCACAGAGGTAGCTTTCTCAAAGCTAAAAATTGCTTGAGCTCGATGCTCTGTGCCGACCCCCTAAGCCTCGATGCTCAAAAGTAATCTCGAGCACAAGGGTAGCTTTTTCAAAGCTAAAGTCGCTTGAGCTCGATGCTCTATGCCGACCCCCTAAGCCTTGATGCTCGGAAGTATTCTCGAGCACAGGGGTAGCTTTCTCAAAGCTAAAGTTGCTTGAGCTCGACGCCCTGTGCCGACCCCCTAAGCCTCGACGCTCGGAAGTAATCTCGAGCACAGGGGTAGCTTTCTTAAAGCTAAAGTCGCTTGAGCTCGACGCTCTGTGCCGACCCCCTAAGCCTCGATGCTCGGAAGTAATCTTGAGCACAGAGTTAGCTTTCTCAAAGCTAAAGTCGCTTGAGCTCGACGCTCTGTGCCACCCCCTAAGCCTCGATGCTCGGAAGTGATCTCGAGCACAGGGGTAGCTTTTTCAAAGCTAAGTCGCTTAAGCTCGAAGCTCTGTGCCGACCCCCTAAGCCTCGACGCTCGTAAGTGATCAAGTATAGGGGTAGCTTTCTCAAAGCTAAGTCGCTTAAGCGAGACGCTCTGCACCGACCCCCTAAGTCTTGACCTTCGACAGTGAATTCGAGCATAGGGGTAGCTTCCTCAAAGCTAAGTTGTCATGGGCTCGACGCTCCGAACTGACCCCCTAAGCCTCAACCCTCGACAGTGATTTCGAGCACATGGGTAGCTTCCTCAAAGCTAATTCGCCATGGGTTCGATGCTCCGAACCAACCCCCTAAGCCTTGACCCTCGACAGTGATTTCGAGCAAAATGGTAGCTTCCTCAAATCTATGTCACCATGGGTTCGACGCTCCGAACCGACCCCCTAAGCCTCAACCCTCGACGGTGATTTAGAGCACAGTGTAGATTCCTCAAAGCTAAGTCGCGATGGGCTCGACGCTTCGAACCGACCCCTAAGCCTCGACCCTCGGCAGTGATCTCGAGCATAGTGGTAGCTCCTTTTAAGCTAAGTCGGTTTGACGCTCCGAATCGACCCCCTAAGTCTCGACCCTCGACAGTGATTTCGAGCACAATGGTAGCTTCCTCGAAGCTAAGTTTCCATGGGCTCAACGCTCCGAACCGACCCCCTAAGCCTCGACCCTCGACAGTGATTTCGAGCACAGAGGTAGCTTCCTAAAATCTAAGTCGCCATGGGCTCGATGCTCCGAACCGACCCCTAAGCCTCGACCCTCGGCAGTGATCTCGAGCACGGTGGTAGCTCCCTCAAAGCTAAAGTCGCCATGGGTTCGACGCTCCGAACCGACCCCCTAAGCCTCGAACCTGGACAGTGATTTCAAGCACAGGGGTTACTTTCCTCAAAGATAAAAGACACTTGAGCGCGACACTTTGTGCCGACCCCCTAAGCCTCGACGCTCGGAAGTAATCTGCAGCACAGGGGCAGCTTTCTTAAAGCCAAAGTTGCTTGAGCTCATCGCTCTGTGTCGACCCCCTAAACCTCGATGCTCGGAAGTAATCTCGAGCACAGGGGTAGCTTTCTCAAAGCTAAAGTCACTTGAACTCGATGCTCTGTGCCGATGCCCTAAGCCTCGATGCTCGGAAGTGATCTCGAGCACAGGGATATCTTTCTCAAAGCTAAAGTCACTTGAGCGCGACGCTCTGTGCCGACCCCCTAAGCCTCGACACTCAGAAGTGATCCTGAGCACAGGGGTAGCTTTCTCAAAGCTAAAATTGCTTGAGCTCGATGCTCTGTGCCGACCCCCTAAGACTTGACGCTCGGAAGTAATCTCGAGCACAGGGGTAGCTTTCTCAAAGCTAAAGTCACTTGAGCTCGACGCTCTGTGCCGAACCCCTAAGTCTCGACGGCTCGGAAGTAATCTCGAGCACAGGGGTAGCTTTCTCAAAGCTAAAGTCGCTTAAGCTCGACGCTCTGTGCCGACCCCCTAATCCTGAATGCTCGAAAGTAATCTCAAGCACAGGGGAAGCTTTCTCAGAGCTAAAGTCGTTTGAGCGCAATGCTCTATTCAGACCCCCTAAGCCTCGACGCTCAAAAGTAATCTCGAGCACAGGGATAGCTTTCTCAAAGCTAAAGTCGCTTCATCTCGACGCTCTGTTCCAACCCCCTAAGTCTCGACACTCAGAAGTAATCTCGAGCACGGGGGTAGCATTCTCAAAGCTAAATTCGCTTGAGCGGGATGCTCTGTGCCACCCCGCTAAGCCTCGACCCTCGATAGTGATTTTGATCACAGGCGTAGCTTCCTCAAAGCTAAGTCACCATGGGCTCGACGCTCTGAACCGACCCCCTAAGCCTCGACCCTGGACAGTGATTTTGAGCACATGGGTAGCTTCCTCAAGGCTAAGTCGCCAGGGGCTCGACACTCCGAACCGACCCCCTAAGCCTCGACCCTCGACAATGATTTTGAGCACAGGGGAAGTTTCCTCAAATCTATGTCGCCATGGGTTCGACGCTCCGAACTGACTCCCTAAGCCTCAACCCTCGACAGTGATTTCGAGAACATGGGTAGCTTCCTCAAAGCTAATTCGCCATGGGTTCGATGCTCCGAACCGACCCCCTAAGCCTCGACCCTCGATAGTGATTTCAAGCAGAATGGTAGCTTCCTCAAATCTATGTCGCCATGGGTTCGACGCTCCGAACTGACTCCCTAAGCCTCAACCCTCGACGGTGATTTCGAGCACAATGGTAGCTTCCTTAAAGCTAAGTCGCAATGATCTCGACGCTCTGAACCGACCCCTAAGCCTCGACACTCGGCAGTGATCTCGAGCATAGGGGTTGCTCCCTTTAAGCTAAGTCGCCACGGGTTCGACACTCCGAACCGACCCCCTAAGCCTCGACCCTCGACAGTGATATCGAGCACAATGGTAAACCGACCCCCTAAACCTCGAACCTTGACAGTGATTTCGAGCACAGGGGTATCTTCCTCAAAGCTAAGTCGCCATGGGCTCGATGCTACGAACCGACCCCTAAGCCTCGACCCTCGGCAGTGATCTTGAGCATGGGGGTAGCTCCCTCAAAGCTAATTCGCCATGGGTTCGACGCTCCGAACCGACCCCCTAAGCCTCGATCCTGGATAGTGATTTCAAGCATAGGGGTAGCTTCCTCAAAGCTAGGTCGCCATGGGTTCAACGCTCCGAACCGACCCCTAAGCCTCGACCCTGGACAATGATTTCGAGCATAGGGGTAGCTTCCTCAAAGCTAAGTCACCATGGGCTCGACACTCCGAACCGACCCCTAAGCCTCGACCCTCGATAGTGATCTCAAGCACAAGGGTAGCTTCCTCAAACTAAAGTCGCCTTGGGGTCGACGACCCGAACCGATCTCGACGATCTCCCCCAACCTCGGCACTCCGAGCCGACCCCCCTGCCTTGATACCAGGGGGAATCACCAAGGCTTGGTCGTCGACACTCGGCAGTAGCACCTCGTGCTCGGTTGCCAGGACTCGGCTCGGCTCAGCGCCGACCCCAAAAAACCTGCCAAAAAACTTTTTCCACTCTTCTCCGTAGAGCCAGACTACTCCACAACTGTTTTTACACCGCCCTGCAGGAGGGGGGGATTGTGATATGGAATAGGGAGAGTGGCGCAATCAGGGCCCTCAGATCTTCTCAAATCCCGCTTTCCTACGATCATCAGGTCCAACATTAGGTTGGGCTTCAACCAGTTCAGGCCTATGGGTAAACGGGTCCAACCCGGCCCGTTAGGATCTCAGACCTGTTTATCCCTGTTTATAAATACCAGCTCTCCTCCTCACTTGAAAGGTAATAAACTTTTTCCCACCTGAACCCTAGCTACTGTTGCTTTCCCAGCGTCTGACTAGATCGTCGGAGGACCTGTCGCCGGAATTTCTTCCGGTGTTTCTAGGCAGTGTGCAAGTACACAAGACCGAGCCGAGCTACTAGATCCGAGCCGAGCAACTAGATCCGATCCGAGACCCGGCCTTTACCTCCCACCTGCTACTCCCGAGCCGGTCCTACAACTTAGGATCGGATCGACGCCAGTACCACATCTTCTGCTACACAAATTACAAAAACTCACACCTGTTGCCCCCACACCCCAAAAACAAACAGCATCAAGGAGTAATTAGCTATCTCTAGTATGCTTCTACCGACACATAAAAGATAACCTACATGTACTTGAAGGTATCTCACATTCAACAAATTCCCCGAATACAAGAGGTATCCTAATATTTTCATATACTTTCGGTTATCTTACATTTCCAAACGGGGCCTTAGAATTTTTATTTTTACTTTGAATTAATGTGAATTGTGAAGATTTCAGTGTGTAGTGAGATGTAGCATAAATCAAGAACTTTTTGCTTTTGATTTTTGGATAGTTTTTCCTTCTGGATTGGTGGGAAAAAAAGTGCGAAAGGAATTTAAGTTTTAAGAAGGTAATCATTTTCTAATTTTATTATTTGATAATTCTTGTAATGTTTTGATCCTAACTATTGAGAAGGCTAAATGAAAAAAAGATTACCAGAAACTATTCAAGTTAAAAACTCTGTTCACTATTAGTACACTGAATTTGCCCAGAAACTTGATTCGCTCAACAAATTACTGAAAATTACCATTATTTCCAAAGTATTTAATGGTTTTGCTCAGGAGAGACTGTGCCAGATTATCTTGTTCATATCTCTTCTTCTTCTTCTTCTTCTTCTTCTTCTTTTTTTTGGTGGAGCAGGAGAAAAATAGCATATGAGATGATTATTTCAGAAATAGTTCTGGTTATTATTACCTTTAATCAACAATTTGGTGACTAGTAAGCACTTACTCTGTTCTAATCTTTGTTATCATTTGCAACAGGTTCCCATAGAGGAGGTGTTTAAACAACTGAAATGTACTAGAGAAGGTTTGTCATCGGCTGTGGGAGAAAGAAGGCTTCAGGAATATGGCCCGAAGAAGATTGAACAAAAAAACAGGTCTTCTTCTTACTTACTACTGTAGTTAGGAAAGAAAATAAAGAAAACGAAGATATTTCGATATTTACTGACTGACAACTGCTTACCGTATTTTGTCTTATGTCCTGATAACAGAAAAGCAAGTTCTTCAATTTTTTGGGCTTTATGTGGGAATCCTTTGTCATGGATGCTGGAGGTAGCTGCTATTGTGGCGATCGCTGGGAGCGCCCCAAACTGGCGAGTCTTTTTGGGCATTGTCATGCAGGACCAGCCCTGAGCGAGCTCAAGGGTGAGGCGATCTCCCAAATGGGTTCCCATGCACGCACACGCACACACATCTTTTTAAAAAGTTAAATTTTTTGGGAGATTGTATAAATTTATCTTGCTCTTGTTTCTTCTTTCCTTTTGACGCTCTAGATTAGTGATGACGACCAGGTCGGGTTGACCCGCAACCTACCTACTCGATCCTGGCTCGCGGTTCGGGTCTGGGTTTAGCTAGGTCGCCAATTTCGTAAACCCAACCCGCTCGACCCGACCTGTGAACCCGTTGACCAGGTCAAACTCGTCGTCTCGACCCGCAGGTTTGGACCCGTTTGACCCGAACGTTCGACCCGCGGTAGTCCGAAATTCAGAATCAGAGCCCAACGGCTCTGGGGTTTTTTTTTTTTTTTTTTTTTTTTTTTTTTTTTTTTTTTTTTTTTCTTCTTCTCCCTTTATATATATACCCCCTTAATTCAATTTAAAAGTTTCCACACCTTACTCTCTCTACTACTACTACTCAATTCAATTTAAATTCAATCAAGTTTTTTTGACAAAGAAGCAAGCAACAAAGAAATAAAAAATTTCAATTGTATCGAATTGTGTTGATTCATCTCTCAACTACGTCTACTTCATCTCCTCCAGCAAAAAAGCTCTCTCTCTCTCTTTGAACGACTACCGGACTACGTGACTACGTCTACTACATTTCTCATTCGACTATGTCTACTTCTATTGTTATTTGTTCTTTCATTTCTATATACGATTATCCTCGAAGTACAGTATCAAAATTTCACAACCCTCTTATTATCTTGATTTTTGTTGTAGTTCCAATTTTTTGTATCATATTTGTTTGTTGGTTTTTCGTTTTTCTCTCTCTCAACCATCCTATTGTTTTTTAGATTGTATTTTTTTAACATAGACCACATAGATTGTTTTGTATTATTTCACATACACTAGTAAAATACGAGAAATCAATTTTTTAAACATACACTATTACCATATCTAGATCATGAGGTAGCGGTTGTAGGCTTCCAATAGTTCCACAAATAGAACCCGAATTTACACTGAATCCTATTATAGGAACTAAAGATATCCCTTCACACGAAATGGCACAAGAAGAAATGCATGATGTTGACAAACAAACACCACAAACCGTACCCACTTGTAGTAGAAAAACTAGGGGAAAACAAGTGATTGGCACAAATATTATGACTATATCCCCGAAGAGAATAATCCGGGTGTAGGACATAAGGTTTACAAAACTTGTTTTAAAAGTTACAAATGGAGGAAGGGTGAGGGAACGGGTACAATTAAATGATACATACAAAATGTACACAAGGAACTGTTGATTCTTGATTTTGATGATCACAACACACTGCATATGTATCTATGCTATACTTTATAATTGCAGGTGCTATACACAAAGGACTCACTACTATATAGCTGAACAAATGAACAAGCACAAAAGCTCCAGATAAAGACAATGGTTAAAGCTTCATTCAAGACTCAAGACTCAAGCCAAGACTCAAGCTTAAAAGTGTCAATTATTGTCATGTCTTGTAACAATGTAATCTTACTTTTGATGAGTCTTAGTATGATGTAAAGCCTTGTCACACACACATACACTCACTATTTTACAATGTGTATTTTTCAAACATCAAAAAAGGTCAAAACAGTTTGAAATGGTTTAACTGTTGAGTACCAGTCGACCGATGCTTCTATCAGTCGACTGTCAGTACAAAACTGTTTAAATTTATTCAAACTCTGACCAGTCGACTCATTATGGCAACCCAGTCGACTGTTCGAGTGCTTTTGACCGTTTTCTGTTTTTAAAATCGATTTTCAAATTCAAAAGCTACTTAGATCCGTTGGTTGACAGTTGGAATAACTGCCTCCCAACGTCCATGAATTCTAACTCTATAAATAGAGTTCAGAATTCACTGAAAAAGGTCTAATATTATTCTAACATTCTGATCTAACATTTTCCGAGCACTCTTTGAGAATTTTTAAGTGTTCACGAGACAAAAGCTTTCAAGTTCTAAGTTTTTTGGTTCTCTACATTCAGTCCAGTATAACATCAGAATTCGTTCTGGACTGGATATAGAAGTCGACCTCTTTTTAGCCACGTTCTACATCACATAACACAAACAAGGCTATAGGTTGACTGTAAACTTTTTATTGTTTTCTTTTGCTCTCGGTTGGAGAGTTAGACTCTAGGGTGTAGAGTCGGTCATTTCACTCTTGGTGGTAGAGTGTGGTCTGCTTTCTCTGGTTGAGAGAAAGGACTACGGGTTAGACAAGGTTGTTGTCTGAACGCCGTAGGGTATTCTTGTAAACTTGTTTTTCAAGAATAGTGGAAATCTCAAGTGGGTTGCTTGGGGACTGGATGTAGGTCGGAAGGACCGAACCAGGATACATCGTGTGTACTCTGTGGTTGTATCTCTTGAACTTGCATTTACATTTTTCTGTTTGTTTAAGTTCTGTGAAACTTGTCTGGACAGTTGACTCAGCACATTATCAGTCGACTGGTCAGTCTCGTATCTTTGAATATTAATTGTGTCTTCAGTCGCCTGTCTCAACTTTAAGTCGATTGCACAGAGTTGTTTGAATTTTTTTTATTTGGTTATCTCAGTCGACTGGTTCACTCCTAAGTCGACTGCACCGAAGAAAAATTCTTTATTCCGCAAGTTAATTGTAATAAACACTATTCACCCCCCCTCTGGTGTTTGTTGCCTTGCCTACAGGATCCAACACTTGGTATCAGAGCAAGGTTAAAGGCTATGGCAACTACTTCGAATGCAAATCAGTACCATGAAGGCCAGTCTACACAAAGGCCAGCTCTATTCGATGGAACAAACTACAACTATTGGAAGTGCAGAATGAAGATCTAGCTCCAATCAATCAACTATGAAATATGGCACATGACGGAAACAGAATACACTGCTCCTACTATTCCATATGCACAATGGAATGATGATATGAAGAACCAAACTATGAATAATGCAAAAGCAATGAATGCATTATTTTGTACTCTCACAAAAGAGGAATTTAACCGTGTATCTAATGCTACAACCGCACATCAAATCTGGCATACACTCGAGGTAACTCATGAAGGAACAAACAAAGTGAAAGAATCTAAAATATCTGTTCTTGTTCACAGGTTTGAGATGTTCCGCATGAAGGAAAACGAAAATGTGTCCGAAATGATTACCAGATTTACTGACATTACAAACTCACTTGTGGCACTTGGAAAGACATACACTCAAGCAGAGATGGTTAGAAAAGTTCTTCGTGCACTCACTCCTGAATGGAAAAAGAAGACCACTACAATAGAAGAAGCAAATGATTTGTCACAACTTTCTCTTGAGAATCTTGTGGGAAATCTAATGGCGTACGAGGTTCAAATTGAAGAGCGAAAGAAGGATGCAGAATCACAACAGGCAAAGAAGAAATCATTGTCTTTTAAAGCCATGACAGACTCAGAAGATGAGGAAGAAGATGAAGAGGAGATAGCCATGTTCACTAGAAGATTCAAAAAATTTCTAAAGAAAGGTAAGTTCAATTCCAAATTTAGAGATTCTAATGATCCTCCTACTTGTTTCAGGTGCAATAAAACAGGTCACATGAAGAAGGATTGTCCCCTAGAAAATACAAAGAATAAGGAAAAAACATCCAACTTCAAGAAGGACAAATACACAAATAATAAGTTTGCCAAGAACAAGAAGGCTTATCAAGCAACTTGGGATGACAGTGATTCTTCTTCAGAAGAAGAAACTGATGAAAACAATGAAGTTGCAAACATGTGCTTTATGGCTTCACAAGATCATGTAAGTAATGATTTTGACTCAGAAGATTTACTTGATGCTTTTAATGAAATCTTTCAAGAGTTGAAAAAGGAAAAGATTAGAGTTAAGAATCTAGAGAAAGTTAATCAAACACTTTCTCAAGAAAATCTTAACCTTGATAAGGAAGTGAAATCTTCAAATTCTCGCATCGCAAGTTTAGATACTGATCTTGAATCTCTAAAAAAGAATTATGAAGAGATATCCAAGAACGTGTCTAAGTTTAACAAAGGCAAAGAGAATTTAAATGATGTCCTTCATAATCAAGTGAAATCTAGTCAAAAATATGGTCTTGGTTTCAAAAATTCTCCTATAAAAGAATCTTCTTCTAAAAACAAATCTGAATCTATTTCTGGTGTTACACATAAACTATATGAATTCTTTGAAAAGCCTAAGGTAGTAAATTTTAGTGATAAAAGCAAGTCTGATGTTCGGTTAAGTCGATTGAGTCCATCCATCAGTCGTCTGTCCAGAGGAATTGAATCTTATTCAACAAGATCAAAACCTCATATAAGTCGACCTATCGTATCATCCAGTCGACTGACTTTTAGTAGAAGTCGACTGAAGGATACTGTAAAGTCGACTGGACAGAACAAATTTGTATGGGTTCCAGTTAACTTAAATCAGAATGAAAGAATTGCGTAGATCAATTCATATTTATTAAATGTGTGTATTTCTATTAATTTTATTCCTGCTTATGGAGGAAAATCAAACTCATTATGGGTTTGGTTTCCCCCAAACTAATATGCTTTGGACCCAATAAAAAAGGGTACCATATTTACATTGAATATTTTATAGGTACCAAAGAAAGATCGCTGGATACTTGACAGCGGGTGTTCAAAACATATGACCGGTCATGCCAATCTTCTATCCACCATACAAAGCATCGATGGAGGAACAATTACCTTTGGTGATAACAACAAAGGAAAAGTCATAGGAATCGGCATGGTTGGTAAAAATTCTAACCCCACTATAGAAAATGTGTTGTTAGTTAGTGGATTAAAACATAATTTGTTAAGTATTAGTCAATTGTGTGATAAAAGATATAAAATTGTATTTGAAAAAGATGCATGTTTGATTTATGACTCTACTATGCAAAATATCATCTTTCAAGGTTTTCGCAAAAACAATATTTATGAATTGTGTTTGAATACAATTGAGTTTTCAAATAATTTTTGTTTAATAGCCTCTAACAATGATTCTTGGCTTTGGCATAGAATATTTGGCCATGTGAATATGAATAATCTCTCAAAAATATCTAAGTATAACCTAGTTAAAGGACTGCCAAAACTATCCTTTAAAAAAGATAAGTTATGTGATGCATGTCATCTAGGAAAACAAATCAAATCCACTTTTAAAACAAAAGAAGTAATTTCTACTAGTAGGCCGCTCGAATTAATTCATATGGATTTATTTGGCCCTACTAGAGTTGCTTCTTTAAATAAAAGTAGATATGTATTTGTTTTAGTAGATGATTTTTCAAGATTCACTTGGACATTCTTTTTAAAACATAAGAATGATGCTTTTGATGAATTTGCAAATTTTTGTAAACGTATTCAAAACCAAAGATCTCTAACCATAGTCACTATTAGAAGTGATCATGGTGGAGAATTTGAGAATGAAATATTTACAGAATATTGCAACAAGAATGGTATAACACATTCATTTGCATTTCCTAGAGCTTCACCACAAAATGGAGTGGTTGAAAGGAAAAATAGGACATTGCAAGAATGCGCACGTACCATGCTTGTTGAAAGCATTTACCTAAGTATTTTTGGGCTGAAGCCGTTGCTACAGCTTGTTATGTTTTAAATGGGATTCTTATAAGACCTAAGCTAAAGAAGACTTGTTATGAGTTGTTTTTTAACAAAATTCCTAAAGTCTCTTATTTTAAGACATTTGGTTGTAAGTGTTTTATTCTGAACACTAAAGATAATTTAGATAAATTTGATCCTAGATCTAATGAGAGTATCTTTTTAGGATACTCAAATAGGAGTAAAGCATATAGAATTTTCAATAAGTTTACAATGACTATTGAAGAGTCAATGCATGTTACATTCGATGAATCTCTGCCTTCATCAAATTTAATTAAAGATGATGAAACTGACTCATCACCTTTAAATAATGTGATTAAATCTTTAGAACAAACTAGTCTTGCGGATAAGTCGACCGATAAGGACTCCCAGTCGACTGAAGTAAAGCAGTCGACTGAAGAACCTGTCAAGTCGACTGATCCTATTGTGATATCTTCAACTTTACCAAAATCTTTTGTTGAAGTTAAAGATCATCCTCATGACTTAATAATTGGTGACATCTCCCATGGTATTCAGACACGATCACATATTAATATGATTTCTCATACAGCATTCTTGTCGGATTTTGAACCGAAAAATATACAAGAAGCTTGTGAGAATGAATTTTGGATATATGTTGATGAATTAAACCAATTTATAAGGAATGATGTATGGGATTTAGTTCCACGACCTCCTGATCAGACTATTATTGGTACCAAATGGGTATTTAAAAATAAGTTAGATGAATCAGGACAAGTTGTAAGGAATAAAGATAGACTAGTTGCTCAAGGGTATAATCAAGAAGAAGGTATAGATTTTGATGAAACATATGCTCCTGTTGCTAGACTAGAATCAATTCGAATTTTATTATCTTTTGCTTGTTTCATGAATTTTATACTTTATCAAATGGATGTTAAAAGTGCTTTCCTTAATGGGTTTATTAAAGAAAATATTTATGTTAAACAACCACCAGATTTTGAACATGAACAATTTTCAAATCATGTTTATAAATTGCAAAAGGCTTTGTACGGTCTTAAACAAGCACCACGTGCTTGGTATGATCGTCTGAAAACTTTTCTTTTAGAAACAGGATTTGAGATAGGTAAAGTAGACACTACCTTGTTTATTAAAAGATTTAAGAATGATATCTTAATCATACAAATATATGTTGATGATATAATCTTTGGTTCTACTAATAATAATCTATGTCAAGAGTTTGCTAACACCATGAAAAACGAGTTTGAGATGAGTCACATGGGTGAACTCAATTATTTCCTTGGACTTCAAATTAAACAGTCTTCAAATGGCATATTTATTAATCAAGAAAAATATGCAAATGAATTACTCAAACGGTTTAACATGGATAGTACAAGTAGTAAATCCACACCTATGGCTACTATTACTACCCTTGACAAAGATATATTAGGTAAGAGTGTTGATCAAAAACTCTATCGAGGTATGATTGGATCACTCTTATATATTACCGCAAGTAGACCAGATATTATGTTCAGTGTATGTTTATGTGCTAGATATCAGTCTAGTCCTAAAGAGTCTCATTTAAAAGCTGTGAAACGAATTTTAAGATACATTAAAGGCACATCTGATTATGGTTTATTTTATCCACGCACCGATAATTTTCAACTTTTGTCGTATAGCGATGCTGATTTTGCTGGTAGTAAAACTGATCGCAAAAGCACTAGTGGGACATGTCACTTTTTGGGACATTCACTAGTTTCTTGGTGCAGTAAAAAGCAAAATTCAGTGTCCCTATCTACTACAGAAACTGAATATATTGCTGCAAGTTTGGCATGTGCACAAATCTTGTGGATGAAACAAACCTTATTAGATTATGGTATTTCCTTTGAAAAACCTTCAATTATGTGTGATAATACCAGTGCAATTAATCTATCTAAAAATCCGGTTCAACACTCACGTACGAAACATATTGATATTCGACATTATTTTCTACGTGATCATGTTTTAAAAGGAGATATATTTTTAGACTTTATCTCTACTGATAAACAAGTAGCAGATATCTTTACCAAACCCCTTAAAGAAGATACTTATATTAACTTAAGAAGAGAACTAGGAATATGTAATTTTACTGATATTTGTTGAAAATTTCATCTGTTAAGTCGACTGTGTTTTTATTAAGTCGACTGTACTGTATTTTTTATATATACTTATTTTGTTCTCTGGACAGTCGACTGAACCTTCCCCAAGTCGATTGATCAGTAGATATAAAAATTAATTTTCTTCTCGACTAAGTCGACTGCTCTACACTATCAGTCGACTGTCGCGAGTTAAATTGTCTTCAGCGACGATTCTTCACACAGTTTTTGAGATAAAAGTTTATCTTCTTTTCACCCGTGACCTCTCCATCAGCCGTTGATCTCTTTCCCCTTGAATCGCAGCCGTCTATCTTCAGTTAAAAACCCTTCTTCACAGCCTCCATCTTCACTTTTACCTTTACCCCCAAATCAGAAACCCTAAGGCAGAAGAAGAAGTTCTCTCAGAAGAGTCGACTACCGTGCTGCTGATTCTCGTCTGCTGTTTGTTGTTTCTCTTCCCTCTTGGTAAAAATCTTCCCTAAACTCCTTTCTAATGGCACCTAAACGTTCTAAAAGATTTCATGATGGTAGTTCATCATCTCAGGATTATTCACAATACCTTTTGAGTCCTGATCTCTTAGAACGATGGTATCTCATGTGTAGCATTGTCATTTTTCCAGGAAGGTTTGTCAATTTTAATGACTTAAATAGGTTTAACCTAGTTCCTCTTTTCCAAAATTGCAGTCTTTATGAGTATCTATCTTTAGTCAATCAACCCGATTACTATCCCCAACTTATCTATCTTTTCTACACAAATATGAGAGTTGTTCAAAAGAAAGATGGAGAAGTTGTAATCCGTTCCTCGGTCAAAAATACTAAGATGACACTCACACCCGAGAGAATAAATCTCATAATGGGTATTGATGACGAGGGACTCGATCTTAGTGAAATTATCTTGGATGATTTATCTGTTTTGTCCAAAATATTTTTGCCCAATCATAGACCCC
Source organism: Hemerocallis citrina (assembly GCA_017893485.1). Classification (NCBI taxonomy): domain Eukaryota; kingdom Viridiplantae; phylum Streptophyta; class Magnoliopsida; order Asparagales; family Asphodelaceae; genus Hemerocallis; species Hemerocallis citrina. Next base: position 37,573,044 of record CM030364.1, read on the forward strand.
CAATGACTAGTAAAAATATCACACCTGTTGCAAAATTGGTTGCAAGAATACTTGCTTATAACATTCTTCCCAAAAGAGAAAGTTATGATCAGTATTCTATGGAACTGCAACAAGCTGTTTATGCCATTTTTGGTAAGATTGTAATAAATTGGGGTCGTGTCATTTTTTCAAAACTTGAAAAAAATCATACTCATTTCTTACCTTTTGGAGGTCTCCTTACCCGTGTTTTTCAGGCTAATGATATCGATCTCGACTCCGAGACCAATGTCGTTAAGCATTATGAATGCTTCGATCGTGCTAGTTTAGCCCGTATGAAGCTTCTTGACCCCTCCTCCTAGAACTTCCCCTAGGTCTCCTCCTCCCTCACAAGTACCTCTAGCATCTTCTGCTAGACCATCAGCATCTTCTAGTTCATCTCGTCCCCATGCTAATTATGATGATCCATCTACTCTTTATCAATGTGTCAACTATCTTATGAAACATTCCATCACTATTGATTCTCGTCTTGAGTCTCTTGACTCCAAAATCACCAACCTAACTAACCTCTTTACTTCTCAATTTCCCCCACCGTCTCAAGCTTTTGATGAAGACACCGAAGACGACGATTGATAATTTTTTTTCTTTTATTTTGTATTTTTCCTTATTTCTGTTTTTATTTTCATATGTATTGATGACTTTGTTATTTATGTATGAGACAGTTATTTCTCTTATTATTACTGGTTATGTTTTGTTTTTGTTGATGACAAAGGGGGAGAAATACCTCTTATCTGTTTAATGTGTTCTGTTCTGTGTGTTTATTTTTTCACTGGTAAGTCGACTGCTACCATTATAAGTCGACTGATATTATTGTATTTGTGTTTAAATTGTGTGTACTGTATTTATTCTTTCTCTGTTAAGTCGACTGCTTCCATTATAAGTCGACTGATACAGTCTATTTTATGATACATCTTTATGTATGCATGTTGTGTTTTTAATAGGGGGAGCATATCATTTCTATGCTTGTATTATTTTCTGTTATTATCAGTTATTGTGTTGTCATCATCAAAAAAGGGGAGAATGTTGATTCTTGATTTTGATGATCACAACACACTGCATATGTATCTATGCTATACTTTATAATTGCAGGTACTATACACAAAGGACTCACTACTATACAGCTGAACAAATGAACAAGCACAAATGCTCCAGATAAAGACAATGGTTAAAGCTTCATTCAAGACTCAAGACTCAAGCCAAGACTCAAGCTTAAAAGTGTCAATTATTGTCATGTCTTGTAACAATGTAATCTTACTTTTGTTGAGTCTTAGTATGATGTAAAGCCTTGTCACACACACATACACTCACTATTTTACAATGTGTGTTTTTCAAACATCAAAAAAGGTCAAAACAGTTTGAAATGGTTTAACTGTTGAGTACTAGTCGACCGATGCTTCTATCAGTTGACTGTCAGTACAAAACTGTTTAAATTTATTCAAACTCTGACCAGTCGACTCATTATGGCAACCCAGTCGACTGTTCGAGTGCTTTTAACCGTTTTCTGTTTTTAAAATCGATTTTCAAATTCAAAAGCTACTTAGATCCGTTGGTTGACAGTTGGAATAACTGCCTCCCAACGTCCAGGAATTCTAACTCTATAAATAGAGTTCAGAATTCACTGAAAAAGGTCTAACATTATTCTAACATTCTGATCTAACATTTTCCGAGCACTCTTTGAGAATTTTTAAGTGTTCACGAGACAAAAGCTTTCAAGTTCTAAGTTTTTTGGTTCTCTACATTCAGTCCAGTATAACATCAGAATTCGTTCTGGACTGGATATAGAAGTCGACCTCTTTTTAGCCACGTTTTACATCACATAACACAAACAAGGCTATAGGTTGACTGTAAACTTTTTATTGTTTTCTTTTGCTCTCGGTTGGAGAGTTAGACTCTAGTGTGTAGAGTCGGTCATTTCACTCTTGGTGGTAGAGTGTGGTCTGCTTTCTCTGGTTGAGAGAAAGGACTACGGATTAGACAAGGTTGTTGTCTGAACGCCGTAGGGTATTCTTGTAAACTTGTTTTTCAAGAATAGTGGAAATCTCAAGTGGGTTGCTTGGGGACTGGATGTAGGTCGGAAGGACCGAACCAGGATACATCGTGTGTACTCTGTGGTTGTATCTCTTGAACTTGCATTTACATTTTTCTGTTTGTTTAAGTTCTGTGAAACTTGTCTGGACAGTCGACTCAGCACATTATCAGTCGACTGGTCAGTCTCGTATCTTTGAATATTAATTGTGTCTTCAGTCGCCTGTCTCAACTTTAAGTCGACTGCACAGAGTTGTTTGAATTTTCTTTTATTTGGTTATCTCAGTCGACTGATTCACTCCTAAGTCGACTGCACCAAAGAAAAATTCTTTATTCCGCAAGTTAATTGTAATAAACACTATTCACCCCCCCTCTAGTGTTTGTTGCCTTGCCTACAGGATCCAACAGGACCTATTAGAAAACCAACTCGGCCAACAAAAAATCTACCCTAAGACCGAACGTGTAAATAGCCACCCATATGATCCTGAAAATGTTCGACGGGAAATGGTCAACTAGTTACTAAGGAGGAGTTACATTATTCCTATTCCGAGAGTAGGAACGTAGAGGAAGTTAACCAAAATACACTAAATCCACATTTTAGAAGAATTCCTAGAAATATACTAAAATCCGATTGTTTTAAACTTTACACCGAAATGAAAGACACTTTAATTACACTTTTGTTTTCTTTGACTTGTAGAGTATCGTTAACTTCCGATTGTTGGAAAGGTTATAACTGATATGGCTAAAAACGGGGTTAAATCGGAACCGTCCAGATTGGGCGCGAATCTTGGAGCTCGGGGGTAAAACAGTAATTTCACATACAAATGGGTCCGAAACGGGTATTGGATCTCCTTCTCACAGATCCAATAACCCGCAAACGGATCCACTCCAATTGGGTACGGGTCCCGACCAGAGGCGAACCCAGACCAACAAGAGGCAAATCAGGGCCACTGATCTGACCGGGTCAACGGGCCTGATTTACTCTCACCGGGAATCAGGGATTAGTTTCCTAAACAGACTGTGAGGATTTTACTCCTGGCGATTACACAGGAAATCAGGTCCCTAATCACTCCCCAGGCGACTATAAAATACCTCCCCTCTACCACTGTGATCGGGTAATCACTCTTTTTCCACCTTAAGCTCTTCCATAATCACCACTGGTTACTGACAAGAGCGTCGGAGGGTGCGTCGCCAGAATCAACCCCGGTGTATCGCACTTCCTTGCAGGTTGCGGCAGGAATCAAAAGGCTTGGATACGCTGTTCAGGTTTTCCACGAACTCACAAATCTTATCTGTTTACCCCCACACCGAAATCAGCAGTAACAGATTGGCACCGTCTGTGGGAAGAACCACATGAACAGCCTCCGTCTCTTCCTCGTCGTCTAGCCCTTCTCCAACCATGCCTCCAAAGAAGGTCAGATCTAGAGGGTCCAACCGCGGACCCAATCCCACCGATCAGATAGAGGAAGTCCCTATCAATCCTGCTCCACAGCCTGAACTTCCTCCCCCTGTCCAACAGGGCCAACCTCCTCTTCCCAAGCAACAACCCCCTAATGGCCCTTCCGGCCATAATGGGCAGAGGCAGAAACAACCCCTGCACCCAGACCATGTCTCGGTTCATAATGCCTCCTCGGATTCAATGGCTTCTCATCACCCCGACCTCCGCAACACCGTTCTGAACCGCCAAAAGGATAAGGACCTTCGCACCCACCTAAATGAGAGGCGGGCCCGAGAGGGAGCCTCCCGCCAGCATCATGGTGACCGATCTCCTCATCGCCGAGACGGTAGGAGGTCTCCAGACCGACGGGGCCGAGCGGAATCTCCCGAGCGCCGTAGGAGGAGGCCACATTCCCCTGCGGATCGGCATCATCTGAGGAACAATGAGGCACCTATCACTCGTGCCGAGTTCCTACAATTTCAGGAGACCGTGCTGCAGGCCCTCAACCTTCGCCCCAACAACCAAAATGCCCAGAGGGTTCCAACACCCCCGCGGGTTCCCAGTCCTCGCCGCCGATCCAGAAGTCCTCTCCCGGCTCCCAGTCGCTGCAGCAGCACTATAGCCCCCGCCGATCCCAGGACTACCGGCGCCGCAGTCCCCGTTCCCCTTCCTATGAAGAAGAGTCCAGGGGATCGTTTGATTACCAGCGGAGAGACGATGCCCTCAACCGCCGTCTCCATGAGGTGGAGAGGCGCATCGGTCGCATGGACAGAGAGGAGGAGTCTAGAGCAGGGACCGTCCGTCCCAGCAGACCTCCCTTCTCTCGGACGATCATGGAGGCCCCCATACCGAGGGGTTTCAAACCTCCGCAGTTTGAAACGTACTCAGGGGAGTCCGACCTAGTTGACCACGTCGAAAGCTTCAAGACCTTAATGCTGATCCATCAAGCTTCCGACGCCATGCTCTGCAAGACCTTCCCTGCCACCCTTAGGGGGTCGGCTCGGGAATGGTACTCCAGGCTCGCCCCCTCTTCCATCTTCTCGTTCGAGTAGTTCGAAATGCTGTTCATAACTCACTTTGTGAGTAGCAGGCGAGCCGAGAAGACGAGCCTCTCCCTACTCAACCTATGGCAAGAAAGGGGAGAGAAGCTGAGGGACTATGTGAAGAGATTCACAGCAGAGGTCAGGTCTATCGCCTCCCTAGACCAGTCGGTTGCGACCGTTGCGTTCCAGTCGAACGTCCTCAACTCCAACCTCCGGTCGTCCCTCGCCAAGAAGCCCCCACACAACTTCGCCGATCTTCTCCTAAGATGCGAGAAGTACATTCGGGCGGAAGCGGCCGAGTGCCTCCTGAACTTCGGAGGATCGGCATCCGGGTCGAAGAGAAAGGCGACAGAGGAGGAGGGGTCCAAGAAGATGCAGAAGGACAACGGCGGTCAGCGCCGTCCTCCCCCTCGGTTTGAGAAGTTCACTCCCCTCACCACCAATGTCTCCACCATCCTGATGGAAGTGGAGAAGGAGGGGGTCATACCCCCGGCTCCGAGGATGAACACCCCGGCCAAGAGGAGGAACAAAGAAAGATGGTGCCGTTACCACCGGGACCACGGCCATGACACCAACGACTGCCGGGCGTTGAAAAACGAGATTGAGGCCCTCATCCAGAGGGGGCAGTTGGCCAAATATGTGAAGGCAAACGATCGGGCGGATCACAACACTCCTCCGCCTCGGGGGGCTAACAAGCGCTCCGAGCAGCGCGAGGAAACCCCCGAGTTCGAGGAAGAACGAGTTCTACACCTCATCCACGGAGGCCTGATGGGGGGCTCCTCCAACTCCTCTCGGAAGGCCTTCGTCCGAGAGGTAAACTCGGTTCACAGTGCCCCTCCCCCCAAAGGTCTCGGCGTCCCAGTGACTTTCTCCGATGAAGACCTCGAGGGGGTCCGAACTCCCCACTGCGACGCTCTCGTCATCGACCTTCGCATGGCAAACTTCAAGGTGCAGAGGGTCCTGGTCGACAACGGGAGCTCGGTAAACATCCTCTTCCTCTCGGCCTTCCGAGGGCTGCAGCTGTCTCGGGACCGTCTCAAGCCGGCCGGTTACACGCTCCACGGGTTCACGGGGGTGCCAATAACTGTCGAGGGGGTTATAACCCTAGACGTAACTGCTGGGAAGACCCCTACTACCCGGACTGAGCCGATGGACTTTATGGTCGTCGACGTCCCGGCCGCATATAATGTCATCCTAGGCCGACCTGGCCTAGCTGCCCTGGAAGCTGTCCCCTCAGCATACCATCTTAAAATGAAGTTTCCCACTCGGTCGGGAGTGGGAGAAGTCAGGGGCAACCAAGAGACTGCTCGGAAGTGCTATATGACTTCCACTGGGGGACCGGTGCTCTCCCTCGAGACTCTAGAAATCCCCGAGCCGAAAGTCCGACCCACGTCCGAGCCGGCGGACGAGTTGGAAGAAGTTCTCTTCTCAGACGAGGACCCGAGTCGAAAGTTCCTCATCAGCAAGTCCTTGCCGACTGCACTGTGTTCTGATTTGGTGCAATGCATCCGGGATAACTGCGACCTGTTTGCCTGGTCAGCCACGGATATGCCCGGGATCTCCGAGGAGCTGCTAGTCCACCGCCTAAGTGTTGAACCGGGGTGCAAACCGGTTCAGTAGAAGAGGCGAAAGTTCGCTCCCGAGCGACAGCAGGCCATCAAGGAGGAGGTGGATAAGCTCTTAAAAGCTCGGTTCATACAGGAGGTGAACTACCCGGAGTGGCTCTCCAATGTTGTAATGGTCAAGAAGTCCAACGGCTCTTGGAGAATATGCATCGACTTCACTGACCTGAATAAGGCATGTCCGAAGGATCCATTCCCTCTCCCAAATATCGACACCCTCATTGATGCCACCTCGGGCCATGAGCTCCTCAGCTTCATGGATGCCTTTTCCGACTATAATCAGATCCGAATGTCCCCCCCGGACATTCCGAAGACCTCCTTCATCACCGACCAGGGCCTCTATTGCTACAGGATCATGTCGTTCGGGTTGAAGAACGCTGGCGCCACCTACCAGCATCTCGTCAACAAGGTCTTCCAGAGCCAGATAGGCCGCAACATGGAGGTGTACGTCGACGACATGCTCGTCAAGAGCGTCCGAGGTACTGACCACGTAACCGACCTCCAAGAGGCCTTCGGCGTATTGAGGAGGCACAACATGCGGCTGAACCAGAACAAGTGTGCATTTGGGGTCTCATCGGGAAAGTTCCTCGGCTTCATGGTGAGCCAGCGAGGGATCGAAGCAAATCCTGAGAAGATCAAGGCCATATTGGACATGGCCCCGCCCCGGAACGTCAAGGAGGTGCATAAGCTTACGGGTCGGCTCGCCGCTATTGGCCGGTTCCTCTCGAAGTCTGAAGAAAAGTGCCTCCCCTTCTTCAAGGCACTCAGGGGGGCTAAGGGATTTGAATGGGGCCAACCACAACAGGAATCGTTCGACCAACTAAAGGCCTACTTGGTGAACCCCCCTCTGCTCAGCAAACCTGTTCCGGGGGAAACCCTCTTCATCTACTTGGCTGCTTCCGAGCAGACCCTAAGTGCTGTTTTGGTGAGAGAGGAAGACCGGGCCCAAAGGCCCATTTACTATGTGAGCAAGGTACTTCGGGACGCCGAGCTCCGTTACCCGAAGATAGAGAAGATGGCCTACGCCCTGGTCATGGCGGCAAGGAAGCTCCGTCCCTACTTTCAGTCCCACTCGGTTGTGGTCCTCACCGACCAACCGCTGAAGCAGATCCTCTATAAGCCCGAAACCTCGGGCCGACTAATGAAGTGGTCCATAGAGCTAAGCCAACATGACATCGCCTACCAACCTCGGACGGCAATCAAAGCACAGGACCTCGCCGACTTCATCGTCGAGTCCACCATTCCTGAGGTCAGCCACGTCCTGAACGGACCCCCCATTTGGACAGTCTTCATGGTTGGCTCCTCCTGCAACGAAGGAAGCGGCACCGGTATCATCCTGAACGGCCCTGATGACTTCGTCCTCCAGTATGCGATCCGTATGAACTTCAAGGCCTCGAACAATGAGGCGGAGTACAAAGCACTCATCGCAGGCCTCGGACTTGCCCGAAGTGCTGGGGCGCAGCGCCTCCGAATTCACAGCGATTGTCAGCTGGTTGTGAACCAGGTCTTGGGCGAATACGAGGCACGAGATGAGCGAATGGCGAAGTACCTCACCAGGGTCCGGGCCCTCATGAGCCGGTTCGAAGAGGCACTCATCCAACGAGTCCCTCGTGAGGAGAATTCACAGGCCGATGCCCTCTCCAAGTTGGCCTCATCCTCCCTCCAAGGTCTCAAGCAGACCGTTTTGATCGAGGTCCTCTCAAGGCCGAGCATAGAAGACGAGACCTCTGGTTCGGTAGAGTCGTTGCCGGTCTTGCTACAAGATAATTGGATGAAGCCGTTGGTGGAGTTCTTAAGGGACGGGCTCCTCCCCGAGGACCCCAAAGAAGCACGCCGAGTCAGAACCAGGGCCAAGCGATATGTCTTGATCGAGGGGATCTTGTACAAATGCTCTTTCTCGCAAATTGACGGTCGACCGTACCTAAGGTGCCTCTCCCCAGAACAGGCCGACTACGCTCTACAAGAGCTCCATGAGGGTATCGGCGGAGCTCACTCAGGGTCTAGGTCCTTGGCTCGGAAAGCCTTGAATTATGGGTACTTCTGGCCGACTCTCCTCCAAGACGCTGAGCGTCACGTTCGGCAATGTGGCTCCTGTCAGAGATATTCCAATGTTCGTCGCCTCCCTCAAGCCAACCTTACTTCCCTATCAAGTCATATCCCCTTTGCAATGTGGGGAATGGATTTACTAGGGCCGTTCCCCCCAGCTCCCGGCCAGTTCAAGTTCTTGGTTGTTGCCATCGACTACTTCTCGAAGTGGATTGAGGCCAAGCCCCTCGCCACTATCACCGAGAATAAAGTGGTTCAATTCTTCTGGAAGAGCGTCATCTGTCGGTTCGGCATCCCCCGCGTCATAGTAACTGACAACAGGACTCAGTTTACCGGGGCCGCGTTCCGAGCTCTATGCGAGGACCTTGCTATCCAACAGCGCTTCTCTTCCGTCTCCCACCCTCAGTCGAACAGCCAAGCAGAAAATGCCAATCGGCAGATCCTCACAGGTATCAAGAAGAGGTTGGACAAATGTTCCAAAGGCCTATGGGTCGACCAGCTCCCCAATGTGCTGTGGAACTACCGCACAAACAAGCGGACGCCCACAGGAGAGTCCCCTTTCAACCTCACTTACGGGTCCGAGGCAGTGATACCCCTCGAGGTCGGAATACCTTCCCCTCGCCTCACTGCCTACAATGAAGAACAGAACGCCAGTGACCTCAGAGCGAACTTAGATCTGGTGGACGAGCTAAGGGAAAGAGCGTCGATTCGGCAACAGAATTACCGAAGAAGGGTCGAGTTGGCATACAACAAGAAGGTCCGACCCACCAACCTTAAGCAAGGGGACTTAGTCTTGAGAAAACTGGCCATATCCTTTCCCAATCAAAAGAGCAAGCTGGCTCCGAACTGGGAAGGGCCTTACAAGATCACAAGGGTAGTTCGACCCGGAGCATATCGTCTGGAAGATCTAGAGGGCAGAGAGATTCCGAGGACCTGGAATGCTGACCACCTCCTGAAATACCAAGAAAGCGCCCCGGCGCCTCTCTAAGTATTGCAGGATATCGAGCCATTCCTCTCCTCTAACTTGTAATCTATGTCATAAGTTGTAATATGTGAAGATGGTTCGCCGTCGATTATCAATGAAGAACGCTCTTTCATACTTGCAAATTTGTTTACATCTCTCCGCCTCTACCCACTGTTTTTTATTTTTTCAACCAATGGTTCGGAGTCCAATGTCCGGCTCGGTTCAACTTTACCTCCTCGGCTCGCCCCCGGGCGAGCCAGAGGTAGATCACCGTTCGGAACTGCTCCCACAACCGTTGAACTACACCAATGGTTCGGAGTCCAACACTCGGCTCGACTTTACCTCCTCGGCTCGCCCCCGGACGGGCCAGAGGTAGATCGCCATTCGGAATTGCTCCCACAACCGTTGAACTACACCAATGGTTCGGAGTCCAACACTCGGCTCGACTTTATCTCCTCGGCTCGCCTTCGGGCATGCCAGAGGTAGATCGCCGTTCGGAACTGCTCCCACAACCGTTGAGCTACACGATGGTTCCGGAGTCCAACACTTGGTTTAATTCTACCCCCAAGCTTGCTTCTCAACAAGCCAGGGGTGGATCACCATTCGGAACTGCCCCCACAACCGTTGAACTACACCGATGGTTTGGAGTCCAACACTCGGCTCGACTTTACCTCCTCGGCTCGCCCCCGGGCATGCCAGAGGTAGATCGCCGTTCGGAACTGCTCCCACAACCGTTGAGCTACACGATGGTTTCGGAGTCCAACACTTGGTTTAATTCTACCCCCCAAGCTTGCTTCTCAACAAGCTAGGGGTGGATCACCATTCGGAATTGCTCCCACAACCGTCGAACACTCGCTGTGACCGGCGAGTATCACCATGGAAAAGAACTCGGCTCACCCCTCGGCTTCGCAAGAAGAGGGAGACCGAAGCACTGTCCGGCACCACAATCCGAGCCATCTCGTCACGGAGACGAAAGCCCCTTGAGGAAGGGTCAAACCCTGCTGTCTCTGGACGGACACCGAGCAAGTGCCATTCCGACCCTGCAAACAGAGAAAACTCACTTTCTCCTCAACTTTCGTGTAGGATCTCGATCAGACGGCTCAGATCTTGCCAACGACGCTAAACGACAAGATAGCGTTTTCTTGGGAACTGAGCCGTCCCGAGATTCGCGCCATCATCCGACGGTCCAGATCTTGTCAGAGTCGCTAAACGACGAGATAGCGCTCCATCAGGAGCCCGTTCGCCTCGAGATTCTCGCCGACGACACTATGTGCTCGGCTCGGGGACCTCGGCACGGCCAACACACTTACAAGCAAGACAAATGCACAGAGCAACAAAAGACATGCTAGTTATTGAAAGAAATTTTATTAATGATCGGGGCATAACGCAAAGCAATCCTTCCATGGTTACAAGGCATTAGAAAACAAAATACAGCGCCGACCCACAACACTTGGTTTTCAATCATCACTGTCCCGCTCGGTCGCCAGTCCACCCACTTCGGCCGACAGCTCCTCTGCCTCCTTCCGAAGCTTTGCCTCCACGGTTTGCAAGTGACGGATCTCAGAGAGCAAATCGTCCTGCTCGGCTATCACCTTCGACTGGTTATGCCGAATACACTGGACCCGAAGAGCATTGCTAAAAGCAGTCTGCGAATCTTCGCCCTCTCCCATGGGGGTCACCTCGGTGATCCTACTCTCCAGACGTTGGATCTCGGCGTCTCGTTGGCCGAGGACGGACTGAAGGTGGGCCCGCTCGCTCTCAGCTCGGCGTAACTCCAGCTCGACACCATAAAGCCGCTCTCGGCACTTCGTCGAGCGCGACTTCGTCGCCCCTGAAGTTGCCCCGGTATCAGCATCATCGTCCGAGCCGCTGGAATCTGTGTATTGGGCTGCCCCCACGAGCTGAAAAGAAGGGAAAACGAATAGCAAAATTTCAATACACTGCCGAAGTCCAACACTTAGGAATTTTCTGAACAAACTTTCAGATTCGTATTCAGATATAATAGTTCTACATACGACAAGACCGACCCCACAATTAAGTTTTTACAATAGCCAGAAAAAAAAACATAAAACGACATGATCAGGGCCTCTTCGGAAGGGGAACGCTTCGGTTTAAGGAAACGCGAGGACGATGAGGCCTGCCCTCCGAACTCGATCCTAAACCAATGAAACGTGACCCCCCTTCACTGCTGACTCTAACTGTGGCGCCGACCGAGGCTCCGCTCGACGAGATGGCCACGCTACTCTGAGCGTCGGCAGGGCTCCGCCTAGCCACAGGCAAACGTGTCGCAAGTTCGTAAAAGGTAATCCCTCTCTCGCTCTCTTCGCGAGTACACGATGTACTGCGGACGTTGGCCCTCTCAGGCAGAGGCTTGAGTGACGCGACCTCTTCCTCCAGTTCAATGATTCTATCTCTCAAAGCGTCATCCTTCGCCAACTTCTTCAAACGAGGAAGCCTCGACGAGCCCGAGGCGTTGGCACTATCGGTCGCAAGCCGTCGGTAATGGGTGACCTCAATCCCCCTATCTATCGTGATCCTCCTAAGCTTGTCGACCTCGGCTAACAGCTTCTTGCGCTCGGACGACACCTTCTCCAGCTCGGAAGCAAGCTTATCTTCTTCCGCCGAACGACCTCGCCCCGCTACCTCCAAGTGTCGGATCTTGGCTGAGAGCTCATCGTTCTTCCGCTCGGCGACGGCAAGCTCCCTACTAAGCCGCTCGACCTCGCCCTCAGGAAAAGGGATTGGGGCTCATTTTCGTAGCTGCTTCAGCTCGCAACATTGCCCCCTGGCCAGTGCCTTTATCTCCTCCAGTTTCAAAAGCATATAAAAGCGCTTATCTCGGCTTAGTGATAGCTCTCGTTTTGTCTTGGTCAGCTCCTTACGAAGGTACGAAACCTCCGTGATCGGACCGAACTTCACCTGAAAAGCAGAGATAAATCCGATGGGTCAACACTTGGAAACATTTACAACTAATCATACACAAAATCCGAGGACAAACACTTAGACAAATTTTGGCCAAACCAAAGATGTTTTCATTCAAAATTCAAAAAGTGCTACAAAAGCGGTGGCCAGTCCGCAGTTCGGCTTACAAAAAAAGGAGGGGAGGGGAGAGAATAAAAGACTAAAAGATTTACAACCAAGTCAGGGGTCGACCTTTTTTCTGCTTGGGTCTATCGACCCCTCGGCCTTGTCCACGATCTCGACCTCGTCTTCATCCTCATCCTCGTCCCCACTCTCTCTCTCCTCCTCAGAGTCGTCCTCCTCCTCATCCTCAGCCTCGGTCTCGACCGGGCCTTCGGCACCTTCGGTCTGCCCCGAGGGGCCGAGCAACGCCTAGGGGACCTCCTCCTCTCCCTCCACAGGGTCGCAGAAGCAGTAAGAGGACGTGTCGAACCCTGGGTTCCTAGCGGCGATATGCAGAAGAGCTCGACCGTAGGCATCTTCCATGTTCTTGAACATGTGGTGCTCGGCCTCCTCCTGGACGGCCTTCTTCGCCTTTGCCACCTTAGACCGGTGCTTGGCCATGATCTTCTCGGCCCTCTTCCGAGCCCTCTCTGCCTCCGATCGAGCATTGGCCAGCTCCTCCTTCAGCCCAGCACTCTCCTTCTCCGAGGCCTCGAGCTTGGCTGCCGTATCCTTCGACAGCTGAATGGCGTCGGCCAGCTGCTTCTCCAACCCCGCCACTTCGGCAGTCCTTTTCGCCGAGAGGAGTTGCTCAGCATCAAGCAGCTTTGTGGCTTTGACGCGCTCCGTTCTCTCCCGCTCATACTTCTGCTCCTTGCTTGCAAACTGCTCGAGCAAGTAGTTGAAGTGGCAGAGGGTCTGAAAAGAGAACAAACCGTTAAAGTCCGAATGCAGAAACTTAGAAAATCTCAGAAAAAATCTCAATGAGAAAGAGCTCGGTCCACTTACCGACATTGTGTTCCAAGCGATCTGCATCGTGGCGTCTCCAGCCAGTCCAGCCTTCAGAGCCGCTCGATCCTTTGGGGTCGGCAGGTGCCTCACCGCTTCTATGCAGATGTTGCCGTCGCCCAAGAAGCCGTCGACATTCATCACCTGCCAGTCAGGGACGAAGATCTGCTTGTGCCTCTCGGTCAAGACCTTCTCCGCATCGGCAGTGAGGGGCGGAACTTGGAGGGATAGCACCTCTTTCACGCCGAATGCACCGCTCGACGAGCCGGCTGCATCCCCCTCCACCATTGGTGCCGGCACACCGGAAACTGGAGGATCGGTAGCCGCAGACTTCTCCTGCTCGGGGCCGGCCCCCGGGACAACGGCCTTCTGCAGGTCGCCCGTCTTCTCGACCGAAGGTATCTTCGGGGCTCGGCCGCCCTGAGGCCCCGCCGAAGGCCTCTTCTTCCTCGTCTCCTACTGCTCCGCCGCCCTGGCCTTCGCCATCAAAGCCTTGTAGTCCATCTTCATCGTCTCTGCACAAGCCAAATGAAAAAACTTAGAAAAATTTTCATGAACTTTAAGCAAAGAGTATAAATACCAGAAGCGTACTAGGGTCGATCGGACTGAGACCCCCTCGGAACAGAGCCTCCTCGGTAATATCTTTCCAGCTTAGCGTTGGCAGAGCGAGGAGCTTCTTGAGGACCTCTGCCTCCTCGTCACTCAGCACCGGCTCCTTCTTGGCTCGCTTGGGCAGGCCATCCTTCGCCCAAACTATCGGTATCGCCCACGGCACGGGAGCTCGGATGATGAAGTACTTCTCCTTCCAATGTTTGATCGAGTCTGGGTTCTCGATCAACTTCACGCCCGTCCGCGGCGAAAGGTAGAACCTCTGTTCGTTTCGGCTTGGCTGGCAGGGGCGGTACAGGCTCCGAAAGAGAAACATGCTCGGTACGGCACCGACCTCTTGGAACCGGAGAACAAACACCAGGACGTGCCTCCAGGTGTTCGGCATCAGCTGGGCGGGGCTTAGACCGTACCAATTCAAGACATCGACTATGAACGGATGAAGGGGAAAGCGGAGTCCGGCAGCCAGGGAGTCGACAGGAAAGACGCACACGTCTGTCGAAGACTTCGTGTTGGCTCGGAAGCCCGGCCCGGGGAGGAGTAGCCCGTGGTCGGCAGGAATCTGGAACCCCTTTCGGATCAGATGTAGGTCGGCCTCCGTAAGAGACGAGATGATGTGGTCCACCTCGGACAACTCTCTCGGTTCATTCTCCTCCACCGACTTGGCCGTGCCTTGGGTCACCTTCTCCAAGATGTCCTCGGCATAATCCCGAACACCTCCCACGCTCGACAGGGCAATGGGCTGCCGACCAAACGCCCCCGCCGTCTTCGGCGTCTCGATGATCGTGACCACTCCTTTACCCTTCTGAGACGCCGCCTCGACCTCCTGAGGTGGCTCGGCTACTTCGCCCTCTCTGTCCGGCCGAACGACGCTCTGATCGGTCGGCTCCACTACCTCCTTTCCTTTGCCCGCTCGGCCTACGGCTTGCTCCGAGGCGGGGGTCTCATCCGAGGAAGTAATCTTAACCATTTTCTAAAGAAAGAGGAAGGAGACTGACCTTGAAGTGACAGCTACGGTCGGAAAAGCTCACCGGTGACAAAGAACGCCTTGCCGCGACAGCTAGCAGCACCACCAAGGAGCTAAAAACTTCGAAAGTTAAAGTAAAAACTGGAGAGAGAGAGTAAAAACGAATAATGAAACTTGGATTGAAGGGGGGGTGAAGATTTATAGTAAAAAAAGGAACATCCCTTGGACTTCCAACCGTAAGGGCGCGACTTTTGGGCCACTCTCGAAACGTCGCGAAGGCCCAACACGACTTTGTCCTTTCACCAAGTCAGGTAGCTCGGCACAGCAGGATCCAAACCTGAGCTACGCGCGATCCGAACCCAGCAGCAAAGGGCCCGGTCGACCAACCGAGCAAGTGCCATTCCGAGCCTGCAAACGGGGAAAATTCGCTTTCCCCTCAACTCTCGTGTATGATCTCGATCAGACGGCTTAGATCTCGCAGACGACGCTAAACGACAAGATAGCGTTTTCTCGGAGACTGAGCCCGTCTCGAGATTCGTGCCACCATCCAACGGCTCAGATTGTGCCAAATTGCTCGGACAACCGTTACCTCAGATCTCTGGTCGGCCAACCGAGCAAGTGCCCATCCGACGGCCCTAAAATGTCGCTCGGACGATCGTGCCCCCAGTTCTCCACCTCTGTCTAAAGAAGCCAGGAAAAATTTTAGATTCAAAGTTCTAAGGCACCGCCTTCGGCGAGCCCCCCAGGCCCCAGGTCTCGGCCGGCATTCCTCTCACCCGTGAACAAAACAAAGCCCCCGGCCTCGGAGTCGAAGCCACTAATTGTTCAGGGTTTAGGGAGAAACTGCCGACCAATGGGGCCCGGTCAAAAGCAGATCGGCACGCCTCCCATCTCTAATTCCTTCGGGCTGACAACCATCAGGACCCATCAGCCCGGAAGGAAGACAGAGATCGGAAGAGACCCATCATTCTGTAGCTGCACTCCCTCGGATCCGGACTTGGGTCATTACCTCTTCTACCATGATCTTCCCCGATCCTGACACCCACATCGGGGCAGTCAGAATCGGGAGAAGATCACGGTGGAAGAACGATCACCTGTCCTTCCAAAGCAAACTCTTCCCTCGGGCCGGACTTGGGTCATCACCTCTTCTACCATGATCTCCCCCGACCCTGACACCCACACCGGGGCAGTCAGAATCGGGAGAAGATCATGGTAGAAGAATGACCACCCGTCCTACCGAGGCACATCGCCCCTCGGATCTGGACTTCGGTAGTCAACCCTTCTGCCAATATCTCCCCTGACCCTGACACCTTCACCCGGGCCGTCAGAATCAGGAGTAGATTTTGGCGGAAGAGCGACCCCCCGTCCTTCCGAAACACATGGTCCCCCGAATCCAAACTTTGATCATCACTTCTTCCACCATGATCTCCCCTGACCCTGACATCCACGTCCGGGCCGTCAGAGTCAGGAGAAGACCATGGTGGAAGAACAACCACCCGTCCTTCCGAAGAGCAACCACCCAAAGCAGATGCCTCCGAGGGCTAAAACTCAACATTGTTGTGATTAAAATGACAAAGGGAATGGGGTACTTATAAGCTACCCTCCAGGATCCGGCCATTATGACCCTCGAAAGTTGAAACGCCACGCATTAATTGAGGGGCACCATTCTTAATGACCCCGGGAAGATGGAACGCCGCACAAATCCCGGGACACCATTAATGCCCTTGGGAACAGGACCGTCTCGAAACACGTTGCGCCTCGTCAGTCGAACTGTCGAAACCCCATGCCTTCGGTCGGCTGCCGAGCAAGTGCCTTTCTGATCCTGCAAACGGAGAAAACTCACTTTCTCCTCAACTTTCGTGTAAGATCTCGATCAGACGGCCCAGATCTCGCCGAGGACACTAAACGGCAAGATAGTGTTTTCTTGAGTAATGTGCCCGTCTCGAGATGCGTGTCGTCATCCGATGGCTCAGATTGCGCCACGTCGCTCGGACTGCCGAAACCCCATGCCTTCGGTCGGCTGCCGAGCAAGTGCCTTTCCGATCCTGCAAACGGAGAAAACTCACTTTCTCCTCAACTTTTGTGTAAGATCTCGATCAGACGGCCCAGATCTCGCCGAGGACACTAAACGACAAGATAGTGTTTTCTTGAGAAATGTGCCCGTTTCGAGATGCGTGTCATCATCCAACGGCTCAGATTGCGCCACGTCGCTCGGACTGCCGAAACCCCATGCCTTTGGTCGGCTGCCGAACAAGTGCCGTTCCGAGCCTACACTTGCTCCATGTCATCCGACGGCTCAGATTGTGCCACGTCGCTCGGATTGTCGAAACCCCATGCCTTCGGTCGGCTGCCGAGCAAGTGCCTTTCCGATCCTACAAACGGAGAAAAAAGACACCGAGCAACTACCACCGTTGGATCTCTCAGAAATTCGTGCTTCTAATGATGAACGGTCCAGATTGCGCCACGTGCGCTAAAAGACAAGATAGCATTTTCTTGGGAGGCGCGCCATCATCCGACGGCTTAGATTGTGCCACGTCACTCGGCCTGCCGAACCCCTATCCCTCCGGTCGGCGGCCGAGCAAGTGCCATCCCGAGCTCGCAAACGGAGAAAAAAGCTTCCGAGCGATAACAACCGATGGATCTCTCAAAAACTCGTGCTCGTCCATGATCAACGGCCCAGATCGAGCCACGTCATAATTCGGTATTTAAAATCATTTTTTATTTATTTAAATCGTTTTATTTATTTAAAAATTGCGAAAAAATTGCTAAAAATTCGGAAAAATTAACTAAAAATTCTAGAAAATAATTAAAAATTCGGGGGCATATTTTTGAGCCCCTGAACGAACAATTATTGTCTAGAATGTACTGTTAAGACCCCCGAACGATTAGTAAACACATCGCAAAATTAAATAAATAGTCCGAAAAAATGGATAAAAGCCGTCAAATACTCGATATGGCTAGAGAACAGCACATGGCATCAAAAAACTACCTCACTACCCCCTTCGAGATTCAAAATCCTCCATTTGGACTCCGATACAACTCTACTAGCCACTAAAACAGTTGTACTCCTCAAAGGCTGACCACACTCAGTCTTTAGGAGTGGGGAGCTCGTGATATGGCTAAAAATGGGGTTAAATCGGAACCGTCCAGATTGGGCGCGAATCTTGGAGCTCGGGGGTAAAACGGTAATTTCACATACAAATGGGTCCGAAACGGGTATTGGATCTCCTTCTCACAGATCCAATAACCCGCAAACGGATCCACTCCAATTGGGTATGGGTCCCGACCCGAGGCGAACCCAGACCAACAAGAGGCAAATCAGGGCCACTGATCTGACCGGGTCAACGGGCCTGATTTACTCTCACCGGGAATCAGGGATTAGTTTCCTAAACAGACTGTGAGGATTTTACTCCTGGCGGTTACACAGGAAATCAGGTCCCTAATCACTCCCCAGGCGACTATAAAATACCTCCCCTCTACCACTGTGACCGGGTAATCACTCTTTTTCCACCTTAAGCTCTTCCATAATCACCACTGGTTACTGACAAGAGCGTCGGAGGGTGCGTCGCCGGAATCAACCCCGGTGTATCGCACTTCCTTGCAGGTTGCGGCAGGAATCAAAAGGCTTGGATCCGCTGTTCAGGTTTTCCACGAAATCACAAATTTTATCTGTTTATCCCCACACCGAAATCAGCGGTAACAATAATGATGTTCAAATGATGGGCATAATTTGTCGTTGGATCGATAGTGATTGGATGATTCAAAAGATAAATCATATCACTTGCGGCTTTGCTGTATTCCCATAGTGGTTTAATAATTACACATCGTATTTTTGAAGTTTGTGATATCTTTCATATTCATGATAAAAAATCTGCATTAGTTTTTATAATGCATCTCACAACAATGCTTCAATTAGGATATTAAAAACACAATTAGCTCCTCCATGCTTAGAAATTTTTCACATTAGATGTGCATGTCATATTTTAAATTTATGTTCTCAAGATGCATTAAAAATAGACGACCCATTTGTGCATAACATTAAAAATTATGTACATTTTATTGTTTAAAGGGGCCCTATACTTCAACAATTTAAAGAATGGTGTAAGCTTAAGGATGTACATTTTACAAAATTTCATACGGATGTTAAAAACCGATGAAACTCTACTTTTGATTTATTAAATGTTGTAACTCAATATAAAGCTTGTATAAATGATTTTTGTCTTGCAAAAAATATGAAAACTTTTCAAATGAACGAACAATCATGGTATTATGTAGAATCTTTGTTACGATTTTTAGAACATTTTAAAACCGCAACTTTGAAATTTTCAAAATCTTATGATTCTACTTCTAGTAGTATTTTTATTTCACTAATTACTATGATGCAAACTTTCAAGAAATGGTTGATGACATTTACATTGGTCATATTGTTAAACCCGCATACACTAAATTTTTGAAATATTTTAGTCATCCTCCTATGTTGTATTGTATTGCTACAGTTATGAATCCTCGTATCAAATTAGCGGGTATGGGGTGTTTGATTGAAATATATTTTACTTTACTTGGAGATGAATCTGAAATTGATTGCGATGAATTTTTAGCTAGCTTTGAATCGATATTGAATAACTTGTATGATTATTATGATAAGACTTTTGCATCTAGTAGGAGTAGTAGTAGACAACTAGTATAGTTACTTCTTCTTCTACTTTTAGAGCTAAGAGTAGGAGTAAATTAGACGATGTCACTTTTAATATACGTACTCAAATTCAATAAAAAAAATATATGATTAATCTGTTGGATCCTATAGGTAAGGCAAATAACACTAGAGGGGGGGGGTGAATAGTGTTGTATAAAAATTAATTAAAAACTTGAACATTTCGTACTGTTAAGTCGACTGAAAATAGATGTACAGTCGACTGGTGTGTCAGATAAGAAGAGTATTTTACTGAAGAGTTACAAGTCTAATCAGTCGAATTATAGTGGAAAACCAGTTGACTTACCAGACTAGTTTTTGAAATAAAACTCAGAGAAATTGAAATTGCAAGTTGAGATAATACAACCACAGAGAGTCAATCGCAGCCAAACACAACGATGTATCCTGGTTCGGTCCTCCCGACCTACATCCAGTTCCCAAGCAACCCACTTGAGATTTTCCACTATTCTTTAAAAAATACAAGAATACTCTACGACATTTGACAACAATAATGTCAAATCCGTAGACCTCTTTCACCACTAGAGAGAGCAAACCCACTTTACACCCTAGAGTGAAACCGACTCTAAAACCAAGAGTCCTACTCTCCAACCGAGAGGACCACTCTCACAACCCGAGAGTGAAAACAACAACAAAAAATTGAGTTTACAACAACCTATAGCCTTGTATATGACAGTGCTTTGTATAATGGTTATTAAGTCAACTTCTGAATTTAGTCTAAAACGAAATCAATGTTATATTAGACTGAAATTCAAAGAACCAAGTCTTAGAGAGTTTGTATACTTTTGAAATACTTGAAAACAAAAGACTTGAAAGTTAAAGAATGCTTGGAACCTTTTGCAAATGAATCCTATACTCTATTTATAGAGTAAGAGTCAAGGAACGTTGTAAAACTATTCCATAAACTGTAATAAAACAGATATAAAAGTTTTGAATTTGAAAAACAAGTTTTAAATTCAGAAATCTATCGAAACGGCTTGAACAGTCGATTAGGTTGCTATAATGAGTCGACTGGCCAGAGCTTGTATAAGTTCAGACAGTTTTGTACTATGACAGTCGACTGGTTCCAATGAGCGATCGACTGGTACACATATAGCTGAACTTATTCAAGCTTGTTTTGACATTTTGATTTTGTAAAATACTCAGATTATTTAAAGTATGTGTGAGTGTATGTGTGACAAGGCTATTACAAGTTTCTAAGACTCAAAGAAAAAAATACAAAATTACAAGACACTTTGTTTAAACATTTGAAGCACTTTGAGTCTTGTCTTGAACTTGAGTCTTTGTCTTAAGCTTGAGCCTTTGTCTTGATGTCTTGAAGCTTGATCAATTACTCTTGAAAGCTTCATCAGATTTTGTTTTCTTTGTGTATTTCACCATGGTATTGACTTTGATACACTCTGCAAGAGATATGTAGTAGAACAACTTTGTACAACTTTGTATTGTGTTGTAGTCATCAAAACCAAGAATCAACATCTCCTTCTCTTTGATGATGATAACACAATAACTTATAATAATATCAATATACATAGCAAGATGTCACACATAATTTAAAGATATACAAATGTGAAATAAGCACCCCCTAAATAATGTACAATATGCACACAAAAACATATAAACACAAAAAACCATATAAACCACAAAACCACATTTTTCTCCCCCTTTGACATCAACAAAAACATAAGGAGGAAGGATACATCATAAAAAAATAAAATCAACATTGTATAATCATAACACATTTATACATCAGAAATCAAGTACATTGTTGCAGATTACAAATAGAAGATAGAAAAACATAGTTGAAAATAAAAAATACAACAAGTAAAACTTCTGTCAGTCTGAAACAGTCGACTGTCCAGAACACAAAATTTAGCCAAAATATGGACAACAAAAATACTTTATAAGTCGACTGAAAAAGACGTTTAAGTCGACTTAAACAAAATAAATTTTCAAGAAATGTCATGAAAACAACAAATTTCTAGTTCTCTTCTAAAGTTGATAAAAGTGTCTTCCTTAAGTGGTTTGGTAAATATATCTGCTACTTGTTTATTAGTAGAAATAAAATCCAAAGTTATATCTCTTTTAAAACATGATCACGTAGAAAATGATGTTGAATATCAATATATTTTATACGTGAGTGTTGAACCGGATTTTTAGGTAGATTAATAGCACTGGTATTATCACACATTATAGCAGGTTTTGAAAATAAAATACCATGATCTAATAAATTTTGTTTCATTCACAAAATTTGGGCATAAGCCAAACTTGCAGCAATATATTTAGCTTCTGTAGTAGATAGGGATACCGAATTTTTCTTTTTACTGCACCAAGATACGAGTGAATGTCTCAAAAAGAGACAAGTTTTACTAGTACTTTTACGATCAGTTTTACTACCAGCAAATCGGCATCACTATATGACAAAATTTGAAAATTATCGGTGCGTGGATAAAACAAACCATATTCAGACGTGCCTTTAATGTATCTTAAAACACGTTTCACAGCTTTTAAGTGAGATTCTTTGGGATTTGACTGATATCTAGCACACAAACATACACTAAACATAATATCTGGTCTACTAGCAGTTATATATAAGAGTGAGCCAATCATACCTCGATAGAGTTTTTGATCGACACTCTTACCTAAATCATCTTTGTCAAGTGTAGTAGTAGTAGCCATAGGTGTGGTCTTACTACTAGTGCTATCCATGCCAAACCGTTTGAGTAATTCCTTAGCATATTTTTCTTGAATAATAAATATGCCATTTTGTGACTGCTTTATTTGTAGTCCAAGAAAATAATTGAGTTCACCCATGTGACTAATCTCAAACTCATTTTTCATGGTATTAGCAAACTCTTAACAGAGATTACTATTAGTAGATCAAAAAATTATGTCATCTATATATATTTGTATGATTAGAATATTTGTCTCTATTTTCCTAATAAACAAGGTAGTATCTACTTTACCTATCTCAAAACTAGTTTCTAAGAGAAAAGTTTTTAACCGATCATACCAAGCACGAGGTGCTTGTTTAAGACCATATAAAGCCTTTTTCAATTTAAAAACGTAGTTTGGGAATTGTTCATGTTCGAAACCGGGTGGTTCCTTAACATAAACATCTTCCTTAATAAATCCATTCAAGAAAGCACTTTTAACATCCATTTGGAAAAGTGTAAAATTCATAAAACACGCAAAAGATAATAAGATCCTAATTGATTCTAGTCTAGAAACAAGAGCATATGTTTTATCAAAATCGATTCCTTCTTCTTGATTATATCCTTGAGAAACTAATCTAGCATTGTTCCTAACGACTTGTCCTGATTCATCTAACTTATTCTTAAATACCCATTTAGTACCAATTATAGTATGATCAGGAGGTCGTGAAACTAGATCCCATACATCATTTCTTATAAATTGGTTAAGTTCATCTTGCATGGCATTCATCCAAAATTCATTCTCACAAGCTTCTTGTATATTCTTCGGTTCAAAATCCGACAAGAAAGCCCTATGAGAAATCATGTTAACATGCGATCTTGTTTGAATACCACGTGAAATGTCACCAATTATTAAGTCATGATGATGATCTCTAACTTCAACAAATGCTTTTGGTAAAATTTGAGTCATTACAACAGGATCAGTCGACTTAACAAGTCCATCAGCCAACTGATTCACATCAGTCGACTTGAGATCCTTATCAATCGACTTGTCTAGGGTAGTTTGCTCTAGTGATTTAATAACGTTATTTAAAGGTGATGATTCAACTTCATCATCTTTAATAACAGTAGATGAAGGCAAGGATTCATCAAATGAAACATGCATAGATTCTTCAATAGTCAAAGTTGACTTATTGAAAATTCTATATACCTTACTCCTATTTGAGTATCCAATGAAGATACCTTCATTAGATCTAACATCAAATTTATCTAAATTATCTTTAGTGTTTAATATGAAACACTTACATCCAAATACTTTAAAATATGATACTTTAGGAATTCTTTCATAGAATAGTTCATAACAAGTTTTCTTAAGCTTAGGCCTAATCAATATTCTATTTAAAATATAACATGCTGTAGAAACAGCTTCAGCCCAGAAGTATTTAGGCAAATTGCTTTCAACAAGCATTGTACGTGCACACTCTTGCAATGCCCTATTCTTTCTTTCGACCACTCCATTTTGTGGTGAAGCTCTAGGAAATGCAAATAAATGTGTTATACCATTCTTGTTGCAATATTCTGAAAACGTTTCATTCTCAAATTCTCCACTATGATCACTTCTAATAGTGACTATGGTTAGAGATTTTTGATTTTGAATTCGTTTGCAGAAATTTGTAAATTCTTCAAAGGCATCATATTTATGTTTAAAAAAGAAAACTCATGTAAATCTTGAAAAATCATCTACTAAAACAAATACATATCTACTTTTATTTAAAGAAGAGACTCTAGTAGGACCAAATAAATTCATATCGATTAATTCGAGAGGCCTACTAGTAGAAATCATTTCTTTTGTCTTAAAAGTAGATTTGACTTGTTTTCCTAGTTGACATGCATCACATAACTTATCTTTCTTAAAAGATAGTCTTGGCAGTCCTTTAACTAGGTTGTATTTAGACAATTTAGTAATATTTTTCGTATTTACATAACCAAATCTCTTATGCTAAAGTCAAGAATCATTGTTAGAAGCTACTAAGCAAAAATTATTAGAAAATTCACTTGTTTTTAAGCATAACTCATAAATGTTGTTTTTCCTAAAACCTCGAAAAATAATATTTTGCATAGATGAATCATATATTAAACATGCATCTTTTTCAAAAATAATTTTATATCTCTTATCACAAAGTTGGCTAATACTTAACAGATTATACTTTAATCCACTAACTAGAAATACTTTTTCTACAGTAGGGGTAGTGTTCTTACCGACCATGCCTATTCCAATAACATTCCCTTTGTTGTTGTCACCGAATGTCACTGTTCCTCCATCTATCTCTTGTATGGAAGAAAAAAGATTAGCATGACCATTCATATGCTTAGAGCATCCGCTGTCAAGTATCCAACGTTCTCTTTTAGGTACCTATAAAATAAGCATTGTGAATATGGTACCCTTTTCATTGGGTCCGAAAGGAATTAGTTTTTGGGAAACCAAATCCAAAGTGAGTTTGATTTACCACCAAAAGCAGGAATATAATCTACAGAATTACATACATTAAGAACATAAGAATTTATATAAGTAATTCTATCGTTTAGACTCAGGTTGACTAGAACCCAAATGTTTTTAGTCTGTCCAGTCAACTTTATTGTATTTTTTAGTCGACTGTTATAAGAAGTCAGTCGACTGGGAGGTGAAATAGGTCGACTTATCTGAGGTTTTCGTCTCTTTGAATAAGACTCCAAGCCTCTAGACAAACGACTGACATTAGGTTTCAGTCGACTGGTCTGAACAACATAATTACTATTTTCATGAAAAACAATAGTTTTTGGTTTCTCAAAAAACTCATATAATTTGTTCTTCACACTGGAAATAGAATCAGTCTTATTACTACTAGGATTCTTAGAAGAATGATGTTTTTTAAGAGTCTTTTGAAAATCAAGTCCAAATATTTTATTAGATTGAACTTGATTTTAGAGAACTTCATTTAAATTCTCCTTTCCTTGGTTAAATTTAGATACTTCTTGGATATCTCTTCATAATTTTTCTTAAGAGATACAAGATCTACATCCAAATTTGAAAGTCGAGAATTTGAAGATTTGACTTCAACATTTAAGTCAATATTTTCTTGAGAAAGTGTTTGATTGACTTTCTCTAAATTTTTAACTCTAATTTTCTCCTTCTTAAGTTCTTGAAAAACTTCATTGAAAGCATCTAATAAGTCATTTGAATCAAAGTTTTCACTTACATCATTTTGTGTAGCCATGAAACATACGTTCGCTACTTTGTTTGACTCCTCATTCTCTTCTTCCGATGAAGAGTCGCTATCATCTCAAGTTGCTTGATATGCCTTCTTGTTCTTCATATACTTGTTCTTTGTATACTTGTCCTTCTTGAAGTTGGGAGCCTTCCCTTTTGATTTCGCATTTTCTAATGGGCAATCCTTCTTCATATGACCTGTCTTGTTACATTTGAAACAAGTAAGAAGTTCATTAGTATCTTTAAACTTGGAATTAAATTTACCTTTTCGTAAAAATTTCTTGAACTTTCTAGTGAACATGGCTATTTCTTCTTCATCTTCTTCTTCATCTTCAAAATCCGACATGGCCTTGAAAGCGAGTGTTTTCTTCTTTTCTTGTTGAGGTTCTAGATCCTTCTTGTGTTCTTCAAGTTGTACTTCGTATGCCATAAGATTTCTCACAAGATTCTCAAGAGAGAGTTGTGTTAAATCGTTGGCTTCTTCTATGGCGGTGGTTTTTTTCTCCCATTCGGGGGTTAAGGCACGAAGAACTTTCCTCACCATTTCCGCTTGTGAGTATATCTTTTCAAGAGCCATAAAAGAGTTTGTAATGTTCGTGAACCATGTTATCATGTCCGACATATTCTCGTTCTTCTTCATACGGAACATCTTGAACCTGTGAACAAGAACAGATATCTTAGATTCTTTAACCTTATTAGTACCTTCATGAGTTACCTCGAGTGTGTACCAAATTTTATGAGCCGTTGTTGCATTTGACACACGATTGAACTCCTCTTTGGTAAGTGCACAGAATAAAGCATTCATCACCTTTGCATTGTTCATTGTGTTGCTTTTCATATCATCATTCCATTGTGCATAGGGAATTGTAGGAGCGGTGAATTCTTTCACAGTCATGTTCCAAATCTCATAGTTGATGGACTGAAGGTAGATCTTCATTCTACAATTCTAATAGTTATAGTTTGTTCCATCGAATAGGGGTGCCCTTTGTGTGGATTGGCCTTCATGGTATTGGCTTGCATTTGAAGTAGATGTCATTGCACTCAACTAGGCTCTGATACCAAGTGTTGGATCCTGTAGGCAAGGCAAATAACACTAGAGGGGGGTGAATAGTGTTGAATAAAAATTAATTAAAAACTTGAACTTTTTGTACTGTTAAGTAGACTGAAAATAGGTATACAGTCGACTGGTGCGTCAGATAAGAAGAGTATTTTACTGAAGAGTTACAAGTCTGATCAGTCGACTTATAGCGGAAAACCAGTCGACTTACCCGACAAGTTTTTGAAATAAAATTCAGAGAAATTGAAATTGCAAGTTGAGAGGATACAACCACAGAGAGTCAATCGCAGTCAAACACAACGATGTATTCTGGTTCGGTCCTTCCGACCTACATCCAGTCCCCAAGCAACCCACTTGAGATTTTTCACTATTCTTGAAAAAATACAAGAATACTCTACGACCTTTGACAACAACAATGTCAAATCCGTAGACCTCTCTCACCACTAGAGAGAGTAAACCCATTCTACATCCTAGAGTGAAACCGACTCTAAAACCAAGAGTCCTACTCTCCAACTGAGAGGACCACTCTCACAACCCGAGAGTGAAAACAACAATAAAAAATTGAGTTTACAACAACCTATAGCCTTGTATGTGATAATATTTTGTATAGTGGCTATTAGGTCAACTTCTGAATTCAGTCTAAAACGAAATCAATGTTATATTAGACTGAAATTCAGAGAACCAAGTCTTAGAGAGTTTGTATGCTTTTGAAACACTTGAAAACAAAAGACTTGAAAGTTAAAGAATGCTTGGAACCTTTACCAAATGATATCTATACTCTATTTATAGAGTAAGAATCAAGGAATGTTGTAAAACAGTTCCATAAACCGCAATAAAACGGATATAAAAGTTTTGAATTTGAAAAACAAGTTTTAAATTCAGAAAGCTCTCAAAACGGCTTGAACAGTCGACTAGGTTGCCATAATGAGTCGACTGGCCAGAGCTTGTATGAGTTCAGGCAGTTTCGTACTATGACAGTCGACTGGTTCTAAGGAGCGGTCGACTGGTACTCATACAGCTGAACTTATTCAAGCTTGTTTTGACATTTTGATTTTGTAAAACACTCAGATTATTTGAAGTATGTGTGAGTGTGTGTATGACAAGGCTATTACAAGTTTCTAAGTCTCAAAGAAAAAATATAATATTACAAGACACTTTGTTTAAACAATTGAAGCACTTTGAGTCTTATCTTGAACTTGAGTCTTTGTCTTGAGCTTGAGCCTTTGTCTTGATGTCTTGAAGCTTGATCAATTACTCTTGAAAGTTTTATCAGATTGTGTTGCCTTGTGTATTTCACCATGGTATTGACTTTGATACACTCTGCAAGAAATATGTGGTAGAACAATTTTGTACAACTTTATATTGTGTTGTAGTCATTAAAACCAAGAATCAAAATAATTAACCAAATAAATTAAATTGGTATAATCAACAAGATAGTGAGAGTTCTAGTACTAAGATTGAAGTGCTACAATGGTGGAAAGAACATGAAAATATTTTTCCTATTATTTCACATATGGCTAAAGATCTCCTAACTCCTCGTGTCTCCACAGTTGCTTCAGAAAGTGTTTTTTTCTACAAGTGGCAGAGTTCTAACACATTACAGGAATCGCTGGAAGCTGAATTCGTTGGAGATGCTCGTGTGTACTGAAGATTGGATGAAGGATCAAGACAGGACTCAAGAAAAAGCAGCATCGATATCAACAAGTGGAAGCAACTCGTCAGAAGTCCAACAACAATATTAGGGAGTTTAGGACGATGATATCCTAGGTTTAGGTTAAGTAGAGGTGCACGACAGTAGTCCAGTGCCCTCTCTTCAATCTAACTCTAGGCTATCTCGAACTCTAGATCCTGATTATTTACTCAAACATGTAAATCAGTAAATGTAAATCACAAAATATTGTATGTTCTTTATGAGTTACTATTACTTGTATTTGTATGTAAAAAATTTAGTAAAAAATTCATAGAAGTTGAAATGAATAATATATGCATTTTTTCACTCTTATAGTTATACCGGTTGTATTTTTTCTGTAAGTGAAGTTGTAAAAAAAAAACCGGGCCAACCCACTACCGGCCCAATCCGAAATGGGGTCGACCCTAATGGGTTCACGGGTCGACTGGGTCGAATATTTGCATTTCGAACCGGCCCGGCCCAGTTTAGCTGGCAACCCGACCCGGTCCCGCCGGAATAACGGGCTGACCCGAGCAGGTCCGACTTGGCCCGACTGACCCGATTGTCATCCCTACTCCAGATACATATTTTCTAGACACGATAAAACTAGAGGGAAAATAATTTTTAATTAAGCCCTAATTTATCAATTTCAACTTACAAAAATACCATTCCATCCAGTTAAGCCATAATCTACCAAATTAAGGCCTTAAAACACTAATAATGAAATAAAACATTAATTCGAAATAATGAAACCCTAGCTTCTACAATTCTACTGTTCTACAAGACTACAACAATCAAATAATCAATCAATCATGAAAATTAAAAGAGGTAAAGAAATAGCTACCAGTTTGTCGTTCTCAATGGTCGGGCCAACGGCTACAAAGCAAAGCAACATGCAACAACAAGGAAGCGGCTACAGCAATCAACAAGCAACATGCCAACAACAAAAACATGTGGCTACAACACTACAACTGTGACAGCAAGTGGGAATAGCAACAACAAGCAACTACAGGATGGGAGTCGGGTTTGTGAGTCAGGACGATAACGACGGGGCTTGGACTACTTGGGTTTGTATGGAGATTGGAGAAAGGGGTAATGGAGGATGGATATTGGAGAATGGGAGTTGGACTTGGTAGGTCGGGAGTCGAGAGCAGGGTTGTCGGAGTCTCGGAGATGGAAAGTTGGACTTGGAGTCAGAGTGACTGTAGGGCTGTCAGAGATGGAGGCAGCAGGGAATGGATTTGGGATTTAGAATTAGGGATTGCGAATTAGATTTCAGGAGAAATAGAATGGAGATAGAAACTAGGATCGAGTTCGGTGGGATCCTGGAAGAAGAGTGATCTGGTTTGGGTTCGGGTCTAGGTGTTTGGGTATTCGGGTGTGGGTGTTCTGGTGGGGAGAAATAAATAAATCAATCAATCAAAAGCTACAAAAAGCCCAAATAAATAAATAAATAAATGGACGGACCAAGTAATTTTTTTTAAAAAAATAAAGGCCCAGAAATTAAAATTTGGGGGCTCCAAAAAAAATTCAACAGTTATTTAACTTCATGTGCAAAATATGTATATATATAGGTATAAGAAAATTTTATTTTTGGGAGCCCCCAAAAATGTGCAAAATTTGGGTGTATGAGGCAGCCATCTACCTCATGGTCGGCCTTGTTGTCATGCTTCTTGTGTTCCGATGCCACTGTTAGTTTCACTATGGGAAACAATGCTGGTAATCCAGCTGCCTCTGTTAGAGCATCCAGAGTCGTGATTGTTAGAAAATGCATATAGCATTTTTCCTCTTTGCTGCAGTCGTCGAATTGTATTTTATAGCAATTTAATTTAAAATAAAAAAATAATGTCAGACGATGTTTGAAGTTGCGTCGGAGGGATTTAAATATTTTTTTAAGGGTAGACGAAAAGGAAAAAAAACCAAAAATTGAAGGGACGGAACTTCACTTTGCGTCCCACGATTTTAAAGGATTTTTTACGTTTTTTTATTAATTAAAAACATTTTTTATGTAAAAATATATATTAAAAATAATAATAATAATAAAATTAAAAAAAGGGTGGGCCCCTCCTTGGACGCAAAGTCACGTCCAAGGACTTCTGCATATATGAACACTTTTAAAATTCAATTTTTTAAATAAAAAAACGTCTGCATATATGAACACTTTTAAAATTCAATTTTTTAAATAAAAAGACGTCTAGCGGATTTTCTCTTTGCATCTGACGAATTTAAAAAATATTTTTTTTCGTGGGATGTAAAGTGAAGTTGCGTCCTGTATAATATGCATTTCTCTCAAATTTCCTCTCATATATAACAATCTACTGTCGCTATGCATAAATAGCAAACGACTACAGCTAACCGTTTGTTATAAAATACATAAAATACATAAATAGCACACTACTGTGGATGCTCTTAGAGCATCTGTAGTCGTGGGCTAAATACCAAAAATTTGGAAAAAATAGGAATAAGATCGCTGCAGTCGTCGTCCAAATACCCAAAATTTGGGTGTACGATGAATAGTGCCTTGCCAAATATACCAGACGATTTTGCAAAAGCCAAAATATAGCTCACGGGAAATGTTCTTTCGTAGACGAAAGATAACCTTTTGTCTCGTAGGTGAGACGTACAACAAAATGGATCGGACGATGGATTAAATCCCGTCTTTTAAAGTAAAAAAAAATTAAAAACGACGGACGATGGAATATACATCGTCCAACACTATTTTGCTAAAAGACAAAACGGAGTGGACGGTAGATTATCTACCGTCCCTCCCAAATTTTTTTTTTTTTTTTAACCTTTGACAAATTACTATTTTGCCATTTCCTTATCTCCCATCATCTTTTTTTAACGAAGGGTAGAAGGGTCCAAATCTTATAGTGTGGCAGGCAACATAATTTCACTTTTGATATATATATATATATATATATATATATATATATATATATATATATATATATTGTTTTATTTTTTAAAACTTTATCCCATGCCCAAACACCAGTGATCAACCTACCCCACTAAAAATTTTAGCCGGATTTCATGAACGATCAAATATACAACGTCCGAGGTTTTTTTTTTTAAAAAAAAATTAATAAAAAAATCGAGCGATGGAGCATTATATAACGTCCGTTTCTTACGGAATATTGTTTCAGGCGTCGGACGGGATAAAATCTCCCGTCCTTGCCAAAATAAAAAATAAAAAAAATAACGACCGAACGATGGAAAATACACCGTCCCACACATCAATTTGATTTTTTAAATATTTTTCCTATTCACAAACGATACATTATTTTTCGTCCCTAGGTAATTTTCAGCTACAAACTCAACGACGAGACACAATCTTCCGTCTTAAAAAAAAAATTCATGCGACAAATCGAATATAGCTTTTAACCACTCAAGCGAGATTCTTTTTTTCTATTTCTAAATGCTATATATCCAAAATTTAGCAAGCAACGACCACAGATGCTCTTATGGCTAATCTTGCCCTCAAAACTAAAGGTACAGTTAGCAACTCAAAGCTTAAAATAAGCCATGCCGTCCTTTCAGTTGAAATTTTTGATATCTGTACGACCTCAGGTGCTCAGAAACGGCATCGGGATTTACGAAGATGCATGCATCAATTATTGTACCTGGAGTCATCATCATCATCATCATCATCATCATCAAATCGGGTGACATCGATCGTCCCTGCTGCTGATGATGTCCATCTTCTAGAAGGTGACCAGTTAACAACAATTGATCAGTCTGCTAATCTCTAATATCTAATATTACAATGGAAGAGTTGGAATTGTCATTTGTCAACATACAAATTCGTACGTTGCATTCTTAATTTTTCATTAATTGCAACAAAACTAAATAAATAAAAAAATTTCACCTATTTAAAACGTACAACACACGTGCAAAACAATTTTATAGTATTTTTTAACACTAAACATACATATATTGGACGTACAACTCAAATTCTACTTATAAATATGTGCATTGCACGTACAAATTGTAAAAAAAATTTCAAAATATTTTTTCCAATTACGTGCAACGCACATCCAACACCAAAACTACTTCTTAACACGTACATCGCACGTGAAAATTCTCCCACTCTTATCAAAACGTGCGTCGCACGTAAAAAATACTAGTACTAATGAATGCCATCCAGTGACGAAGAAGCCAGGAGATTTTGTTAACAATTGATCAACTTCATACTAGTATTATTTGTTTGAGAGTTGAATGTAAATTTTCATAGCATAGCACATATATCAACTTTTCCTTCAATAATTAATAGGGGAGCAAAAAAATTGGAAGATACACCATATTATTATTTTTATTATTATTTAGGATTATCCCAAACCGAATTTGCCAAATATATGTAAATTTGCTGAGAGTTGCAAGGAGAGCGCCCTCAAAAGGATATTTCTTTCTTTCTTTCTTTCTTCTTATGGTGATTTTGATTCATCCAATTTGAATTTAAATTTGCTTTTCATATATTCCATGTTCACTTCAAACAAGAGTCAGTTTAGAAAAGATTAGCTTACAGTATGTTTGGCCAGCAGGCTTCTAATCTGGTCCGGTTCTATTTCTTTAGTTTGACCCGCAGTCTTCTAATTTTTTCGCACATGATTGCAGTAGGTTCAGTCCCTCTGGTAGGGGTGGACCAATTCTCGTTTACCATGTGATGGAATTCTTGAATTTCCAACCACGCTTTCTCAAATCTAAACTTGGGTGATTTCCTGGGATGCCCTTCTCCGGATGAAAGGAGAATAGAGACATTATCCGAGGTTGGTTTAGGGAGTGATTTGGCACAAGTCAAAGGGAATTTGGCATCCCAGTCCGCGGAGACCAAGATCCTATCAAGCTTAGCTAAAATAGGCACCGCTTGCATGTTTGACCAGGTGAATAGCTTATTAGTGATGGGGATGTCAACCATTTCCAGGTCCGCTATAACCTCGTTAAAAGTTTTCCTATCAGCGTCAGTAGATCCTCTGCCCCTGTGTTAAGAGGCAAA
Source organism: Hemerocallis citrina (assembly GCA_017893485.1). Lineage (NCBI taxonomy): Eukaryota > Viridiplantae > Streptophyta > Magnoliopsida > Asparagales > Asphodelaceae > Hemerocallis > Hemerocallis citrina. The sequence goes on from CM030364.1 coordinate 37,606,028, forward strand.
CCTGGTGATGTTAAAATCACCCTCCACAAACCAGGGGTGCGGCCATCTAGCATGAATTGCTCGTAGTTCATTCCAGAATTTCAATCTAGCTGCAGTAGTGTGCGGTCCATAAACCACTGTAATGGATTGGGTCCATAGGTTCGATTTACGTTGAAGCAGGACTGACAGCGAAAATAGGCCATGGAATTCATCTAAGCATACATACAACTCGGGATTGTACCCTAAGGCAATACCTCCAGAGACCCCAACAGAATGACGAATTTTCCATTCTGAAATGCGAGACCCCCCCAGCCTACTAAGTCTACAAATATGGGTCAGTTTGGTCTCCTGCAGACCAACGATGCTAACTTTCGATTTAGCAATGACTTCCTTAACCATTTTTCGTTTGCTCCGCCTACCCAGGCCCCTAACGTTCCAGAAGAGGGCTTCCATTAACTACAATAAGTCGATGGATCATGACTCGCCTTGCTAGACGAGTTCGAAATGAGTTTAACTCTATCGCTCTCCCACCCTCTAATCTTGTTTAGGAGGAAAGCATTCCTATCCGTATCGGTCATCGCAAGACCACAGGTTTTGGCTAGACTAAAAATCTCAGAATCCGACATGAAATTAAAAATTGACGCAAGGAAGGAACACGTACCTTCGTCAATAGTCTTGGTAGATTTAGCGGCCACAACAATCTCCAAATAGTCGTCTAAGGGCTCCTCAATAGCCCTCTTAGCGACTTTCTGAACCCTGAAACCTGTACCGCCATGAGTAGAGACAGGTGTCGACATTTGGGAAGTGGGAAATGTGGAAGGAACAAACTCAGGGGAGATACCAGCCAACTCATCAGCCAGCCCCTCAGACTCCACAGATTCCCCTTCAGAGTATACATAATCGTCTTCAAGATTTAGCCTATCTTCACAATCTTCTTCATCGAGGTGGATTGGACTAGTGTTTTTGGGCCAAAGCTCTTTGTGCACATTTTCCCCGATGGACCTCTCATTAGGCCCATTAATCTCAAACATTTTCATGGCCTCTCATTAGGCCCATTAACAGATGATTCTTCGAATTGATTGTTAAATGAGGACTCTTTGAATTTCGAATCGAACCCCATCTGAGTTAATTTGCCCTTCCCTGCCTCGCGAGACACTAGACCGCTGGCTCCGACATTTACGGTAGTCGATGAGCAACGTGGCTCTTTTGAGTGGTAGGCGTTGCGGTCGATGCTGTCGGTGTGGGAGACGAGGCGATAGGGGCAGAGAGTCCTTTCCCCTTCTGCTTCTTTCCCAAATCGCCTATTCTGTTACCCTCTTCGTCTTCGAAGATACCATCTATTTTCCCTTTTGGGGCCAAGCTTTTACCCTTAGGGTTTTTTCCGAATTGAGCTTTCCCCTTTCCATGTGCCTCTTCCCCCAACCTTGTTTTACTCTCTTTTGGGTCGGAATCTCTGTCAACACTCCATCCTTTGCTCGTCGTCTTCCCCAAAGTGGGGCCCTCCCGTAGCATCTCTCGTCCCAAAGCTTCCAGCTTTTTCCCTTTTGGAGTTGGACTTTGCATGTCGCTTTTGAAGGGGTTTTTGCCATTTTTAGCTCTTGTACGACCTGTCTCCCCTCTCTGCTCCTCTCGCGGCACCTCACCACCAACTTCAAGAAGTTGATTTCCAATTTGAGTTTTCTTTTGGCCCCCCTTTCGAAGGGACGGTTCTGAGTTGTCCAAACTACCCAAATCTAGTAGTGGGTACAGATCCACTATTTTCCGTCCACCTGGGTCATTGGATCCCTTGGTCAAGCCTCGTTCTCGACCAACTATGATCGGAGAATCTTTCCCTGGTTCTGATCCCTCCGCCATCTATTCCTGGCGCGTCTCCTTCCCTCTTGCCACTTTGATGAGCTCCCGGTGTGCACGCTCAACTTTGTTAGCCCAATCTAAGGTCAGGTCCCACTTCGGTGAGACCACCTGCTTGTATGAGCGACCGTCTCTGAGTGCAGGTGGAGGAGTGGGGGAAGTGACGGCCAAGAGCTCTAGCTCTGTCTCCGTTTGCTTGTCTAGCACGAAGCGGATGAGATAATACTCCTCGAATGAGAAGACTTTAGCAAACCGCGGCATTAAAGAGATGTCGGCACTCCTGATAAGTATCCTAGCCGATACAATCTCCGAGCGGCGAATTGTCTTCTCATCAATATCTTAAATTGATCCAAAATTGGAGATGATCTCTTGGAGAGCCTCCCTCTTCCAGAAATAAAGCGGCACATTATGGATCCAAATCCAGAACTTATCGCCTTGGGGTAGCTCCGCTCCGAAACTTGGTGACCATGCGAAAAATTCCATTTTGAAATGTCCAAAGTCCACTGTGCCCATGCCGGTGACCTCGACCACCTTCTCCGGCGATGGGAAGGACACCAGGAACTGAAGGTGGCACATGTTCTTTGCTACCCAGTCCCTGTGGGCACTTATTGGCCACTTGGAGATTAAAGCTTGGAGGAGATGGGTCTCCGATGGGCTCCCTGATCTCACTCTGGCAATGACACACCATTGACGGAGCCACTTCTCTTCGTTCTTGATTGTGTCCAGGCTATTTGCTAGCCAAATTAGGGTTAGGTTATCTAGTGATCTACCTCTGCTCACTGAGCGTTATCATCGTTGTTAGTCTCGACGACGTTTGTACAAACATACGAGAGGAGCCCCCATTCCATACACTTAAGGCATCGAACTTCTTTTGTGCAATCTTTCCGATAGTGGCCCAATTTGCCGCAGTTGAAGCAAGGTACTGGCTTGTGCTTTCCTTTCCGTTGTTTCTTTTTATTTTCGAACTGATGGGGGGGATGCTGTGTCTCTTCTTTGCTTTGCTGATAACTTCAACCCACTGTTCCCCATTTTCAACTGAATCTAACTCCACTGTAGTCTTGTTTGGCGGATCCCCAGCTTGAGCCAGCTCGACGATGGATTTAAGTGGAGCTTTAGCATTCCCTGAAGGTGGTGGAAGAGACTGGTGGTTGAGGTGATGGTTGGCAGTAGGGTGGGTGTGATTGGGAAGGACTTGATGACTGGGCAGTAGTGGTTTGAAGTTTGGACGTTGTGGGTTGTGGTGATTGTCGGCGGTAGGGGGGATTTTTTGGTGGTTTTGAAATTTGGGAGGAAATTGGTGATCTCTGTGAGGTTGGGGGTGACTCTGTTGAAGATGTGCAGTTGTTGGTTAATGGCTGTAGAATGTTGCGCATGCCCCTTCTCATAGTGGTTCCTCTACCTATGTTTGAACCTCTCTCCGTCAGAGCAATGCTGCCCTAAGAGGGGTCTCTTTTACGCTCGAAAGAGCCTGTAGGAGGACCCCGTTTATGGGCCCATCCTCTTAGGGATGGTGACTGGTGGAAATGATGACTGAGGTTTCCCTCCTGCTTGCGTTGATGCGCATTGTGGTGTGCACGCGTTGAGTAGTGTCTGAGCCTCCCTTTGCCCTTCTTGGGAGGGAATACTTGGTGGTTGGGGTGGTGGTAGTGTTGATAGGAGGCAGTAGGTTTGAACAGTGAGGTGGGGGAATGTGGTAACGAAGTGGAAGAGAGTGGATGCACATGGGTCGGGGGTGGGGGGTTTCAGAATTGCAAATGCAGTAGTGGTTTGGGGAGGAGGGTGAGGCATTGTTTCTGGAAGCTGATGGGGTGGTATTGCAGGTGTTGTAGTGGTTGTGGTTTGGAGGTTCACATTTGCAGGTGCTGCAGTGGTTTGGGGAGGAGGGAGAAGCTCCGTCGGAGGCAGCTGATGGTGTAGGACCTCCTCATTAGGCACACAACCACTCAGTTCCAGCTCCGATAGTGCCGCTCAGATTTGCACTGATCTGGAGAGCAAAAGATTCCCTCCTTGAAGGTATTGAGGAGTTGGAAAAGACAGAGGAAACTAGGAGTCTGGTACAGGAGGAGCGGAATAAGTTGCTTCAGCTCCGAGAAGACATTCACCAAGTGTATAGACTTGAAGAACTCAAATGGCAACAACGATCTAGAATTTTGTGGCTCAAAGAAGGAGATGCGAATACAACTTTCTTCCACCGTGTTGCCAGTGCCCGTCGTAGATCTAATCCCATACAATGGATCCACTCGGAGTCTGGAGAGGTACAAGGAGAGGAGGATATCAGGGTAGCATTCCAATCCCACTTCAAGCGTCTCTTTGGAGAGAAGGCAGATTTGAGAGTCCCACTTCACCACGAATTCTGGCAAGAGTCCGTGAACAATGCTAACCCCATGCTTCGATCCCTAGAAGATCCTTTTACGGACAAGGAAATTGGGGAGGCAGTACAGCAACTCGAAAAAGACAAAGTCCCAGGTCCAGATGGTTTTCCTGTCATTTTCTACGAGGTATTCTGTGAGGAAATCAAGGACGATATGTTTAAGTTGTTTGCTGATCTATATGACCATAAACTTAAATTAGGAAGAATTAATTTTGCTAAGGTGGTATTGATCCCTAAGAAAGAAGACTACCAACGGGTGTGAGACTTTCGCCCGATTAGTCTCCTTAACTGCTCAGTGAAGATTATAACTAAGACCTTGGTTAATAGGTTGGGAAAGGTGTTGGACATCCTCATAAGTAACAAGCAGACAGGGTTCATTAAAGGACGGTATATTCAGGACAGTATGGTCACGGCAGATGAAACTATCCATCATTGCCACACGTCAAATGCTAAGAGCTATCTCCTGAAATTTGATTTTGAGAAAGCTTACAACTCAGTCGAATGGGATTGTCTCCTGGAAGCATTGGTTGGAAGAGGATTTAGGGCTAGATAGATAAGATGGATTCACACATGACTCACCACCAGTAGAACTGCTATTTTAGTGAACGGGGTCTTGAGTCATCCTTTCTTGTGTAAACGGGGCCTTAGACAAGGAGATCCTCTCTCCCCCCTCCTCTTCATCATTGTGGCAGACGTGTTGCGGTCCATGATGGCAAACTGTAGTAGGGCAGGTTGGATATCGCCAGTGGCCAGCGGATTCATCGCCAAGGTTGCTCCATCCTGCAATATGCAGTCGATACTCTACTATTTGGAAATGGCAACCTTGGAAAAACTACCGCTTTCAAAGGAATTCTTTATAGTTTTGATGCTTGGTCTGGACTTTGGGTCAATTTCCACAGAAGTGCTCTCATCCCCATTGCCCTTAATACAGAGGAGGCACATGAGCATGCCACAATTCTCAACTGCTCCATTGAGAGTTTCCCCATTAAATACTTGGGATTATCGCTGAGACCGAGAAAACTAAAGAAGACGGACTGGTTACCGATCATTGACCGGGTGGAAAACCGTCTGGCTGGATGGAAAGGTAAAGCTTTATCCTTGGGTGGAAGAGTCACGCTTATCAATGCGGTTTTCTCAAATCTCCTTACATATTATTTGTCCTTTTTCAAAATGCCACATTGGGTGTTCCAAAGAATTGACCGTAGCCGTAAACGGTTTCTTTGGAAGGGGGCAAGTCCCTATAGAGGAGGATATCACCTAATCAGATGGGAAAAAGCTTGCATGAAAAAGATACACGGAGAGCTAGGTATTATTGATCTGAGAGATATGAACCTGGCCCTCTTGGAAAAATGGTGGTGGAAAGTCTTCCACCCTAATGGAGAAGGATGGCAGGATTTCGTGCAGACTTATCTGCATGGAAATGGGACGAGAAACCTAGGTTTCAGGGTAGGCCCACGGGTTTCCTGGTTTTGGAGAGGTATCGCCAAGACATACGATCCCTTCATTAGCTGTGTGACGTCGTTTATCGGGAACGACAGATTAACCAGATTCTGGAGGGATAAGTAGTGTGGTGAACATACCCTTAGAGCCATGTTCCCTGATTTGTATGACCAAGCATCACAACCACACTTCACGGTGGCTGTAGCCCGGAGAAGTTCTTGGAAACCAGCCTTTATACATCCCCTTGATCCTAGGTCTCAGCTCAGGCTCACAGAACTACAGACCTATATCGCCAACGCCGGTATTATTTGCGCACAGTGTCCCGATAGAAAATCTTGGGGACTGGAAAGGAATGGCACATCCATTGTGCGCTCCCTTTATAATCGTATTCACTTTAGGGGATGTAGCCCGAGTTAGTCGGGGGTAGTTTAGAAGGTGAAAACACCTCTGAAAGTTAAAGTTTCCATTTGGCTGGTGCTTAATGATGCAATTTTGACTAGAGAGAACCTATCGAAACGCCAACCGAATTTGGACTCTACATGTGGATTCTGCAATACTGCCCCCGAAACTAGAGACTATCTTTTTCTAGAATGTCCCAGGAGCAAAGCAATCCTCGTGGAGGTACTTAGCGCACTGGGGACGAATGAGTTCCCCAGTAAATATGAGGATTTGTGGGTAGGACCAAAGTTCGCTACTGAGAGACGATCGATGTTTGATGAGATAAGCTTGGTTTATCGCTATCGCCGCTACGACCTGGGGTCTTTGGCTAGACAGGAATAATTGGTACTTCCGTGGGACATGTAGTAGTATTTCTAGTATTTTATCTCACATTATGCACCTTATTTCCTTTTGGGCAAATGTTGTCGCAGCAGGTCCTAGAGGGAGGATCGCGAACGTCTTTTAGGTGGAGGAGTATGATGATAAGGATATCGAGATTGGTCCGACGCTAGACTGAGGGATGTGCCCGGCCTGTCAGATATGTATTGTTGAGTGAGTGATTGATCCCCACCACCCCAGGGTTTTGTTGGGGGGAGTAGTTGTTTTTTTTTTGTTTACTTGGATGCATATATGTTTGTACCGTCTTTTGCCCCACCTCCCATGTTTAGGGTGGATTTATGTACTTTTGTGTCGTAGGTTTTTGTACTTGGCTCAGTATTCTGAGTTTGTTTTATGAACTCCTTATTAATGAAACAGGGTGGCCATACTCCACCTTTTCCTTCAACAAAAAAACAAAAAAAACTTACAGTATGTTTATTATGAAGTGGCTCAGTTTCAAATGAGAAAAGATTTATTTGCAGCTTGTTCATGACTCACGGCAGTAACCAAAACCAGTAAAAATAAAAAGAGACTAAGGGTGCTAGGGCGTCGCCCTAGAAAACTTTGCTAGAGCAACGTCTCAAAACACTTACTCGACTATTGAAAATGAAAATTCAAGCCTGTAGACGTAATCTACATCAAAAAAAAATTTTGTATACAAAATTTGAGATGATTTTGACAAATTTTAATAACCCAATCATACGACCTAAAACTAAAGTAATTTTGAACCATTCAAAAACCGTCAAATCAAATTTTTTGTCGCTTGATAAATGGTTAACTATCATCCAACCCATTTGAATTTTTGCGCACACTTACTTTTAAAAGTATAGATCACATTTAACAGTGATTTTTGTGTGATTTTTCAGTTTGAATGGTCAAGGCATGAGTTCTGGAGATGTCTCCCTAGCTAACTAGAGTGACACCCAATGCCCCTGATTCTCTAAAAATAAATACTGCAGTTTATGATAAAATATAAAATATAACATGCTTTTTGATATACCTTCTTTACTATTTAATATCCATACTATATATCATACAGTACAGTGATATGTTCGCTTCTGAATATCAGCCAAAGGTTAAGAGGAAGCAAAAATTTGTACAATATTTAGAAAGTTCTCTATGACGAAATAAATCTAACAAGCAGATTAGTATATATGGTTGTATAAACATGAGAATTGAGACACAAGACTGCCTGCTTCTTAGCTCATTTCCCAGAATAATCTCACAACAGCTTGAATTCCAACTGTGAGTCAGATTCCCCATTTATAACCTGGGAGGACGATGAGCAATGGAGCTGCTGTCCTTCGCCACTGTCATTGCCATTACCAACATAATCAGTAGAGTCAAGTACTTGATCATCCTTCATCTCACTCAGAAATTCTTCTAGCACATTCGTCCATTTTCTTTTTGAAACAAATTGCATATTACATATCATATCGTCAAGTTCCGTATTCAACTTCTTCTCCGTGCCATTTGCATAATCATTAACTGTGTAATCTGGAATTTCACCGCTGCCTCCAGTTAGCCATTCAGTCTCCGCTGTAGGTTTTGTTAAATTTTCAGGACGGATTGAACTTGTGCTGCTGCCATCTCTAGCTACATTTAATTCAAACAAAGTTTGGATATTCAAGTCTTGCACAGAAGTGCCATCACAAAGTTTCATGGATGACCATTCATTCTGTCCTACAATGCTGTCATCTGCTAGTTCTGAGATAGATTTAGACCATTCATTCTGTCCTACAATGCTGTCATCTGCTAGTTCTGAGATAGATTTTGGAAGCGACATGCTCAGAGAAGGAAGCATATTCACCTCATTTTTCATCTGGTTTGCTCCATATTCATAGGCTCCTCCACTAAGAACTCGAGCAATTGAATCTGAAAATTGATTGCTTTCAGCATAAGATGATGACGGGGTATTGAACAAAGCACCGGTGCTATCGGAGGATGGTGTCGTCCTTGAGGACAATAATTCAGCCAATAAAGGAACTGTTTGCTTCGCTCCAGGCATTGATGCTTGATCCCCACTAGAGTCAAACCCTGGTGAAACTACGAGATCGTCATAATTTGGATTGATGTCTTCATTCAGAAACCCTAGTGACATAATTACCGAACCTGAAACAGGCCTGGATGCAGGAACAGGTGATGAGACCTCAACATTAGTTGCTAATAGTGAGTTACTAGAAATCGTGCCCTTTTTCTCTCCTCCACTAGGAACTCGGGCAATTGAACTCGAGCAATTGAATTGATTGCTATCAGCACAAGATGATGATGGGGTACTGAACAAAGCACCGGTGCTATCGGAAGATGGTGTCGTCCTTGAGTTCAAGAATTCTGCCAATAAAGGAACTGTTTGCTTCGCTCCAGGCATTGACGCTTGATCCCCACTAGAGTCAAACTCAGGTGAAACTAAGAGATCGTCACAACTTGGATTGATGTCTTCATTCAGAAACCCAAGTGACATAATTACCGAACCTGAAATGGGCCTGGATGCAGGAACAGGTGATGAGACATCAACATTAGTTGCTAATAGTGAGTCACTAGAAGTCTTGCCCTTTTTCTCTCCTCCACTAGGAACTTGAGCAATTGAATCTGACAATTGATTGCTATAAGCACAATATGATGATGGGGTACTGAACAAAGCACCTGTGCTATCGGAGGATGGTGTCCTCCTTGAGGACAATAATTCTGCCAATAAAGGAACTGTTTGCTTCGCTCCAGGCATTGATGCTTGATCCCCACTAGAGTCAAACCCTGGTGAAACTACGAGATCGTCATAATTTGGATTGATGTCTTCATTCAAAAACCCTAGTGACATAATTACCGAACCTAAAACGGGCCTGGATACTGGAACATGTGACGTGACATCAACATTAGTTGCTAATAGTGAGTCACTCGAAGTGGTGCCCTTTTTCTCCGTGTCAGGTATATTTAGTTCATATTTAAAAGCTATCTCACAAGGTAACAATGACGGGTCACCAAAAGAGACTCTTTCCTTTGCTGCATCGCCCCATTCAAAACCACACACCTCAGAGATAGATTTCTCAGTTACAATGCCATCTACTTCAGAAGAAATACAAACTAAGGAATCTACTGCACTAGTATCGCTATTAACAGACTCATGAGAACTCCCCCTCGGGCACAGGACAGGCTCTGGAGACTCAACGGTGGTTGAGGACAGAAATGCAGCTAAAGACGAAGCTAAAGCACTCTCCATAGAGGAAGGCTTCTTAATTTGGGGTAAGTCCTCAACTGATTCATCTGAAGTATCATCAGTGCCAGAAGAATCATCATCTTCTACCAGGAATTCGGGTGCCCTTATTACAAGACCGGGGCGTGTATGATATTCAGGAACTGGAGATGCCAGATCATCAGTTTGCACTGTTGTGGCCAGAAAAGTTGCGTTCTCCCTAGATTCTGTGCATCTAGTGCTGCTACCTTTGTTCTTCTCTGAGTTAGACTTGTTAGATTCTGGAGCACAAACATTAGAACAATGACATTGTTCAGAAGACTCAGTTTTCACAGCCAATGCGTCCAATTTATCCTCCAAACGCTCTAGCCTTTCCTCCATGCAACTGAGGGGTTTCAGCATTTTTTCTTCAATTTTTGAGCAGAAATCTTCTACCCTTCCTACTTTTCGAACTAGCTCATCCAACACCTTCTCTATACGACTGTAAGCCTGATTACTGTGTTGGTCAACAAGAGACTCACACTGAACTTTTTCTGCTTTCATTCCACTTGGTTTCCTATCAAGTCCCCACTTAGAGCATTCTTCTCGTGCTCTAGTATTCATTATACCTGCGCTGACTGATCTAGCTGTTTTCTCAGCACCATACTCATATTTTGGCAGCCTTGATTCATCAGAGGTATTATCTCGGGTAGTCCTTGATTTTGATAACTGCATAAGGCTAGGGACAAGCATGGCCAAGAAAGAACTTGCTCCATTATTCTCACTCCCAGTGACCGGAGGATCAGAAGAATCGGAGGATTCATCAGGATCAGCATAAACATAGATCTCCTCGACATGAACACAGTCCTTAATTGGAAGTGACAGCAAGCGGAGTGTCAGAGAAACAAAAGGATCAGAATCTGAAATCTCAGCTGTTGCCTCAAAGTGAACCTGCAAACATCATTTCTTTTAGAGAAGAAGCACCAAGTATACAGGTATGCAGAAACATGATTATTTAAGCCGGGCACAAGGAATCGATTATTTTTTATATTCAAATGTGAAAGTTGTGTGTTCTTGATGGTTATAAATACTAGATATAAAGCATGTGCAATGCACGAGTTGTTTTTTAATCTTCCAATTAAATGTAATGTGGATATTAAATGTGTGGTTGAGATTTAATTGGGTGGTGTGGATGTTTCATCTTATACATTAAAACGTGTTGTTGAGATTGATTTAAGTGGTTGGATGTCTACACTTTGCACAATCTAACAAATCTGTAAACAACAAAATTTGAAATTACAATATGGCCCAAATGTGAAGTGTCTGGCAATTTTAAACAACAAAATGTCATGAAGTGTGTTTGGAAATTTTTGAAAAATATTAAATGATTGGCTAAGAGTACTCACACCGGGTTAACACCTACCTGAGTGCTAGGCAGTTATAATCGGTTTTTGGAACTAATAGGTCTAGGAGCGATCAGTGATTAATCGGTAAATCGGAAAATAATCGGGGATTAAATCGAAAAAATCGTTATATATATATATATATATATATATATATATATATATATATTATTTTAATGGGAGAGTTGGGGTTGTAAACAAACAAACCCTAATTTTGTAATTGAACAAACCCGTGCAATATACGTGCAAACTAAATCCACTAAACATCCCCGTTTCATGCACGTCAAATCAAAATATACAAATTCATTTAATTTAATGACTAAACTTTTTTCTAGACGTGCATCGCACGTGCATTATACTAGTATATATATATCTATATAATAAAACACAAAGAAAGCTATCAAGTGACTCTCCTTCAATCCCCCCAAAAATCAAAGGCCTAGATCTAACCTCACAAAACATATTTTTCCCCCAAAACTCAAATCCCCCACCCAAAACAACTCCTATATTTATTTAATTATTTTTTTGTTCTCTCTCTCTCCTTCCCTCCTCTATTCAAAAAATTAAGAAAATAAAAAATTTTAAAATTTTTTTAAAATTAAAAATTTAAAAACTAAAAAATTTAAAATTTTAACAACTTTAAAAAAAATTCAAAAAAACCAAATAATATCTTTTTTGCTCTATGCTTGCTACTTCAATTAATTTGCTAGACTTCCAAAACTATTTTATATGATCAAACAAGATGCACCGTGCCGAAGACGTGCCGCAGGCACGTGTCAACGGGCAAACCTAGTATATATATATATAGAGAGAGAGAGAGATGCTCCATTGAAAACGGGTTTGTTTTCACGGGTTGGAAAACAGCGATCTGAGCCATTGGATCGCTCTTGATCGTGATCAATGATCTGCCCATCACCCAATATCACTTAAGTGGCGGAGGGTTAATTTGGGAATTTCGTCCCAAATAACTCTTCGCCTCTTTCGCTCTAAAAAAATGAATGAACCTAGGCCGTTGTTGGGAACAACGGCCTAGGTTATAAAAAATTGAATCATAGGCCGTTGTTTGGAACAACGACCTTCATTTAATTTTTTATAACCTAGGCTGTTGTTCCTAACAACGGCCTAGACGTTGTTGGGAACAACGGCCTAGGTTATAAAAAATTGAATGAAGGTCGTTGTTCCAAACAACGGCCTATGATTCAATTTTTTATAACCTAGGCCGTTGTTCCCAACAACGGCCTAGGTTCATTCATTTTTTAGAGCGAATGAGGCGAAGTGTTATTTGGGACGAAATTCCCAAATTAACCCTCCGCTGATCAAGTAAAACGGGTGATGGGCGGGCTCGATCTGAGCCGCTAATCACGATCAAGAGCGATCCAACGGCTCAGATCGCTGTTTTCCAACCAGTGAAAACTAGACCCATTTTCAATGGAGCATTTCTCATATATATATATATATATATATATATATATATATATATATATATGAGATTTCTTCCATTGCAAACGCAAATGTTGTGCAAACGCGTGCACACCACTTAACCGCACACCACTTAACTTGTCATTGGCAATGACGGGTTAAGGCTTAAGGCAAAAATTTATAATTTGCCTTAACCCGTCATTGCCAATGTCAAGTTAAGTGGTGTGCACAAACATTTGCATTTGCAATGGAAGAAACCTATATATATATATATATATATATATACGAGAGAGAGAGAGAAATGCTCCATTGAAAACGGGTTTGTTTTCACGGGTTGGAAAATAGCGATCTGGGCCGTTGGGTCGCTTTTGATCGTGATCAGCGGCTCAGATTGCCTCCGCCCATCACCCGTTATCACTTAAGTGGCGGAGGATTATTTTGAGAATTTCGTCCCAAAAAACTTTTCGCCTGATTCGCTCTGAAAAAATGATATACCTAGGCCGTTGTTGGGTTGTTTCCAACAACGGCCTAGGTTATATCAATTTTTCAGAGCAAATCAGGCGAAGAGTTATTTGGGACGAAATTTCCAAAATAACCCTCCTCTGATCAATTGAAACGGGTGATGGGGGGCTCAATCTGAGCCGCTGATCATGATCATGAGCGATCCAACGGTTCAGATCGCTGCTTTCCAACCCGTGAAAACTAGACCCGTTTTCAATGGAGCATTTTCTATATATATATATATATATATATATATATATATATATATATATATATATATATATATAAAATAAAACACAAAGAAAGCTATCAAGTGGCTGACAAAACACATTTTTCCTCCCAAAACTTCAAACCCCAAAACCAAAATCCCCCCCCCCCAAAAAAAAGCTAAAAAATTTATTACTTTATTACTATCTCTCTCTTCTCTCTTCATTTTTTCATATTTCTCTCTTTCTCTCTCTCCCTATGTTTCTCTCATTCTTTCTTTATTTACTTAGAAATTTAGATTTTAAGATTTCAGGTTTATAAATTTTCAGAATTTTATGTTTTTTTATTGCACATGTTATATTGAAAATAGCAAATATCTCTTCAACAGTTAAATTTTATCATTTTCAACACTTTAAGTTCTAAGAAGTTAGATTTTACACCCCCATTTATAATTTTTTTTCAACATATACTAATGGAAACATGAACTTTTATTTACAACGAATTATTGTCATACTACTCAAACTTGAGCTACATAATTGTTGTTTTACTGTTTATAGGGTTTTTCGTGTTTTGTATCGTTCCGAAGACGTGCCGTAGGCACATGCCCATGGGCAAATCTAGTATATATATATATATATATATATATATATATATATATATATATATATATATATATCCTCATTATGTAGCAACCCTACATCCTAACATAAAACTATTATGAAATTATCACATAGGAAAATATAGTTATATAAAAAAGAAGAGTACTTGGTTTGAGCTAAGTTTAGATTTTGGATGTGGGTCGGATCGAGTTTGCTAGTCGGTTCTATCAAACAAAAACAATCGAAGAGGAGTAGCGCGAGCAACAAGAGGAGGTGCAGCAGATGCGGACCGGGTCAAGTATGCGACAACGCAGGGGGAGCGACGACGGATTAGATTTGAATTTGCTCGAGGAAGAAGAGAACCAGTTTGGGTTTGAGTTTGAAGAGAACCAGTTTGGGTTTGAGTTTGGGTTTGCGCGAGGACCAGAAGATATTTGAATTTTGGATTTGGATTTGAGTTTAGGCCAAATTATGCTCAAATAATGCAAACAAGCATGAAAATTAGAGGGGGTGATTTAATCGGTTAATCGATTAATGAGCCACTTTAAATCGGCCGATTAACCACTAATCGGCCGATTATACCCAATTAAATCGCTAACTATTGAAATATTATAAATCGCTAAAAAAATAATCGTTTAGCCTCGATTAATTGGGAATTAATCGGGCGTAATCAGGAATTTTATCTGCTTAGCCTGGGTGTGACAAAGCTGGACAATACCCATGCTTCCTAGCTATCTAATAAAGGAACAATAAACAAGACTAACAACGGAAAAACTTCAATGAAAAAGAAGTGTATGCCACACCACCTGCATTTTCGGGCTATCTACCCTACAGTCATATCTCTTTGACAAAGAAAATTCTTTCTCATCCTGCATAACAGAATCAGGAGACTTAACTTGTACCCAACCATCTTCATCACTAGTATTACTACCACTCCTAACCACTACTTGGGGTACTCCTACAGTTCCATTATTATTTTCCTCGCATCCTGAAGTATATGCAGCAGGAACATTTTGTGGCATAACTTCAGGTTCAGCAGCTCCACATTGTACAGTGCACAGGTATTCCTTACTGCTATCCTTGTGGTCAAGACCATAGTATATCTCATAGATTCGGGCAGTACTGCGCACATAAACCCTGTGAATCTCATGTTTTTTCCTGAAAGAAACTGCAGCAAAACAAAATTGTTTGATGAATTACCAGCCAAACTGATTTTAAAAGATAGTATAGGAACTAAAGGACTAGTTTTACTAGTTTTACTTGTAACTGATTCAAATAGTATATGTTAGCCAGAAGCACTACATTTCAATAAAAGAGGACGAGAAAGCATTTAATTACTGGAAACCAAAGTTCATGCAATACATGACACCCAAAGGCACTTGGATAACATCCTAAACATGAGATACCAAAATTTGCAGTAAATTTCCGTTCATATACTATGTGAAAGTATTTGGACAAAAACACTGGGGGCTTTTCCCATGTCAACACCTGAAATTATATCTGATTCTATATATGAAATAATTGTATGTCCACACCCATGCCTGAAATTTTGGGTTTGAGTTAGGTCCTTGGTGCCAAGGAACATCATGGTTCTTGGCACACAGATTGTCCTTGGCACTCACAACCCCCCAATTAGCTTTGAGATTAGTGACTTAATCTAATTATAACAATTAATTAAGGAAAAAATATTATTACTTACCAAATTGTAGTTAATCATGAATTCATTATACCACGTCACTAATCTCAAAGCCATATGAAAGTTTCTAAGAGTTCCAAGAACCATGATGGTCCTTGGAACCAAAGGATCAAACGGGTAATAACCCGAACCCGAAATTTTTTGAGGTATGGACAAACTTACCGCTGCAATTATTAAGCTCACTTGTCTGGATAGATGATTTAAAAGAATTTTTGTAGACTTAAGGTTACAACAATAAGAAATGTTCTCTAATTTTTTTTTATATTTTCTTACAAAAGCACCGTTAGATTCTCTCTTTGCTCTTTACTCTTCTCTTACATTTAAAAGACATTTTGTCTTCAATTTCTCACCTCCTACATCCAGAAAATCTTTAAAATCCTCCTCCCTCCAATCAGTCTTCTTCATTTCAATTTTTTGTTCTTCCCATTTTACTTCCTTTTAAGAACATTAGGGAAAGATGAAAAACTATGGAGATTGTGAGAGTATTAGAGTGTATAGATTTAAGAGGGAACTAAGAAATAAAGAAAAAATGGTGGTTAGGGTTTAGTTTTGAAAGACAAGAAACCAATAGGGAGAAAGATAAGGGATAATGACAGGTCATTTGATGCCACAACTAGGAAAACAATAACCAGTGAACCATTAATTAGCGTTGAACCATTAATTAGCATCGACTTGTTCGTGCCCAAAATATATCAGGTGTTGATATTGAATTCAAATATTTTAGGTATGAATATAAAATTACTTGCAATTTACAAGCTGATATGGAAAATTTGCCTAGCTGATATATCATACTACATATTGAGTATATTGGTACAAAATATACTGTTAAATGTCTATGGTATTGTATTTTACAATGAGATATATACTTTCAGACATGTATTCAATTATTCGGATATCCTTTTCAGACCTTTCGGTTATTTAGCAATATCTATAACCTACATTGACGGATACGGATATCCGTATATCCATATTTGTTTGCACCTTGATATGGAAAAAATCGCAGCATATCAGGGCCGTACGATTCCAGCACAGATCACAAAGCTCCTACAGACAGATTAATCCTAACGGGCCTCTTTAATAGAGGTTGGCCTTCTCCAGGCTCCTCTACAAGACATGAGCCTTTTTCAAGCCCATAAAAAATGACAGATTAGGTCCACTAAGAGAGACTCAGCCAATGAAGATTGTTAGTCAAATCTCTTATCCCCAAACAAAAGAGCTCATCTCTTGAGTGGGAGATTCGAATAGGAGATAAGGAGTTCATAGTCGATCTAATGGATTCATATCAATCTTCTGTACTGTTTCTCAAGCCTATAAATACCCTCTTCCCTCCTCAGTCAGAATGTAATCAACCAAGGTGATTGAAGCCTTCAAAAGAATGAAGCCTCCGGTCTTTGATGGAAAGGCCGACCCAATAGCAGCCGACAATTGGATTTGCTAAGTGGAGATGGTATTCGAGGTTATGATGATACCTGAAGATAGTAAGGTCCGTCTAGCAACTATCCTGCTGGAAAAATATGCCGCGGTATGGTGGCAATCAGTGAAGCGTGGCTTGGGAGAAGGCCAGATAACCTGGGAAAAGTTGCACGATGAGTTTAGACAGTATTACTTTCCCCTAGACGTACAAGAAGATAAGGCAATGGAGTTTTACGGTTTAAAGCAAGGAGGTATGTTAGTAAGGGAATATGAACCTAAGTTTACCCAGCTATCTCGCTATGCACCGAAAATGGTCCAAGAAGAGGCAAAGAAAGTTAAAAGATTTGAGCAGGGACTCAGACCAGGGCTAAGGTCAAGAATGGTATCATTGTGCATTCACAAGTTCGACGAGTTGGTCAGACAAGCTGCGGTAACCGAGATAGATATGAACAAAAACCAGTCAACGCAAGGAACACGGGGAAGAGGCCTACTCCAGCATCAAGATAAAAGAGGCAAGACAGGAATCCTCTTTTCATCAACAATTCTCATATCGCATCTACTAAATCTGAATCCTCCCTCATCAAAATCATCTCTTTCTCCACAATTTCATCTCAAAATCAAAACTTTTAACATCATCCTCTAATCACCACATCTAACAAACTACTAGCAATAAAACTAATTTACCAGAAACTTAGAAACAAATGAATTGAAGGGGATAGAAACCCTAGGGTTAAGAGTGGCTCACTTGTGATCTCGCAGGGTGGGGGATCGTCGACATCGGGCTTGACGAGGAGGAGACCTTTAGTTGCGGCGTTTGCGGCAGCGGCAGCGTCGTCGTCGTCCGAGGTGGCGGAGGTGTCGTAGGATATAGAGTCGGTTAGGGATCCTTCGGCCTCGATCCAATTCGTCGTCGCCGTCCAAAAGACGTCATCTTTGTCGATCGCCATATCGGGGTTTAGGGATTTGATGAGAGAGAGAGAGAGAGATTGTTTGAGATTACATATGAATGATTTGCGGTACTAGGCCACTTTTTGAAACTATTTGCGATTTTAGGCCAGTTCACAAACTATTAGCATTTTTGACTACCAGTGCCACGTCAGCAGCTTCGTCATAGCGACCTCTCACACTAGAGAGGATATTGTATAATGGACACGACTTGGTGTAACTAATAGCGATCTTGTATAACCAAGGTCGCTATTCCCAATAGGGACCACAGGTTGGCCCAATCGCTTAATAGCGACCTGAATTACACCAAGTGGTTTGCAATTATACAATACCCTCTATAATCTGCCAAGTGTGGAAATTCAATGTGTTGGTCACTATGAAGAGGTCGCTATTCCCAATAGCGGCCGCTGCTGACGTGGCACTGGGTAGCCAAAAATGCTAATAGTTTGGAAAGTGGCCTAAAATCACAAATAGTTTCAAAAAGTGGCCTGGTACTGCAAAAAATTCATTACATATAAGATTGGGGGGGGGGGGGGGGGTTTGGTATAGGGATTGAAAAATTCTTAGGAATGAAAGGATTCTCGGAAATGTGAGGGTGTGAATGAAGATTCACGAAAATGTTGTATTATCGCATTTGGTATAGTGCATTGCATTCTCGGGAATCCTTTATTATTGTAATTTTTTATTCTACTTTTTTGGGTTTTTTTATTGTTTGTATGGAAATCACATGAGAATGCTAAAATCCCATGATTTTATGGACGTATATATTTTTTTATTCTAGTTTTTTTTGGGTTTTTCTATTGTTTGTTAGGGGGCGTTTAGTACGTAGAAATGTGCAAGGGAATCTCATATTCCCTCTTAGATTACCTTGTTTGGTATGTGGCAAACATAGTTTTGGAAAGAATGATACATTCCCATGGAAATCAAAATCCCTTTTTGGGAAGGATTTCCATTCTCTCCAAAAACCATGTGATTTGAGGATTCTCATGGGATTTCCATAACAAACAAGTAGACTAAAAAAATATATTCCTTCCTAAAATCATGGGATTTGAGCGTTCTCATGTGATTTCCATAACAAACAATAAAAAAAACTCAAAAAACTAGAATAAAAAATTACAATAATAAAGGATTTTCGGGAATACAATGTACTATACCAAACGCAATAATGCAACATTCCCGAAAATCTTCATTCCCACCCTCACATTCCCGGGATTCCTTTCATTCATAGGAATTTTTCAATCGGTGTACCAAACGCCCCCTTATGGAAATCTCATGGGATCCTCAAATCTCATGTTTGGGGGAACGGAAATCTTTCCCAACAAAAGATTTTGATTCCCTTGGGAATCTATCATTCCTTCCAAAACTATGATTGTCATATACCAAACAAGGTATCTAAGAGAGAATATGAGATTCCCTTGCAGATTCCCACGTACTATATATTGTTTGTATTTGTAAAAATATGGTTTTTTTGGTGTGTGTGTGTGTGTGGGGGGGGGGGGGGGGGGGGGGGGGGGGGCTAATTGACAACTATATAGTTTTTTTGTTTCTTTTTTATTTTTTTAATAAGACACTTTTAAAAAATATTTGCAGTAAGATGACAGTTGCTAATGTATTTGTGCTCGTTAACTCAACAACTAAACTCGTCATTCTCATCGGCGAGTTTAGTTGTTTCATGCTCGTCGTTAGGACACGGCAAGTTTAGTGCTAATTTTTTTGAAAAACTCGTCGTTTCCAATGGCGAGTTCAGCTCAAAATTTTCAATGAAGACTCGTCGTTCCCAACGGCGATGACATTTATACTAGATTCGCTGTTAGGAACAATGAGTTTAATTTAAAATTTTGAAAGAAGACTCGTCGTTCCCAATGGCGATGACATTTATACTAAACTCGCTGTTGGGGAACAACGAGGATGTAGGAAATTTCACAGAGAGTGAAACATTCTGTTGGACTTAGTGAATTTTCGAAAAAAACTCCATAGATTTTTTTTTAACTAAACGCATCGTTCCCAACAACAAGTCTAGTGTAAATGTCCTCGCCGCTCGGAATAGTGTATCTTCATTGAAATTTTTTGAATTGAACTCGCCATTGAGAATGATGAGTTTCTCAAAAAATTAGCACTAAACTCGCTGTGTCCCAACTGCGAGCATGAAACAACTAAACTCGTCGTTGGGAATGACGAGTTTAGTTGTTGAGTCCACAAATACAAATACTTTGGCAACTGTCCTATAAGTGCAAATATTTTTAAAAAGTGGCATATAAAAAAAATCCTTCTCCATACATTGTTGCACCTGTAATAAGTTGAATTTTTTGCCGTATTGGCCCACTTTTTGAAAATATTTGGTGCTCAGACCCATTTTCGAAAACAATTAGCGAACTGATCCAATTTTGGACACGTTAGAAACAAACGTTCTTGGGAAAAACGGCATAGGTTATTACCAAGCTGTATTCTCTAATAACGGCATCTATTTTAAAAAAAACTTTCATGCCGTTTTTTGGAGTAACGACATCTGTTAATTTTAGTTGAAAAATCATATAGTCTCAATTGTGAGATAAAAGGCAAGTGTGAAAATACAATAAGAGATGTCGTTCTTTGAGAGAACGAAATTATTTATACTGATGCCGTTATTTTCAATAACGGCATCAGTTATTGTATTTTCACACTTGCCTTTAATCAGTGGCCCCCTCTTCTCCTTTCCCTTTCTCAATTGATCTCCTTTCTATCTCTCTTCACTTCCACAACCCATAAACCGTAGATCCCTAAATCAAAAAATCCCAACTATTGAAGTGCTCCCAAACTTCCCAAACAAAATAATTAAACACCCATACATAAACCCTAATTATGATTCGCTCATTTCCTTTTCCACTATTCTAAATTTCGAAATTGTGGTAAGTATTCGAAATCCCTAAAAAAAAAATTACAATGTTCATTTTGATGAATGAAAGCTATATATATTGGTAGCATAGTACAAGAGATGTAGATTAGATTCATCTAAGTAGTAGATATATGAAATGTACTTAAGGATTGTTGTTGATGATGTGTGAAATGTTCATTTTGATGAATGAGAGCTATATTGGTATAGTATAATAGATGTAGATTAGATTCATCTAAGTATTAGATATGTGAAATGAGATTCATCTATGTGAGATGTGGATGAGCTATATTGCTATCTAAGAATTCTCGTCATTGATGTAGTCTAAAAATGACAATGTAGTATATTAGACATTCGTGGATAAATGGTCATACATTAGAATTGCTATATTTCTAATCATTATATTCATAGTTCAGTTTGTATGAATGGATATTGCTATGAGATTTGTTTATATACACAGTGGAGAGGTTGTGATGGTGATTGTTGTGAGTAGTATTTCGATACGAGCACTAAGAAGTTGTAGTTATCTTCAAACATCGATTATTAATTCTGCTGAAGAAACATGGCTTACAAATTTGAGTATCTCCATACATCATCGTTTATTAATATTGTTCTTGACATATTATTTTTAATGTTCACAGATAAATGGATCCTACACAACCATCTTATTCTCATGATGTGGGTGCTTCATCTTCATCTTTGCACGCACTACAAGGACATCCCGGTCCTTTAGATCCGTCCGTACTTTATTTGTAAGAAGATCATAGGTCGCAGGCGGTGTGGAATGAAGATGTCGAAAAAATGAGTTTCCGAATGCACACCATATTGCTGACGCACCCTCGAATACAAAATTATTTGGTAAATTATGGGTTCTATGGAATGTCCATGTTGGCGAAAGTGAAATGCGACCATTCATTACTTACCGCTCTTGTGGAGCGATGGAGGCCGGAGACACACATGTTCCACCTACCCGTTGGTGCGATGACGGTTACCCTACAAGATATAGCTGTCATATCGGGTCTTCCAATCGATGGGGTGGCCGTGACCGGCAACCTGATGTTCAATAAAGTAATGTTGGTTAGGGATTACCTTGGGAAGGAGGTTGAAGAGGATGATAGAGGTGTATTCGTTGGGAAATCAATCCGACGTTCTTGGCTTTATCAAGAGTTCCACAATGGTTTGGGAGAGGAACCAGAACCGGCCAATTTCGAAATTCAATATTACACACGAGCATATCTTATGTCGATGATCAGAGGTATTCTCTTTCCGAATTCTTCTGGTGATGTAGTCCATTTAATGCACATTCCCCTGATTGCCGACATACATAGAGCCAGGCAATATAGTTGGGGAAGTCCGGCTTTGGCCTCTCTTTACCATGGCCTGTGCAATTGTTCAATGGGGTCATTACAAATGACTGGGCCGATGGGGTTATTGTAAATATGATGTTGGGAACGAATACTGTAACATCCTGTATTTTCTAAACATATAAATATATAAGATATATGTATAAGAGAATGGCTTGTGGCATTATGGTAATTAAGTGTTGAAGGAGGGGGGGGGGGGGGCACGTTGTTGAAACATAAAATAAGCTAATGCTGCTATTGTAAAAAATGCTGATGACGTCAGCATTCATAGGGGCCCACCCGGTGTGAAGAGAACATGCTTGGTTGCTAGTGGGCTGACGTCACCTTAGGGTGACGTGGCATTGGGGAGGTCCCACGGGGCTTGAAGGAGAACAGCGGGATTGGTTTAAAATAGTCCCATATCGGATTTCTACTATAATAATACAATATTAGAATAATAATGCCTATGATCAAGAGTCACAAATCCGATTAACCACCTTTTGAGAGACAGCCTATGGTGGGCAGTTGTACTATACTATAAATAATTTATCTTCTAAATTGTATAAATTGTCTGAGCTCGGGGCAGGGGTGTGTATCAGAGCCGACTTTCGACACTGAGTGTAGGGCGTGTCTATATAGTCGGGCGGTGAATTCCAGGACTATAGACCCAGTCGGGCGGTGGATTGCGGGACTATGGTGAGCCCTTAATTAAATTGAGTCTGTGATTGATCGGGCGGTGGATTCCGGGATCATGATTAGTCGGGCGGATAAGAGGGCATCTCAATTAAATCCGGGATTATGATTGATCGGGCGGTGGATTCCGGAATCATGAATAATCGGACGGATAGAAGAGCAGGTGCTCCACAACGGCTAGAAAGTAGATCCTGCACTAGATTGTGCATGCTCCGTGCTTAGCGAGGACGCTGATTTCTGAAGAGGGGTGTATGTAACATTCCGTAATTTCTAAACATATAAATATATAATATATGTGTATAAGAGAATGTCTTGTGGCATTATGGTAATTAAGTGTTGAAGGAGGGGGGGCACGTTGTTGAAACAGCAAATAAGCTAATGTTGTTGTTGTAAAAAATGTTGATGACGTCAGCATTCATGGGGGCCCACCCGTTGTGAAGAGAACATGTTTGGTTGCTAGTGGGCTGACGTCACCTTAGGGTGACGTGGCATTGGGGAGGTCCCACAGGGCTTGAAGAAGAACAACGAGATTGATTTAAAATAATCCCATATCGAATTTCTACTAGAATAATATAATATTAAAATAATAATGCCTATGATCAAGAGTCACCAGTCCGGTTAACCACCTTTTGAGAGGCAGCCTGTGATGGACAGTTGTACTTTACTATAAATAATTTGTCTTCTAAATTGTATAAATTTTCTGAGCTCGGGGCAGGGGTGTTACAAATACACCTCGGCCGGCCCCGAGTAACTGTCCTTTCAAATAATTGGAGTGTGCGGCATGATAATCCACTGTTGAGGGCTCCTTTAGGTGTGTATTGGATGAGGAAATTCATGTGAAGAGATAACCCACGCGGTGTGTTGACATATTACAGGAATGAAATCGACTAGCTTGGGGAAGAGTACGTCAACTGGACACCGTACACAGACAAACGGTTACAACGTCTACCCCTAATATGCACGGCCAATAATCAACTTTGGTTGACACGAGCTCCACTTATAAAATTCTCAGTCGTGGAGTTCTATTATGCCGACCGCGTCCTCCGTCAATTCAATGTATAACAACCCATCCCAAAAAAGACAATGTTTGACCGAAGACTTCACAATATTACCGGTCAAGGTCGATTACCAAATATGGATTGGGCCGATCACCACTGCTCTCATGTAGCATGTTGGAATGAGAGGAAATATGATTTGGTGGTAGAAGGGATTGCACCGTACGACGTGTCGTTGCAAACAGCCTACATGGCATGGTACCGTCGTATTACGCAGTTGTATATTGCCCCAAGAACGAATATTCCCGTGGGTATCCAAATGCCGATACCTAGCACCAAGTGGAACCACCACCGGCATATTCCATGGAACCACCACCAGCAAATTCCACGTCGCAACCCATGTATCAACTCAAAGCGTCCTCGTATCGATTAATGGTAAAATATTCTTATTGTTGACAAACATGAATATAATATTTTTGTACACATTTTGCTTTTATTTGTTAAAAAAATTCTGGTTTATTACTAATTTATTTCGTTGGTATTGTAGATTGAAAACACATGAGATATTGTGAGAAAATATGCTCGTGTGTTGAAGAGCAACGCTTTGAAGGCATGCAAGGAGTTAGTAAGAGAAATCCTCCACCCATGTCGTACCTCACTTGAAGAGGTTGGTGACGGTCCATATTTCGCTGCTCTTTTACCCTCATCCGACCTTCCCACTAAAATGCCCCGAACAAGTGTTAGCCGAGCCCAACCTCCACCACTACGAACAGGACAAGTAGAACCTTCCGCACCACGACAAAGACAACCTCAATCTCCACCTAGGTCATCTACACATTCGGGAGCTTCTCCTTCACGACCTCCACGACGAAGTAAGAGTGTTCGTTTTCCTCCTGCGGGAGGTCAATTAGCATCACAAGAGATTCAAGAAGTACAAACTAGACAAGAAGAAGATGTCAGGCCCAGTGTTCCTGCTACATAAGAAATTGCCGAACGTAAGAGGAAAGTCCCAGCTCGAAAGAGGAGGCAGCCGTAACACTATACGCCTAGTTAGTGTTGATTGTTCAATTGTGTAATTTTCTAGGCTTTGAATAGCTCAATCACATAAGATACATTTTGAATGTGTAAATTTATTAAATTTTGTTGGCTTATGAAGAACTTGATGAATCCGAGTATTTGAGCTTTTAACATATGAAGCAAACTTGAAACAATTGATACAATTCGGTTGTTGTATTGTTATGTTTTATATATTATCTGGGGTTTGTTATTGCATTTGTTGTTAATTGTAAAATTGAAGCTTGAAAGTATTCGATATTGATTTTGTATACACCTTTGCATGTTTGTGCATGTTTTACTTGTAATATATTAGTAACAGATGCCGTTATTGAAAATAACATCATCTATTACCTGTAACGTTATTTACAGTGATGGCATAGGTACAAAACATGTTGCTCTTGGTTTGTATATTAATTTAACTTGATGCCTTTTTCAGAATAACGTCATCAGTGGAAATGATGTCGTTCTTCCCATAAACGGCCTCAGTTGAGTTATTTATTTCGAAGGAAATGAACCTCTGCCAATACCTTCTGTCTTCACAGTTGTTTTTCAGAATAATGGCATCTCCTAAGAATGTCGTTATTCGGAATAACAACATCTCCTAAGGATGTCGTCGTTCTGAAAAACGACAACAATTGAGTGTCTAATTTCCATGGAAATGAATCTCTGCCATAGTATCTGCCTTCACAGTCGTTTTTTAGAAGAACGACATCTCCTAAGTATGCCGTTATTGTAAATAACGACATCTCTTTAGCATACCGTTATTCTAGAAAACGACATTAGTTGGGTGAATTATTTCAAGGGAATTGTATCTCTGCCAAACCATCTACATTCACAGTCGTTTATCTGAATAATGGCATCTCTTGAAGATGCCGTTTTTCAGAATATCGTCATATCTTAAGGCTACAGTTGTGCATGTTTTTGTGCATGTTTTGTGGAGGTACGGTTCATAAAATTCATTCAAATTCAACAAATGTTCATCACAAACATATATCTCATACTCAACTAATGACATTACAATATATTACATGAGAGGTTCACCAAATTCAAATTCTCTAATTCATAATAACTTATAATTCGTAATAACTTACGAATAGATTTTACAACATAAAGCCAACATTGGGACACAACTTCAAATATCGGTGTCTTCGGATCTTTAATTATTTCACCCCCAAAATATAATCTAATAGGGATATCATATTCCATACCTAAACATAAAGATTCAAATATATTCAAGTCATTAAATACTCATAAGTATAACATGAGAATACATATCAAACATATGGTTATAATAATACCTTCAAATTAGACCGTAGTGTGGATAGCTTGAAAATACGTCGTGGATGAGGAATGAGATGAGAGTGAGAGTGAGGAGGTAGGATATATGAAGTTTGAGAGCACTCCAATAGTTGAGATTTTTTGATTTAGGGATCTAAGGTTTGTGGGTTGCGGTAGTGGCTCAACTTCGCAATGTACAATGATACTTCCTTTGACATGGTGGAAAATCTACTAGAAAGAGAGCCGGCCGTTCGATCTGTTGTACACCCAGACAGATTCTCAAATGTGAGATAAATCCTATTCCAAAATTGGTTGCCAGTTTGATCGCTACCGATCAACGGATCTTGGGTTATAGCAACCCAACTTTGTGCCAAAAGAATATCCCCATACACGGTATATGCTCGGCCTCTAAATGGACGGGGATTGGTCATAAAATGAACTGAAAATAAATTTGAAAAATTATAGAGATAGGAAGAAATAATAATGAAAATTAAACGATATTGTCTGTTTTGAATACCTTGTTGATAACGAACAGAGAGAGAGAGGAACTGAGATAGCAGAGAGCAGGAGGAGATGTGAAGAAGCATACAATTGAAGGCTGTGTTTATTTGTAGTAAACGATTCGTTATATATGAAATTTTTTTTTATCCGTTGGGTCCAAAAAAAATAAGAGCCGTTGAAAAAAATGAATCTGATGTTTTCTAGCCGTTGTAAAAAAAAAAAAAAGAGATCGGATTAAAGCAAAGGGTAAATTGGTAATCATACAAAGGTCAACCCAAAAAAAAAAAATTTTAGAACGGACGGTAGTTAATCTACCGTCCTTCTAATTCGTCATTTTCCTCGGCTCTTCAGACGGTGTATAATACACCGTCTGTCAACTTTTATTTTATTTTATTTTATTTTTTTTTCAAACGGTGTTTAATCCTTCGTCTCTCCACCTTTTCGTACGTCTCACCTACGAGACGAAGTTTTATCTTTCGTCAATTCTGACGGACGAACTATAATGGTTCGTTAGCTATATTTAGGTTATAGCCAAATCGTCTGCTATATTTGGCAACGAACTGTTCATCGTACACCCAAATTTTGGGTATTCAGACGACGACTGCAGCTCGTTTTTTTGATATTTTTCCAAATTTTGAGTATTTAGCCCACGACTACAGATGCTCTTAACTGCTAAGTTGTAGCATGGGATAAGGGAATTATACAACTAACCCTTTTTTTAAAAAAAAGTTAGAAATACAAGTTATATATTCTTTTCTTAAAACATCCAGATTTAATGCTAGCTTTTAAATGATCTCTTTTAAGAGATTTATTTATAATATATGCTATTTTTCGAAATTATTTACAGAAAGATGACAGTTGTCAAACTATTTGTGTTCGGGGACTCAACAATTAAACTCGCCTGTGCTCGCCATTGAGAACGACAAACCTAGTTTTATTTTTTTGAAAAAACTCATCGTTGGGAACGACGAGTTTAGTTCACAATTATTAAACAAGACTCGCCGTTAGGAAGACGGGGTTCTTTATACTAGACTCGTTATTGGGAACGACGAGTTTAGTTCAAAATTATCAAACAGACTTGCCGTTCTCAACGGCGAGGTTCTTTATACTAGAGTCGTTGTCGAGAACAGCGAGGATATATGCAATTTCACAGAGAGAGAAACTCTCTATTGGACTTAGTGAATTTTTCGAAAGAAAAAAACTCAATACAAAATATTTTTGAACTAAACTCGTCGTTTCCAACAGTGGGTCGAGTATAATCTCATCACCGTTGAAAACGATGAGTCATGTTCGAAAATTTTGAACTAAACTCGCCGTTGGGAACAACGAGTTTCTCACACACACAAAAAAACTACACTCATCGTGTCCCAACGGCGAGCACGAAATAACTAAGCTCACCGTTGGGAACAGCGAGTCTAGTTGTTGAGTCTCCAAACACAAATATTTTGGCAACTATTCTCTTTCTGCAAATAGTTTCGGAAAATGACATACATTAAAAAAAAATCCTTTTAAGAGACCTTACCTCACATATCCTTTTCTCTTTGAACAAAATGCATTTCATTTTGATTTTTAGATAAAAATTTATTACAGATCTATTACATGATTCCTAACTTCATACATTAATTAGCATCAGATATTCACATATTTTAACCTTTGTTATTTAGTTAAAGTCTTACTAATATAATGCATATGTGATGCACGCCTACAAAAAGTATAGGAGCATTTCATGATATAATATCGAAACGAAAAGTATTATATGACGGAAAAAATGTTATGTTCTTAAATTTGTAAATGGTATTGAACTATTAAATGTTAGAAGCAATATGATCACTTCCTTACAAAGTAATACCTCAAATACAACACATACATTTCCTTAACTCCTAACAATAATTACTATCATCGTAGACTAATTATTGTAGTTAGGGATGGCAACAGGTCCGGGCCAGCCCGGGACCGGCCTGGCCCCCCTCCTTTCCGGTCTGAACCGCAAACCGGCCCCCTACCCATGGCCTGGTCCGGTCCTTCAAAATGCCCAAAAATCCCGGTTTGGCCCGGCCCGGTTGAGGCCCAGGACTGGCTGAACCGGCCGCCCGGGCTCGGGCCGGGTCTGGGCCGACCGTTGGCTTCAGGTTTTTTTTTCCAGAAAATAAATCTTTTTTTAAAAATTACCAAAATGCCCCCCCAACGGATTTAAACTAGCTAGTTTTGGGGGGTACTTTGGGAAATCAAAAAATTTGCATATTATATATATACCACGCCATTTCTTTCATTTCTCTTCACTAATTCACTCAAATCTCTCAATCTCTCTACTATCTCTCCAATCAACAACAACAATCAAGTGATCAACACTTTCTCAACTTTGCAAGATCAAATCTCTCTACACTTTGAAGGAAGGAAAATCAACAACAATCAAGTGATCAACAATAACAATCAAGCTCTCAACTCTCAAGTCTCAACAATCATTCTTCAAACTTCAAGCACTCCTACGGTATTTTAGTATATTTTTAATTTGTAGATTTAACATAGTTAATTTTTCTCATATACATCTCTTAATTAGTTTGGATTTTCTTGAAC
Source organism: Hemerocallis citrina (assembly GCA_017893485.1). Taxonomy (NCBI): domain Eukaryota; kingdom Viridiplantae; phylum Streptophyta; class Magnoliopsida; order Asparagales; family Asphodelaceae; genus Hemerocallis; species Hemerocallis citrina. The sequence goes on from CM030364.1 coordinate 37,635,143, forward strand.
TTCTTCCTCTCATTTTTTTAGATTTTATTTATAATTTTGGTAAAGTAGTAAGACATACATACACTACTCACTCACTAATTTTTGATATTGTTGTTATTTTTTAATTGAGATAGATTGTTGCTTTCTCTCAAATTTTTACATACACTAGTTTTATAGTTAAATGGTCTCTAATCGATCACGCGGCGGTGGTAGACATAGTAGTCACGAGTCCACTAGTCATAACATTCCTTCCATTCCAAATCCATATATAGATAGTGAAGAAATATTCATGAATTATGATAGTTTTCCCGATTTGAATGAAACACACTCAAATCCTATAGAAATAGAAGATCATGTAGAACCACAACCATCAGAACAAGGTCCTTCTCTAACCTCAAGGAAAACAAGAGGGACTACTTCGAAGTACACAATTATTTCAATTTTGTCTCTTCACAAAATGATAAGAGTGTAGGACTTAAAATATGTAAGAAGTGTCAAACACCATATAAGTTTAAAATATGATTGGGTACGGGTACACTTCAACGTCACTTAAACAAATGTCAACCACAATTTTCGAAAGACAATCTCACACAACAAAAAATACATCCTAAAACCGGTCAAGTAGATAGTCATAGCTATGATCACGATCTCGTTCGTAGGGAAATGGCTAAGTTAGTAATTAGGGGTGAATTGCCATATTCGTTTGGTGAAAAAAAAATATGTAGAGACTTTTGTACAAACCTCCTTCAACCCCCATTATAAAAAGATTGCTGGGAATGTAGTTAAGAGTGATAGTAAATTACTTTACAATGAGACTAAGGATTTTTTAATAGCAACACTAACATCACTAAACACTAGAGTTTCATTGATATTGGATGGGTGGGTACGAGTAAACGGCGTTCCAATGATGTGTGTAACATGTTATTGGATAGATTCGGATTGGGTACTTCAAAAGAGGATAATTTCATTTGGATATATTAGATACCCACATAAGGGTGAAATTATAGCCACAAACATTATGGAAGCATGTAATAATTTTTGTATTTATGATAAAGTGTTTGTTATTGGTTTTGATAATGCCTCCAATAATACTAAGGCAATTGATAGTTTGAAAATTACTTTAGATCCTATAGAACCCGAAATTTTTCATGTTAGGTGTGCTTGTCACATTTTAAATCTTTGAGTACAAGATGCGCTAAAATATGAAAATGATAAACTTGATGCAATGAGAGATTGTGTTCATTATATTACATTAAGTGGTCCAATTTATCAAGCTTTTCATGATTGGTGTAAACTTAGGGGAATTGTATGTAAACGTTTTCCTAAAGATGTTAGACATCGTTGGAATTCTACCTTTGATTTATTAGGTGTTGTTCTTCATTACCGTTTTAATCTTAGAGATTTTTGTGTCGCAATGGGTATGCAAAATTGTATGTTAGATGATGAATTTTGATTTTTTGCCAATAGTTTGTATAAATTTTTACAACCTTTTAACGATGCTACTTTGCAATTTTCAAAAACATATACATCCACATCTAGTGGTATTTTACTTGAAATTGTCACTATGATGAGAACAATTAAAGATTTGCAAAATGACCATTTTATTGGAGATATGGTTAATGCGACATATATTAAAATTTTGAAATATTTTCATCCACTTCCTATGTTATATTGTGTAGTTAGTATAATGAATCCTATGATTAAATTAGATAGCACAAAAAAATTAATTGAAATTTTTTACACTTATGCCCCACACGATGCAATACTAGATTTTGATTATGTTGCTTTTACTCGTAAATTTGAGAATATTTTGACTAGGTTATATGATTCTTATGATAGACTTTATTCATCTAACACTACACAAATACAAATACAAAATGTTGATTCTTCTTCTTCTTCTTCCTCCATATTATCAAAAGGAAAGAGTCATGCTAGTAGTAGTGTTTTAAATCTTATTAAATCAAAAAAACCAAGAACCAATTCACCAAATGAGTTGAATTGGTATAATGCACAAAGTACATTTGAAGATGTAGTAGATGTGTTACAGTTTTGAAAAGCAATGAAGCAATTTTTAATATTCTTTCTCATATGGCTAGAATTTGCTAACAATGCCGGTGTCAACGTTGCATCGGAAAGTACTTTTTCTCTTGGTGGCAGGATAATGAGCCCGAACAGAAACCGATTGACAGCCAAAAATTTGGAGATGCTAGTATGCGCCGAAGATTGGATGAAAGCGGAAGAGAGGACCCAAGACTTACTTGAAACACAAGCTGGATCAACAAGTATCGATGAATGACCGATTACATTTAGTCAATTTACATTAAAATAATGGATAATATATTGTAATTAATTGGAAAATTTAGGGTGATGAGATTCTATATTTAGGTTAAGTAGAAGTGCACGACAATAGTCCAATGCCTTCTTTTCAATCTAATTAGAGGCCATTTTGATCTTTAAATTCAAGTAATTCCCTTGTTTTGTAATTTGATCTAATTTTTATGAAATTTTATTCATGTACTTCATTTTATTTAAGAATTTTAAATTTATTAAATCAATTTAATACTTGGTTCTTTGCAATTGTTATGAAATTACAATTTAAGACTTGATCTTTAATATATTAAAAAAAAAATCACCCAAAATACCGGCCCGGCCCCCACCCTTCGGGCCGGGGGCCAGGTCCGGGCCAAGGTTTTCAACCATGAGCCCGGCCCGGCCCGGCCCGGGTAGTCTTCGAGACCGGCCCGAGTGGCCCGAATGTCGTCCCTAATTGTAGTTGGCTGTTTTTTTTTGTTTTTTGTTTTGTTTTGTGTGTGTGTGGGGGGGGGGGAATGAAGTCAGTCAAAGCTCCTAACAGCATACCGATATCTGCAAATTAAATAAACAAATTGAACATTTTAATCAGTATTAAAGAAATGTGTACATAATTTAAACAAGGTTCAGGTTAAAGACTTAAGAACCATGCATACTTTGCTTACTGGTTTCTTTATATGAGATTAGTTCATAATCTCTATTAGTTATTGAACTTTCTTTTGTATATGTGATGTCTTCTGTTCAGTACAGTATGATCCTTTCTCGGTCCCAACAAGATTACGTATTGCTAATTCATCAAAACATTCAAAAAATAATAATAATGCTAAGTATAGTAGATAAATATGGTTGTCATTGCATACACACCTATAAACGTATGCCTACTTTTACTTTGATCGAAACCCGAATCAAACTACTCATCCACAAATCGAAACCGTAAATGTCAAGCAATAAGAGAAAACTCATGGAAAATGTCACCAACCGGTAAAACTCTAAATTGAAACTCTAAATGTCACAACCGTCAACATACCAACCTAGATCCGCACCATTCGCATAAAATCCAATCTTTCCAATCAAAACCTTAACAATTTATAATGTTGTTGCCCCAAATCCCACTGGTTCAAACAAATATGACAAAAAGGATTAAATATTTGAAAATGAGATCAAGATTAATATCGTATCTACTACTATAAATCAACAATGTATCCTACATCATCATGAAATTCTTCATGAGCATATCATCAACCACCTTATGATCAATGAAAAATTTAATCACAACTACTTTGCAAATAAAATTTAAATTGCATTCTTCGTAATAATACCACTATTTTGAAGAATGAGATAAAAAATTAAAAGGAAAAATATTTCCAAGTGAGGAGTGAAATTTAATTGAGGTGCGGTGTTACCTATAGTATAATCAATTTCAACTGCATCATGTTCTAACAAACTTTTTCTAATTGATTGTTGATTCAAACATTAAAAAAAATCTTATGAATAAAGTCTAAAAGATGAAATTGCATGTCCAAATTATTTGAATTTCAAAGAAGACAACATTTTTCTTCACCTTCTTATCTTGCATCTCAACTTGAATGCTAAAATAACTGTACATTCTCACATGCATTTCATTAAGCAGATAACATGTAAGAAAACTATCCATGCTTTTCCCAAATAATGAATTGTGAACTTTAGTGAAACTAAGTGATAGTACTTAATTCATCCATGTCCTAAATCCGGAGTTTTGAAGCTTGTATGGATCCATTGTTTCTTTTAGGAGTAACCCACTTTTAGGAGTAGAAATAGAGATCCGGATTCAAGTTCTCTTCTGTCGCGGATGTCGGACAGAGTAGTCGATGGCGCAGTGGTCGAACGCGGGGGGGGGGGGGGGGGGGGGGGGGGGGGGGGGGGTTGATAAAAATAAGAGATGTATGGTTAAATTTTTAGGTTGAATGTTTGGATCTATTCTACACATGTAATGCATGTTTATTAAGTTGGATTTATTCTGTGCGTGCATTGCACAAGTTTGTTTGATTAAAATACATATTTATTTGGTTACATAATCCCAACCCTTCCCATTATAATATTAGAAATTAGAGATTAGAGAATAATGAAATGCGCGAAGGATTTACTTCACCATTTTGGATAAAAGAATGTTGCGAACTGCAACGAGGCGAAACATAGTCCTTAAATTTATAGAGCACAATTCGTCGTAATTGGAAACCAGAGAAAAGCAGGAGAGGCTTTGTTGAGCATGGATTGATGTTTCTCTTATTTGTCGAATCTCCTTTAATCATCAATAAGTAGATTGATTTCTGCATTCTTACTATTCACATAATCAAATCTTATACTTTGTGACAACTTAAAATTGATGAGAAAATAAGTAATTGCTGTTTGTTTATGTATAAGGTTCCAACAAAATTTTGAAAGAAAGCACAAGTGTGGAATGTGAACTAAATTATGATTTTACAGATTACAGAAGACCCTGTATGCTTATTCAGTAAAGAGTAACCCTCCAACTTCCTTTTTGCTGCATCAGCATTCTGGCCTATCTTGCAAGATGTAACAAAGACAATTAGCAATTTAGTCTGCGGCATCAGGCATTAAGAACAGGTTCCATTTCTACAGACCGATATATAATAACATAAGAAAATACCTTGCACATCTATCCGAGTACTTCTTAATTTAGCATGTTCATTCGTCTTTTCGTTCAATAGATGGATTTAATAATGCATCATATGGAAGATAGAGATGACAAGAAGGAATGATTTGTAGAGGCAAATAGATCTACAAATGCATTTATGCATCATGTCTGATTCTTTAGCTATGAAATTGGATATCTTATTGCTAAATATTATATTAGACATTTGGTCCCATATGAGAATATGTATTAGTTTGGTATTTGCTTGTCTCCTATATGTAGGAGACATTGTACTCAATTATAATCAATCCAATAATCTTTTCTCAATCTCTATGTTAACCTTATTACTAGTAATTTACACGTGCGATGCATGTCTTTATATATATATATATATATATATATATATATATATATATATATATTGACGTTGTCTGACATCGAACTTACGAACTTACGAGTTACGACCTCCTTTATATTAGTTATGCATGTGCGTTACGACCTCCTTTATATTAGTTGTGCATGTGCATAGCACATATTTGTTGGGTTACAATGTACGTGTTAGTTTGTTTACAAATGAAGTTTGTTTGGTGACAAACTCTCCCATTAAAATAACTAGTAACTAGTAATATATACGTGCGATGCACGTATTAATTTTTTCAAAAAAATTAAAGTAAAAACTCTGATTACACATGCGATGCATGTCTTAATAAATGTGATTATATATTTTTAAAAGTAAATGTGAAGACTATAATGGGAGAGTTGCAGTTGCACGTGCATTGCACGTAAGTAGGTAGATTTACAACTCCAACTCTTCCATTATAATAGTTATTATATATTATATTATAAATAGATGGATAGATAGATAATAATTTACACGTGTGATGCACATTAATATATTAAAAAAATTAAAGTAAAAAATCTAACGAAATGAGGACTCGAACCTAAGACCTCCTTCATATTAGTTATGCACGTGCAATGCACGCATTGGTAGATTTACAAATGACACTAAGGCCTTCTCCCATTATAATATTAGAGATAGAGATAGAGATAGAGATAGAGATGGTATCAGACCGCTAACCCCAAATTTCTTTCTCCCTCACTAATCCATAACCCTAATTTCACAAATTCTGAAATTATTCTGTCTCGTGCTGCCTTCAAAAATAGCAAGACCCGACACCAACTTCGGCTGATATGGCTAAAAATTGGATTAAATTGGAACCGTTCAAATTGGGCACGAATCTTAAAGTTTACAGGGACAAAACGGTAATTTCACCTACAAACGGGTCTAAAATGGGAACTGGGTCTCTTCTTTAGGGCACAATAACCCATGAACGGATCTGTTCAGCTGGGTACGGGTCCCAACCCATTAAGATCCAGTTCCGAAGGATATAGAGAAATCTTGATTCGTCCTTATCCCTAGGAGGTGAGTCTAACCACTTCTATCCAGCCACACCGAGGAGTACAGATTTGTTCTTTTCTCGAAACAGATCCCCACGGGTACTATAAAACCCCCCTACCTCCTACCGTTACGAGGTGATCACTCTTTTCCAACCTAGAGCTCTTTCATATTCTTTTCTGAGTACTGACAAAGAGCGTCGGAGGGTTCGTCGCCGGGATCAACCCCGGAGTTTCAAACTTTATGCAGGTCAACGGGAGCAGCGAGAAGCCAGCCAAACAACAGTGGAAAAGGTCAGGTTTGACCCATTTGATTTCTCCGAACCTACCAATTCATCTGCTTGCCCCCATACCGAAATCAGCAGCAATAGATTGGCGCCGTCTGTGGGAAGACAATTAGCAATCCAACTCTACTCCATCAACAAAAGCCACTCCTAGCTATGCCTCCAAAGAAAGGGAAGTCCGCGGCCTCCGACCGTAGAACTATTTCCATCCCTCCTCTGCCTCCAGGGGATCTCTCTTCGCCCGTCCAACCGGCCAGCAGCTCGAATAACCGATTCCTCAATCCGTTCAGTAGCCTCAAGGGCCTCAAGTGGTTGTTGGAGAACCCTCTCGTCGAAGTCGCCAGAAGCAACCCCTTCATCAGGTCCATATCTCTGTACACAACCCTTCCTCCGACTCCATGGCCTCCCACAGCCCTCTAACACCGAAAGATCTGCGAGATGTTCTCAACAACCGGCAGAACGAGCCAGATCTTCGGATCCGCTTGGACAACAGGCGGACCCGTGATGGGAACCCCCACCGGGAGCATCAGAGGGACCGATCGCCCCGCAGGACGAATCATAGAGGGTCCAACTCTCACAGGAGGCGGAGAGCGTCACCTCAGCACAGTTAGAGAAGAAGTCGCTCCCCGGCTGGCCTGCCTGCCGCTCGAGCTCATCCGGAACAGAAGGCCCCCGTCACGAGGGCAGAGTTCCAACAGTTCCAGGAGGCAGTCCTGCGGGCACTCAATGTTGCCCCCAATAATAACTAACAGGCTCCCAGTCCTCAGCCAGCTCATAACCAGCGCCACCGCTCTCCTAGTCCTCGGCTGGCTCTGAGCCAATGCCGTCGCTCTCCCAGTCCTCGGCTGGCTCTGAGCCATTACCGTCGCACCCCATTCCACGACCTTCTCAAAGCTATCGCCGCCGCAGTCCCAGCCCTCTTCTACATGAATACGAGTCTCGGGGCTCAGCGAGGCATGACCGAAGGGAAGACTCGGTCTACCGCCGTCTCCACGATATGAAGAGGCACCTCAGCCAACTCGATAGAGATGAAGAACAACGGGCAAGGAACCTTCGCACCGAGCAGGCCCCATTCTCTCGAACTATCATGGAGGCCCCCGTCCCAGAGAACTTCAAGCCTCTACATTTTGAGTCTTATACCGGGGAGTCAGACCCCGCTGATCAGATTGAGAATTTCAAAACTTTCATGATGATCCACCATGCCACTAATGCCCTTCTCTGCAAAACCTTCCCAGCCACACTCAAGGGGTCCGCTCGGGATTTGTATTCCAGACTTGCTCCGGCCTTCATTTTCTCCTTCGACCAGTTCGAAGGTCTCTTCCTCACCCACTTCGTGAGCAGTCACCGCTCCGAGAAGACTAGCACCTCTTTGCTCTTCCTCAGCCAAAGGAAGGGCGAACTGCTAAGGGACTATGTCAAGCGGTTCACGGCGGAGGCTAAATCTATCGCCTCTTTGGATCAGTCCATAGCCTCGGCAGCTTTTCAGTCCAATGTCATTAATCTCGACCTCAGGGCGTCCCTGGCTAAGAAGCCTCCTCGGGACTTCTCAGAGCTCCTTCTCAGGACCGAGAAATACATCCGAGCTGAAGAAGCTCTCAACCGCCCCACTCTTGAGGGGCCATCTTCTAGGAACAAACGAAAGATTGCTGTAGAAGAAGGAGCTAAGAAGCTCCAAAAAGACAACGGAGGTCAACGTCACCCTCTTTCCTGCTTTGAAAAGTTCACTTCGCTCAATACGAGTTTCTCCGCTATCTTGATGGAAATTAGGAACGAGGGTCTTCTACTGCCACCTCCAAAAATGAACACCCCCGGAAAGAAGAGAAATCGGAATAAGTGGTGCCGCTTCCACTGGGACCATGCGCACAACACAGACAACTGTCGGCCCCTGATGGACGAGATCGAGGCCCTTATTCAGAGAGGGCAGCTTGCTAGGTTCATGAGGTAGGATAAGGCTGATCCACCTCTGCCCCCAAGGGGCTAATAGAAAAACTGAACAACATGCAGAGACCCCGGACGTCGAAGCCGAGGCCGTACTGCACCTCATACACGGAGGCCCAATGGGGGGAGATTCCAACTCCTCCCAAAAAGCCTTCGTTCGGGAAGTGAACGCCGTGCAAAGCCACCCCCTTCCAAGGGTCTGGGAGTTCCTGTTACGTTCTCTGATAGGGACCTGGAGGGTGTCCGGACGCCCCATTGCGATGCCCTTGTCATAAACCTTCGGATGGCCAATTTCGACGTACATCGGGTCCTGGTAGACAACGGAGTTCGGTTAATATTCTTTTCTTGGAGGCGTTCAAGGGCGTCCAGCTGTCAAGAGATCAGCTCAAGCCAACTGGCTACACTCTTCATGGATTCACCGGGGTGTCGGTGACGATCGAGGGAGTTATAACCCTCAACGTGACCGCTGGCAAAACCCCGGTCACCCGCACGGAGCCTATGGACTTTGTGGTGGTAGATGTGAAAGCCGCCTATAATGTTATCCTGGGTCGACCAGGTCGGCCGCTCTCCAGGCCATCCCATCGGCCTATCATATGAAAATGAAGTTCCCCACCCCCGCAGGAGTGGGAGAAGTAAGAGGGAGCCAGGAGGCAGCTTGCAAGTGTTACATGACCTCAATGGGAGGCCCGGTCCTCTCCCTTGAAGCCCTCGAACTCCCACGAGAAAGTAGCCAGACCATCTCCGAGCCAGTGGACGAGCTGGAAGAAGTGGCCTTCTCAGAAGAAGATGCCACCAAGACTTTCCAGATCAGCAAGGCCCTTTCCCCCTCTATAAAAAAAGACATCTCCCAATGCATAAGGGAGAACCGCGATCTTTTCGCCTAGACCACAGTGGATATGCCTGGGATCTCAGAAGAGCTCTTGATGCACTACCTCAGCGTTGCCCCGGGAGTCAAGGCAGTCCAGCAGAAGCGACGTAAATTCACTCCCGAGCGCCAACAAGCGATCAAGGAAGAGGTTGAGAAGCTCTTGAACGCCCGATTTATCCAAGAGGTGAACTACCCCGAATGGCTATACAATGTGGTAATGGTTAAAAAGGCCAACGAGAGCTGGAGAATATGCATCAATTTTACCGACCTCAACAAGGCGTGCCCAAAGGATCCATTCCCCCTTCCTAGCATCGATGGTCTGATTGATGCGACCTCCGGCCATGAGCTCCTTAGCTTCATGGATGCCTTCTCGGGGTATAACCAGATCTGTATGTTCCCTCCTGACATTCCGAAGACCTCGTTCGTGATTGACCAAGGCTTGTACTACTACCGGATCATGCCCTTCGGGCTGAGGAACGTGGGAGCTACATACCAGTGCCTAGTCAACAAGGTCTTCCGAGACCAGATTGGCCGTAACATGAAAGTCTATGTGGACGATATATTGGTCAAGAGCATCCGGGGGTAGGAGCATGTCCTTGACCTCCAGGAAGCCTTCGGGGTGTTGAAAAGGCACAACATAAGATTGAATCCGAGCAAGTGCGCCTTCGGCATCTCGTCCGGTAAATTCCTCGGATTCATGGTGAGCCAGAGGGGCATAGAAGCCAATCCTGAGAAGATCAAAGCCATACTCAATATGGCCACTCCCTCCAATGTCAAAGAAGTGCAGAGGCTCACGGGACGCCTCGCAGCTATAGGGCTTTTTCTCTCCAAGTCAGGGGAGAAATGCCTTCAATTCTTCAAAGCCCTGAGGGGAGCGAAAGGCTTTGAGTGAGGGCAACAACAACAAGAGTCCTTCGATCAGTTGAAGGCTTACCTGGTAAACCCCCCACTCTTGAGCAAGCCGAAGCCTAGCGAAACCCTCTACATATACCTAGCCACCTCGGAGCAGACCCTTAGTGCCGTCCTGGTAAGAGAAGAGGAGAAGACGCAACGCCCCATCTACTACGTGAGTAAAGTCCTTAGGGACGCAGAACTCCGCTACCCGAAGGTGGAAAAGATGGCATACGCGTTGGTCATGGCGGCAAGGAAACTTTGCCTATATTTTCAGTCCCATTCAGTGGTCATTCTTATCGACCAGCCGCTGAAGCAAGTACTCCATAAGCTGGAAACATCGGGACGCTTGATGAAATGGTCCATAGAGCTGAGCCAGCACGACATCAGCTACCAACCCCGAACCGCTATCAAGGCACAAGCCCTAGCGGAATTTATTGTGGAGAGCACCATTCCCGACCCCTGCGAGTTGGTTGAAGAATCCCTGGTCTGGAATGTTTATGTTGACGGATCCTCGTGCGCCGACAAAAGTGGGGCTGGGGTCATCTTGACCGGCCCAGACAGTTTCATTCTGCAATACTCCTTCCATTTAAACTTCCGTGCGTCGAACAACGAAGCCGAATACGAAGCCCTCATAGTGGGGCTCTGCATGGCCTGCAAAGCAGGGGCCAAGCGTATCCAGGTCTTTAGTGATTCGTAGCTTGTCGTGAATCAAGTGTCTGGGGAGTACGAAGCAAGAGATAAGCGCATGGCCAAGTACCTAGCGAAGGTAAAGGGATCGCTGGCTTTATTTGAAGATGCTTGACTCTAGCGGGTCCCCCGAAAGGAAAATGCACAGGCGGACGCCCTCTCAAGGCTCGCCTCCTCCTCCCTCCAGGGTTTGGAGCGAACCGTATTGATAGAGGTCCTCCTGAGTCCCAGTATTGAGGAAGATAGCCTAGAGCCGATGGAGACTATGCCCCTAACACTTGGGAAAAATTGGATGAAACCCATACTTGAGTACCTCAGAGACGGAGTTCTTCCAGCCGACCCAAGAGAGGCTAGGAGAGTCAGGACTAGAGCCGAGCGATACACTCTCCTTGACGGAGTCATGTACAAACGCTCCTATACTCAGATCGATGGCAGACCCTACCTAAAGTGTTTCTCCCCTGAGGAAGCACACTATGCTCTGAAGGAGGCACACGACGGGATGTGTGGTGCACACCTGGGAGCACGATCCCTCGCCCGTAAACTTTTAAATTACAGTTACTTCTGGCCCACACTCCTTAGCGACTCTGAACAGTACGTCCGCCAATGCGGCTCCTGCCAGAGATTCTCTCCGATCCATCACCTACCACAAGCCCAGCTCTCCTCCTTGGCAAGTTCAATCCTCTTCGCAATGTGGGGGATGAACTTTCTCGGACCATTCCTCTTAGCGCCCGGCCAACTGAAGTTCCTCATCATGGCGATAGATTACTTCTCCAAGTGGATCGATGCCGAACCCCTTGCAATGATTATAGAGAACAAGGTTCAGAAGTTCTTTTGGAAGAACATTATTTGTCGGTTCGGTGTACCCCGTATCCTCGTAACCGACAACAGAACCCAGTTTGCAGGGGCAACTTTTAGCAACTTCTGCACCGACCTTGGCATCCAGCAGCGATTCTCCTCAATATCCCATCCTTAATCCAACGGCCAAGCGGAGAACGCTAATCGACAAATACTCTCCGGCCTGAAGAAGAGGTTCGATAAATCTACCAAGAGATTATGGGTCAAACAGTTGCCCAACATGCTATGGAGCTACCGCACCACAAAGAGAACTCCGACAGGAGATAGCCCCTTTAGTCTCACTTATGGATCCGAAGCCATCATCCCCCTAGAGGTCACCCTACCTTCGCCCTGATTGATCTACTACAATGAAAAACAGAACGCGAATCAGCTTCGCAACAGTTTGGACCTCATCGATGAGATCCGCAAAAGAGCTTCCATCAGACAGGAGACATACCGACGCAGGATCACCCAGTCCTACAATAAGAAAGTCCGGCCTGCTAATCTTAAAGAGGGGGACCTAGTACTCCGAAAGCTATCTATCTCTCTTCCAAGCAAGAAGGGCAAGCTAGCACCCAACTAGGAAGGTCCATATAGAGTCTCCAGAGTTATTCTCCCAGGCGCGTATCAACTCGAAGACCCGGAAGGTAGGAAAATACCGAGAACTTGGAACGCTGACCACTTAATGAAGTACCAAGAGGGTGTTGTAACACCTCTCCAAGCAACATCAGGCGACTCCTGAGTCAAACAATTTCTATTTGGTGTTTTTATCTACCTTGTTATTTCTCTTTTCAAAATGTAAAAGTGGCTTGTAACTCAGAAGCAGCCACTCAAGTCATCTTTAATAATGGCGAGTTACTTCCTGGGATTTTTTTGTCTATAATAATCTAGTTGGTTTGCTTAGAGATGCACAAAACCCTCTAAAAACAACAAGCTCGGAGTTCAACACTCGGTTCGATTCCGCTTTAACTACTTGCTTATAAGCGAGTACGAAGCGGTTCACCGTTCGGAATTGCTCCTACAGCTTTTGATATTTTCTAAACGACATGCTCAGAGTCCAACACTTTGTTCGATTCCGCTTCAACTACTTGCTTCTAAGCGAGTACGAAGTGGTTCACCATTCGGAATTGCTTCCATAGCTGTTGACATTTTCTAAACGACATGCTCAAAGTCCAACACTTGGTTCGATTTCGCTTCAACTACTTGCTTCTAAGCGAGTACGAAGTGGTTTACCATTCGGAATTGCTCCCACGGCTGTTCACATTCTCTAACGACAAGCTCGGAAGACGTTCAAATGCGAGAAAAATCAATCTCTTGGACTTCGGCAACATGTGCCGAGCATTCTTGCCACCGACGTCCAAATGCGAGAAAAATCAATCTCTTGGACTTCGGTAACGTGTGCCGAGCATTCTTACCACCGACGTCCAAATACGAGAAAATCAATCTCGTGGACATCGGCGACTTGTGATGTTCCAAAACTATTTATACGCTTGCAAACGATAACAAACACACAAGTTCGAGAAATGAGTTCGCTATTTCATTAAAATTTGAGGTACACGTCTAACTATAGACCAACAACTCATCTTTACATCGAGGTACAACTCATTCGAAACAAAGATTACGAAATTACAACGATTTGCCCTAACCCCTCCTAGGGAGCGGGATGCTTCTCTTAAGTGACAAACGAGGCCGGCGAGCACCGTGTTGCTATGGCCTTACTTCCACGGAGGTATCCAAACCGGCAAGCCGAGTTGCATCGTCGGCACCTGAGAGCCTAAGTGTTGCCCCAACAGATGCTCCGCTCGACGAACCAGCTACTCCGCTCTGTGCATCACCAGGGCACCTCACAACGGGGGGCGAGCATAGCGCCAACTCATGGAACAACCTCCCTTGTGCGTACTCACCTCAGAGGCAGGAAGTGATCTTGATGTTACTCCCCTCGGAAAGCCGTCGTAGCCAATGGTTCTCGACCTCTAGCTTTACGACTCGTTTCTTCAGCGACTCATCCGTCACTCTGATCTTCAGGCGTGGCATTCGGCTCGAGTTACCTGTGCGAGAAGCCTCGGTGATAGTCCTCTGAAGTTGTGCCACCTCGAAGCCCTTCTCGAGTACCACATTCTTCAGCCCATCTCTCTCAGCCCTGACATCGAATAGGGACGAAGGAATTTTAATCTTAAGCCCTGGCTAACGGCCATCGAGGGACACTTCACAAACCTTCTCCTTTAGCTATTTCAACTCAGAGGTTCGACGGGCCAACGTCAGCTGGAGGTAGTTCAAATCTGACTCGGCTTTAAACAACCTCTCTTGAGTTTGAGCAAGGCCCAGCTTTGTGACCCCAAGACCAGTCCGGAGTCGAGACACTTCGGCAACCTCAGATACTTCGACCAACTGAGATACTTCGGCAATCTGAAAAAGCCAAGACACTTAGTTCAAACGAAGCCACAAAAAGACAACTCGGGAGCAAATCAGACAAATTACAATCAACACTTAGCCAAAAAGATTTCAAAAAAGTTTTCATTTCATTGAAATTCAAAAGTTACAAGCGGTGGCCAGTCCGCGATTAGGCAATACATTTCTCATCAAAACAACTATGAATTACAAGTCAGGGCCGGACCTCTTTGCCGTGGCTGCCGATCGTTGCAGGCTCCAACCCATCCATGGCGGCGACAATCGCCATGGGCATGGCATCCGAGCCGATCTCCACTTCGGCCTCGTTGACCTCGACCTCCAGTCCCCTTCTTCGCCCTCCTTGGAGGCATCGTCGAATCCTGGGACGGGGTAGGAGAAGAGATGCCATCCGGAGATGTCCACCCCGGGGTAGCTTTCCTTCACTTGCTCGATGGCCCGGGCATAGGCCTTCGCCATGTTGACCGCGAGGAACCCCTGCACCCTCTCCATGACCTCGGCCTCGGCCTCCTAGGCGGCGACAATCTTAGCGGCCTCGACGGCCTCCTCCCTTTCCTTCGCTACCGACTCCTTCTGTTGGAGCAGAACGGTGATGTCGGCCTCGAGCTTTGCCACGAGACCGTCGAGTTATTCCATGTAATGCCCCAATTTCAGGTAATTGGAAAACCATGACATAAGCCAGAATATTTTCTTCAATTATCCACAATATACAGAAAATCAAGAAAATTTAAAACTATTTATTCAACACAAATGTATTACAAATCCGAATGTTACAAAATTGCAATACATTACACTAGTGTTACAATAATACCTTTACAATCCCAAGTGTTACAACTTTCAACATATTACATCAGAGTACAATGAATAAAGAACAACACTTGGTATTTCACTTAGATACTTTCCAACAAATAAATAGATTACAAAATTGTTACAATGGAACAATAGTAAACAACATATAATGCAGCGGAAATAAAAACGACTCTTGCTCCTCTTGCCTGGAGTCATCCTGAATCCTGTACATGTACTTCTGCAATCTGTACCTATTGAAATGGGGACGTCAGTACATATACTGGTGTTTTTAAGGCTAATGACTAGCAACAATTCTCCACTTAAGCAAACAGATTGATGAAAAGAGAACGTGTATATATAATTGATGTGTCAATGTATGTTATGCCTTAGACTTTAATACAAGATTGACTAACGCAAAGATGTTCTTATTCTAATGCAAGCAAGTCTCTGGAACAGTATGCAGCCCATACTACATACGTCCCATCTCAAGCTATTTCTTCATATATAGGGATTTGAACCCACGTTATGAATTCTACTTTGTACACAATCCTGTTCCTGATAATACAACGTAACTGTGAGGTTGCAGGTGGGTCAAGTCCCACCAATTCAATACGATTATGGTGTCTCCGTTTGCCACTACTACCCGGCGTACCGGACCTCACTCAAAAACAAGGTTGCAGGTACGGTCTAGTTTCGTTACTGCAGTCATATAATGGTGTCCATGTTTGTCGCTATTGCCCAGCATACCGGGCCTCATTCGAAAATCAAAAGAACATAGGGTCTCGCATGCGCAGGATAGCGCGAAGCCTACCCTGTGGCACCCCTGGGGTCTCGCAAATGCAGGATTGCACGTAGCATCCTGTGGCACCCCAAGTCACGGTATTTCAGGAATTAACAGACGAGATACACAACCCGTATCCCCAATTCGTGAAAAGACACCGTACGTATCCATTTGAAGGGAAGGTACAACCCAATAACACCGCCTAGTGTCGGCCTATAGGACAGGTCGGATCATATGGAATCACCCTTAACACCAACTATTTTCCGTCGACGTAATAATGATAATAAGTAAAGGTTAAGTAGTAATAGCCATAAGTTACTACCCTAACGATGTCACTAAACCCAAACAATCTCACGGGGTTTTCAATAACTTTCTTATGATTATCCCGATCCAACTCATGGCCATTGATCCAAAACACCGGTGATCGAAATCTCTCTCTTATTCATCATTACCCCTAACTTGGATCTCGTCAACATTCTTGGCCCACGATCAATCCACATCAGTTAAGATCCGTCGGTGCTCGAGGTGTGATTTATCCATAGTTTCTAAGGTGGTAAGATGTGATTCTTGATGGTCGATGGCCTCTACGGTAACTATGAGACCTTATCACTACCCCTAACTCGGATCTCGTCAACACTCTGGCCCGCGATCAACCCACATCAGTTAAGATCCGTCGGTACTCGATGTGTGATTTATCTACAGTTTCCAAGGTGGTAAGATACGATTCTTGATGTTCGATTGCACCTAGGCTAGCTTTTATCTAGCTAACAATACTAATGGCTTTTCTAACCATTATTTACCATATATTGAAGATGAAGTATGTGCACATCATATGGTCCAATTTCAATTAGAAACGCATACAACTAGAACTCATGGGTTCTTTTTCCAAATTTGAACTAGGACAATATGCGACTAGGTTCATGGGTTCTTTCTCAAAGTTGAGCTAGAATCACCTAAAACCTAATTGCATGGGTTCCTCGCCAATTCGAGCTAGAACTATCATGCAGGTAGTTTCATGGGTTTCTTCTTAAAAATCGAACTAGAGCAAATGTGGAACATGTGTTCATTTCAATAGTTCCATTGGATTAGCATGCAAGCTAAACTCATGGGTTCCACTATAACATACAACTTAAACACGCATGGATTCTTTTGAATCTAAAACAACCATTCAAACTCACGCATGGGTTCTTTTTAAATCTAGAACAACTACACATCTCAAACATGGGTTCTTTACTAGAACTACTATAATAACACAAGCACGCGTTCTTTACTTAGAACAACTACAATAACTCGAGCATGGTATCTTTCTACAACTCAAGCATGGTATACTTACTATAATTAACTCAAGCACGGGTTTCTTACTATAATCAACCTACAACAACTCAAGCATGGTATACTTACTATAATTAACTCAGGCATGGGTTTCTTACTATAATCAACCTACAACAACTCAAGCATGGTATAATTACTATAATCGACTTAAGCATAGTATACAACTTAAGCATGATGGGTTTCTTACTACAACAACTTAAGCATGATGGGTTTCTTACTACAACAACTTAAGCATGGTATCTTTCTACAACTCAAGCATGAATACAATTTAAGCATGGGTTTCCTTGAACAACAACTCAAGCATGGTATACTTACTATAATCGACTCAAGCATGGTATACAACTTAAGCATGATGGGTTTCTTACTACAACAACTTAAGCATGGTATCTTTCTACAACTCAAGCATGAATACAATTTAAGCATGGGTTTTCTTCTACAACAACACAAGCATGATATCCTTACTATAATTAACTCAGGCATGGTATTCTTACTATAATCAACCTACGACAACTCAAGCATGGTATACTTACTATAATCAACTCAAGCATGGTATTCTCATTATAATCAACCTACAACAACTCAAGCATGGTATACTTACTATAATCAACTCAAGCATGGTATTCTCACTATAATCAACCTACAACAACTCAAGTATGGTATACTTACTATAATCAACTCAAGCATGGTATTCTCACTATAATCAACCTATAACAACTCAAGCATGGTATCTTCTTACAACCCAAGCATGAATACAACTAACATGGGTTTCTTACTATAATCGACCTACAACAAATCGAGCATGGGTTTCTTTTATCGCATAAACTCAAGCTTGATTCTTTTTGGACCTAAAACAACATAAAACTCAAGCATGATTCTTGTGTCCTTTACTAGAACAATCCTACAACAATCTAAGCATGGTTTCTTTACTACAAAAATTAGTAAACTCAAGCATGATTCTTTTTGAAACTAGAACAAGTATGAATGGGTTCATGGGTTTCACAAGCATGGTTCATGGGTTCACAAGTATGAATAGGTTCTCTTTTTTGACATACAACACAAAACTCAAGCATGGTAGGTTCTTTACTAAGAACAACTAAATATCACAAGCATGAATGGGTTCATGGTTCATAAGCATGAAAATGGGTTCTTTTTAATCTAGACTTACTACACAACTCAAGCATGGGTTTTCTAGCAACCTAGATTAGTTTAGAACATGCTACAAAAGACTAATAATAAATTATTACAAGACTACTTCTTTAGGAAATTACAAGTCTTATATATTACAAAGACTACATTTATTTAGTCTACAAATTACTACATACTACAACTCGCTTTTCTTCAATCCTACAAGTTCCTACATACAAAAAGAGTAACCTTTTATGAACAAGGGTTAGTAAGAAATGATTTCTTAACGAAGTAGAGAACAACATACAACAAAAACTTATCTTCAAAAAGCTAGATGAGTTCTACAAACCTAGAATGGGTAAGTAAACATTCTTACTACATTAATCTTTATATGCATATAGCTATAGTCCAAGTGGTCATTTGTGTTAATAAAATAACCATAATAACAACAATAGTCATAGCAAGGTTAAAAAACAACCTTTATGTGTTTTATTTAAGTTCTACCATCCATCTTTTTCAAGGAATCCTTTTGATCCCCACAACCACCTTATGCTTAATACTTAGTCCAAGTCATTTTTTAGAACACGCATACAACAAAAGTGGAAAAGAATCCACACAATTAAAAAGAGAGAACTTCATCTTGATTTCTCACTGTTCTTATGCACAAATCTTAGTCCAATTAGTCCAAAATAATCATCATAACAACAATAACCATAGCAAGGTTCAATACTCTATCTTTATGTGATTTTGTTGAGTTCTACCAATCCATCTATTTCATGGGATCATTTTAATCCCTATAAACATGCTTATGCTTAGGAATTAGTCCAAGTTATTTAGGAACACACATACACAATAACATATCATAAAGATGGGTTCTTTTTAACCTACAACCACTTATATGCTTAGAAAAATAGTTCAGGTTGTTATAGAACATATACATACAACATCCACCATCATAAAGATGGGTTCTTTTTATCCTACAACAAACAACCATCAAAGATGGGTTCTTTACTCACATAGAACCAAAACTAACCCTTAAAGATGGGTTCTTTTCTACATACAAAAATAAATAAGAAAACAAACAATCTAAAATAGAAGTAGAGAATTCCCACCTTGTGATTTTCTTGTAGGAAGGATTAGCTAGCAACCGTCTCATTCCTCATTAGCTTTCTACTACAACTTGAAGAACACTCCTATGGAAAACCCCCAAATGAAGAACACTTAGGGTTTTCCTTCTCTTTCTTTTCCTTCCTTTTTTTTCTTGTAAATAAGGCAAAGAGTGAAAGGGAGGGGTTTTTATAGGATGAAATAAGGGTGGAAAGTGCAAAATTCACCTACACTGTAATACCCCGATTTTCATTTATGAAAATTATTATTTTATTTTTGCACGTATTGTGCACGTGTAATTTTTTGTAGTATAAAATCTTATAATCATTTTCATTATGGATAATGTGTGTGTATATATATGTGTGTGTGTGTGTGTTCTCTAACTGTTTTTATAAAGACCCATTTTCTTCAAATAAGCATAAGTCTTTTTTAGCCCAAATCTAATTTATTTTTGTAAACCATTATTTGGCCCATTAAATAAAGTCCATGAGGTATTCCCTTTTATTACAACTTGTAATGTTGACTGCTTTTATAAGATTATTTTTTGTACCACTTTTTATATGGAGAACTAATGAATGCATGTGCATTGCACGTACACGTGCATGAAGAACACTTTGGGGCCGGTTTTGAATGGGAGGGAAAAGGAAAAAGAGAAGTGGAGTTGTGGGTGGTAGTTGTTTGGATTATGGTTGGTTACTACAACTTTTCCTTAAATCCTAGCCTTTTATCTTTAACTCCTAGATTAATCCTAGCCCTTCATTTGCTCCAAATTTTAGTATAAATACCCCCTTCCCCCTAGCCTAGTTATTCTTGCACTCTTCATTCTCCAAAAACCTATAGTAGAAAATACATTTGTTAGTAGTACATTATTAGAAGGAAGTGAGATAAAAGATTGAGAGTTTGAGGGTGAGTGTGTGCTTCCAATCAAGGAAGGCCGGCATCACCTAGGAGGGCTCGGGATTGCACCTTTGAAGGCTCGGTTTTGCACATCAAGGAGGAGGAGGAACACTCTTTTGGCAAGCTCGCGAAGGACTCTTTTGTTTAGGAGGTGTTGCAAAATCTTTTCTCTCCAAATAAGGTGGGTTATTTTCTATATTTCTAATTAGATATCATGCTAAGGTTGATTGAAACGATAATGCATGAAAGAAACTAAGAAGAGTACACTTAATTGAAAAAAGGGCTTATTAGTTGATTGAATTGATGCTAAATAGATTGCATGTTATTCCGTCATGAATCTTAAGTTGTATGTGAATTGTTTGTAGCCATGGAATGCGTGAATTAAAATTTGTTGTTAGTATCAAAACTAAGTACAAATGCTAGTAGATAAAATTGTTGATTTATATGCTTAGATGGACTTTCGTGATAATGTTTAGAATGAGTAACTTAAAATATGTTTTTGAGTTTATAAAAGGAAGATAAACAGGGAATTAATATAGGAAGTATTAATATTAAGTCGTATGAGAAATATCAAATGAGATATGGTAGTAGTAGTATACAATTTAAATTAATTGTATGAAAAATATGTGTTTAATTACTGAAAAAATTATTTTTAAATTACTGGAGTATCAAATATTGTTTAAACAGATATTCTGGAGATTTACAGAAATTTTAGTGAAAGCAAACTAAAATAAGAGCTTTTTGAATATCGAAATGTTCTAATTGAACAGAGAATTGATTGAAATAAAATACGAGTTGTAATCAAGACAACTTGAGCCTATAGCTCAAGTGGTCGGTGGGCTCTTTAGCTCTACAGTGGTGCGGGTGTATGTGGTTGAGGTCGCTGGTTCGATACTTGAGCACACCATTCTTTTATATGCATTTTGAAATTTAATCAGTTTTCAGTCCGAAAATATTTAACTCCCTGACCTCTATTTATATTGATGAGCACAAGCAGCCGAGTGGCTAGTGCGTGCGGTTGGGTTCCTTTGGGTCACTGGTTCGAATCCAGGCTTGGCCAGAATATTATTTTTTTTTTATAAAAAAGTGATTTTTGGGTTTCTTGATGTGTAAAAATTCCGAAAAAAATACTATTATTATTCTAAATTCATGTGTGACTTATGAAAATTAATTGGGAGTTATTGGAATGAAATAAAGTATATTTTGAGAGTAAAAGTGAAATTGGAACTATAGTTTTACACTCGTATATTTCGTAAAAATGTGTTTTGCAAAAAAATTGAGATAAGTATTAGGAAAGAAAAATTTGAAAGAAAGAAAGTATTTGTTGTGAAGTTTGTATGAGTTATTCTTATCAAAGAATAGTGTGACAATAGTGAGTGGTGAATATTCAATTTGACTAGATATTTTGGGATATGATTTTAATGTGGAAATAAATGTTGGTTATGAAATACATGATGTATAATTGAACTCCATGTATGGTTATTGACTTATGAAAAGAATGGAAATCATGTGATTGAAAAAGAGAAATATTCTTGGGTTAGACAACTCAAACATGTGAATTTGTGAAATGAAATTGAAAATTAGGGTGTAGCCAAAACTCACATCGGCAAGTGAAAAGTGATGAAATATGATTATTGACATTGAAAAGACCAAGTTTGGGTCATTATGAAATGAAAAAAATAAGACCGGTAGTAGTGAAAGGGATAACTCTAAGAGATTGATTTTGTTCATGATTTTATTAGAATTAAGAATTAGTACATAGTGAAGAGGTGATGAAAGTGAGAGAAAAACACAAGTATGAGGGTCTCGAGTCTACGATGTGGGTGTGATTCACAGTTTGTCTTCACGATGCGTCGTGACATGACGTGGGCACTACTCCGGAATTATCGGGATCTTAGCAACGCTTGTGGGGTGTTTGGTGACTGCGAGAGGATCGTGTGCCATGAAGGAGGCTGAATTGTCCATAGATAGTCTTCACGATGCGTCGTGACATGACCTGAAATTCCCCTCCAGTTTTTTCGTACATGAGCTCGTACTCATAGGACATCTAGGATACTTACCGCAGTTACAGTAGTAGATTAAGTCATGACGAAGAATTGAACCCTACAAGATGAAGAACGAATAAGAGGCTTGCCCTCGGACCTATGTCGTATGGGATGCATAGAATCCGAATAAGTGCACATTAGTGTCATGTAATATAAATAACTGCATTAAGGACTAAGTGTACAATCACAACACGACATCAATAGAGTATTCCCTTTAGTTTGATATGTGACAAGTTTGTGTTTGTTAAATATGGAAAATCAGTTATACTGTTTCTGACATAGAGAGGATGACCGTGTATAATGTTCGTCGGTTAAATAAACTGATGTACCCACAGTTTTGTATGCAGGGTAAATGTCATGATAAAGATTAAAGAAGAACTGATGCTTAGAGATTATTCAAGTGTTGTGGTACTTTCATTATATAAATGTTGTAAATTTGCTTCCGCTGTAAAATGAAAAGTGTAAAGATTTCTTGTAACTCTGATGTAAAGTGAAAAGTTTTAAATTCCTTGTAAAATTGTACGAAAGAAGTGTAAAGATCCTGTGAAATCTCGAATTCAGTGTATTTTGGAATTCGGGGCGTTACATACAAAATTGCACAAAATCCCTTGGGGTTAGATTGGCCGGCCAAGAATAGTAAGGAGGTGGAGGGGTGAGGTGGCATGGTGAGGTGGAGGAGATTGTTCTAGTAGAAAACACATATTAACTCATATGTGTCCCTAATTAATCTTAACCCTAGGTTTAAGCCTCCAAACAAATCCTATCAATCCAATTTTGATTAATCATGACAAAAATAAGATATTTTTGTCAACACATACTACATGATTTTTACAAACGTACGAAATGTGTACAATACGCTAATGTATGTATATATCTATATACCGATAATTTCCGTTTGTAAAACCGCTCAATCCGTACAAAAATAATTTAATTCCGAAAATAATAATAATATAAATTTTATTATCAGCCCGGAAGATTCCAGTATCAATTTGATACAATGCAGATGTATACAGACTGGTATATACACAGAGATAATGTTTGTCAACAAAACCGGGTGATATCCACAAAAAATATTTCATTTTGGGAAATAAAAATAAAATAATAATTTTAAATACCTGCCCAGGATTTTCCAGATATTTTTCTCAAAAATGCATTTTTCAGGACATTGTACAAGTGCACAAAACTGATACAATACATGTATATATTTACTAGTATATATGTCCAGGTAAGTTTTTAAATGAGAAAACACGGTAATTCCAATATAAAAATATTTTTATTTAAAAATAATAATTTATACATTATAATATCCGTCCGGGATATTACACTCCATCCTTGTCGTCTTCTCCTCGGCTTCGGCCTTCAGCTGCTCAAGCTCCTTGGCGATCCGAGCCTTCTCCGCCCGAGCCCTATCCGTCTCCTGCTTCAGCTCTTTCTCAAGTTCGATCATATTTTTCATTAGATGAATGAAGTGGCAGGTTATCTGCGAAAAGAAAACAAAGCCGCATTGAGAACTAAGAAAGAATACAAGTATCCAACTAGCCAGTCTGCAATGCTTACTGATACTGTGGCTCGAGCGATCTCGAGCGCATCGTCTCCTACTCCATCGGCGTCCATGGCGGCCCTGTCCTTCGGCGTCGCCAGATGCCGAAATGCCTGCATGCTCGACGTCGAGTCGTCGAGGAACCCGTCGAGCTTCCGGACCTGCTAATTCGGGACGAAGACCTTTTTGTGTTCCTCGGTCAGGAACACTTCGGCCTCGGCCGTCAGAGGTGTGGCCTACATGCCCAAAGCGGTTGCTAAGGGAAAAGCCCTCGCCTCCACCGAGGCCGAAGCTGCTGTTGGGGTCGGTGGCCTCTGGACCACAATGACCGACATCGCCGCCTGCTCTACAGCTGCGGTAACCGTCTTTGGTCTCGGAGAGAACACCTTCGTAGCGCCCCTCTTCCTCTTCCTCGGAGCCTTGCTGCTAAGAGCCCCGCGTTGTGCCAGCATGGAGTCGAAGTCCATAGTTTCTGCACAAAAAGGAGGGGTGATTACGCGCGAGTAAAATTGAACACAAAAAGAAAAAAGAAAAAAAAAAGTAGACCACATACTAGGGTTTATGCTGCTGAGCCCCCCCCTGAAGAGCACCTCATCGGTCAGGTCCCTCCAGTCGAGCTTCGGTCGGTCGAGAAGAGTACGAACTTTGTCTTCTTCGTCGGGGTAAAGCACCAGACTCTCCTTCACTCTCTTCGACACCTCTTCGACCCAACTCATCGGGATGCTCCATGGCTCTCGACTCTGGATGAGAAAGTACTTGTCCCTCTAGTTCTTTATCGAGTCGGGGCAGCTAACGAGCCAGGCGCCATGTCTCGGAGCCAGGTAGAACCTAAACTCTGACTTATGCTACTGGTGAAGTCGGTATAGGGTCCGGAGCACTCTCAGATCCGGCTCGATCTCCGCCGCCTGACAGTGGAGGATGAACCCGTTGATCACCCTCCACCCATTCGGCATGAGCTGAATTGGGCTGATCTAGAACCACCACAGCACCTCGACAGCAAAGGGGTGGAGAGGCAGCCGCGTCCCGGCTATGAAAGCGTCAACCGGCCAGAAGCACATATTCACCGGCATCGGTGAATTGGCCCTCACTCCAGGCCCAGGAAGCATCAGCCCGAACTCCTCAGGGATCTGAAAGCATTCCCGAACTGATACCAGGTCTGCCTCATTGAGTATAGAGATGGTATCGTTAACCTCCGAAGTCTCTCTTGCGGCATTCTCTTCGAAGCTCCGCCCCATGCCGTACATGATACATTCGGCATGCTCCTCCGGTAGTTCCCGGACCCCCTGAAGTCCAGTCAGAACCCCAGGCATCCTTCCGAACTCCCCCATCCTCCGTAGATCCTCAACTACCGTCTCTACTATGACCGAAGTAGGCCCTTCTGCGGTTTTGCCTTTTTCGACTAGAGGAACTTGGCTCGAGGTCGGCTCATCAGCGAGAGGGGGAGGTCTCTGGCCTCGGGGGAAATCTAGACATTTTTTTAAAAATAAGCTAAGTGTTGAGTTACCTTGAAGTGACAGCAACGGTCGGAAAGATCACCGAAAGTCGGTAAATTCTCGCCTGAAGCTCCCGCTAGTGAAAACTAATCGTCTGAGTAAAAACTAGAGAAATGAAGAAGTGAGGAATGGGGGTGAAGTTTTATAGAAGCTGTACACAAATCGAGACTAACGGGCTTCAAAAATTCAAAAGCCTGGCCCATCTACCACAGGACGACAAGAAACTCAACAGGCCTTTGACTGGTCAACGGTCAAACGGTCAGTGCGCCACGTGCCAATCTCTTGGACTTCGGCATCCTGCACCGAGCACTCTTGCCACCGACGTCCAAATGTGAGAAAAAAGTCTCTTGGACTTCGGCAACGTGCGCTGAGCATTCTTGCCACCGACGTCCAAATGGGAGAAAAAATCTCTCTTGGACTTCGGCAACGTGCGTCGATTGTTCTTGCCACAGACGTCCAAATGGGAGAAAAAAATCTCTTGGACTTCGGCAACCTGTGCCGAGCACTCTTGCCACCGACGTCCAAATGCGAGAAAAAATATCTCTTGGACTTTGGCAACGTGCGCCGAGCATTCTTGCCACTGACGTCCAAATGGGTGAAAAAAAATCTCTCTTGGACTTCGACAACGTGCGCCGAGCGTTCTTGCCACCGACGCCCAAATGGGAGAAAAATCTCTCTTGGACTTCGACAACGTGCGCCGAACGTTCTTGCCACCGACGTCCAAATATTAGAAAAATTCTCTCTTGGACTTCGGCAACGTGCGCCGAGCGTTCTTGCTACCGACGTCCAAATATGAGAAAAAAATCCCTCTTGGACTTCGGCAACGTGCGCCGAGCGTTCTTGCCACCGACGTCCCAATGGGAGAAAAAATCTCTCTTGAACTTCAGCAACGTGCACCGAGCACTCTTGCCACCGACGTCCACATGTGAGAAAACATCTCTCCTGGACTTCGGCAACGTGTGCCGAGCATTCGTGCCACCGACGTTTAGACACGAGAAAATGCATTGACCAGACAACGGTCAACTCGACACGTGTCATCCTCTCAAGGTCCCTCTCAATTTTGGCAACATACACCGAACCCCTTCGACCTCAGCCTCCACCTAGACACGTGTCATCCTCTCGAGGTCCCTCTAGACTTTGGCAACTTACGCCGAACCCCCTCGACCTCAGCCTCCACCCAGGCACGTGTCAACCTACCGAAGTGGCTAAAGGGGGTCGGCGACTAGTGCCGAGCGTTCTTGCCACCAGGACCCCCAAACAAGGAGAAAAACGCCGTCGGAGCAAGGGGGTCGTCCGATCACTCAGAAGTTCCCGCCCAAGCTTGATGAGCACCCCAGATTTAGCCACGTCACCTATGCACAGATCCACCCTCCAATCGTTCAGATATTCGTGCCAGCGAGTGATGGACATCCTAGATTCGTCCACTTCGATAATACCCTGATTAAATCTATTTTTTATTTATTAATTTGAATTATATATTTAAAAATTACAAAAATATGATTAAAAATTCAAGAAAGTTAATTCAAAATTCTAAAAAATAATTATAAATTCGGGGAAATATTTTTGAGCCCCTGGGTAAATAATAATTGGTTAGAATAATTAATTAGTGCTCTCGAAAAATAAATCATCGCTTTGCAAAATTGAAAAAATGATTCGAAAAATAATGTAAAAATCGAGAAAAAATCACCAAAAATATAGAAAAGCCTAAGAACAATCTTGGGCATGTTACCAACTCAAAAAAACACCGTTACTCCTTGAACAAGAATCGAACCCCCTTTAAGAACTCCGATAGAGTCCTGTACGCCATTAAAACAGTAAAACTACTCCCCAAAGGCTGTAGCAAACAGTCTTTAGGAGTGGGGGGCTCGTGATATGGCTAAAAATGGGATTAAATCAAAACCGTTCAAATTGGGCACGAATCTTAAATTTTACAGGGGCAAAATGGTAATTTCACCTACAAAGGGTCCGAAATGGGAAATGTGTCTCTTCTTTAGGGCCCAATAACCCATGAACGGATCTGTTCAACTGGGTACGGGTCCCAACCCGTTAAAATCCAGTTCCGAAGGATATGGAAAAATCTTAATTCGTCCTTATCCCTAGGAGGTGGTTCTAACCACTTCTATCTAGCCACACCGGGGAGTAAAAAGTTGTTCTTATCTCGAAACAGATCCCCACGGGGACTATAAAAACCCTCTACCTCCTACCATTACGAGGTGATCACTCTTTGCCAACCTAGAGCTCTTTCATATTCTTTTCTGAGTACAGACAAAGAGCGTCGGAGGGTTCGTCGCTGGGATTAACCCCGATGTTTCGAACTATGTGCAGGTCAACGGGAGCAGCGAGAAGCCAACCAAACAACAGTGGAAAAGGTCAGGTTTGACCCATTTGATTTCTCTGAACCCACAAATTCATCTGCTTGCCCCCACACCGAAATTAGCGACAACACCAGCGATTACCAGCAACAACAAGAACACCAGTCATGGCGCCCCCGAAATCCTTTTTCTTTAACCTTATAGGGAATTCTTTTCTCTAGAGGATCTTATTGAGTATTCGACACAATCAACACAAACCACCAAGCAAAACTAGATCACGCAAATTACACAAAGCAAACAAAAATTGTCCCGGTTGGCGCTTCCGCCTTAATCTGGGGGAGGAAGAACCAAGATATTAGTTCAACTAGAGAAGATATAAGAATATTATAATTCTCACCATGATCCTCTCTCAAGCCCAACTGGAACTTCCTTGATGTTTATAATGGAGAAATCTCTCACCTCTCAGATGAAGTACTCTCTTCTCTTATTCGGCATTCAATAGAATCGTTTGTTTCTTGGAGCCGTTACAATGAATATATAGATCTAGAGAAACCGTAATATAGATACCTTGATACAATAATTATCTGATGTATACTGAAGAGATAAACTTACAAATAGAACCGCATGATCTAACCAGAAGATGAAGTGAGCTTCAAACCAATCAGCCAGACTCGGCCCAAAAATCCATAAGTGCCGCAATCGGTCGACCGCACATAGTTGCAGTCGACTGCAACCTCACTATCTCCAACCCGAGGGTAGGACAGTCAACCGCACAGTTGAATGTCTACCTCTCTGTTACTATTGTTACTGCTAACTGCTTTACTTCTTTATCTTCAACTATTCGCTTCGACCCATCTCATCGCTTCATCGTTTTCTTCATCGAACATGTGTATACAAGACATATCTTGGATTGCATACTCATGAATCTACACCTATGTGATTTAAAATCTTCTAGACCTTTCACCTCCGCTTTATAAACAATCCGTTTCTATGGCTTCTTCTACTAGTTGAATCTATCTCAACCTGTTTTCCTCCAATCATATGTCTCTTCAAGGGCACACCCCTAATAGATGTTATCATGGAGGTGCCACCCTCCACACGAACTCCACCTAGCCCAATGCTCTCTCCACCTTCCAAAGATATTTGAATGTTGCAGTCTCATTTTGGAGATTCTAGTGACGACTTACTAGATAATGTTTTAGGAACAATGAGCTTCACACATTCGGTAAAGTTTTTCTGCTTCCACAAAGATGGTAGAGGTTGTGCTGACCCTGCCCAATTCCACTCTTACCCTTCATCACCTTATGATGACTCTCCCAAACTGTCAAAACTCTACATTAAGATGTGTACCGGCATTCTCGAGAATCAAGAGTCCCCAAGTATATCAGATTCTGCTTTATCGAAGGAATATGCATGATCTCTTCCAGTGCGAGACCCTTTAACATCTGGCATCTCTAATTCAACTATTCCCCCACCCACCACTTCACAAATCTCCCCTCTAATCATTTCTCACACTACGACTTGTTGACGACTTGTAAGTAGAAAATATCTCTCTCTTGAAGCAAATACGAGAAGAACTCCCCTATCAAGATACCAACTCGAATCCACATTTGAAGAATTTGAAACAATAAGACATAATTCAAAGCTACCAAATTCACCTGATTTACGTGAATCAGTTACACAAGCTACGTTGGCTTGATCACCTCCTGTAGTAGCACTCTTTTGACTCAACCACTTGCAACAGTCTATCTTGTAATGCCCAATCCCTCTACAATAGTGGCAACAAATTTTACCCTTGTGTGTCGTATCCCTAAAAACTAAAGTATCACCATCCACCGCTAAACACCATGCAGAAATAGATCCTCCTTTATGAGTCTTCTTTCTTAGTTCACTTTCCTTCAGACCCTTAATCACCCCGGCTACTGTAAATGTCTGCTTGACTGATTTTCGTGTAGCATGGTAGTTATCAAGTGATCATAAGAAGTTGACAGTGAATAAATCAAGTTGAAAGTTTTATCCTCTTCGCTAAGATCATCAGCGTTAATTGTCTTTAGTTCAGATATTATCTTATTGAACTCCGCAATATGATCTTTGAAGATGGGTACAGTCCTTCATTGAGAACCTAAATAGCTTCCTCTTCTAATACATCCGATCTAGCAACGACGACCCTGAGTAGTCAGATTTGAGTCTCGCCCATAGACTCGCCGCACTTTTCTTGTCACGCCCCACTTTCCAAAAAGAGAATATGGAATACGATACGTGACTAAGTCCAGCGAATGGTTTTCATCATCCATAAGCTGTCAGGATCTTTACAATATTTCACAGGAATGCAGGAAGTAACAAGGAGAAATCAACCACGCATGCATGAATGAATCAATATACCAACAGAATTTACTTGAAACAATATTTAATAATCTCAAATAATTCAGATCTGAACAAGTTATAAATTCTGGGTCAAACTGCCCAATACAAAATTCATGTAGCAATTACATTTATTCAAGAATATCAACATGAAATAATAATAGCAAGAACTCCAGCAACTAGAATATCTGAGATTACCATAATCTGCAATTTAACAAATTGCATAAAAAAGGAAAGAGAAACAAAGCGCTCGTCAATGCAAGTCACGGGCTGCTTGTAGTCCAGACAATAAGTACAGGAAAAGATAAACAAGTATACAATAACAGCGAAAGCAAGCATAGCATGGAATAGACATGGCAACAAAATAGAACAACTAGCATGAATCATGAACAGAATCAAGTAATCTGGTGAGATAACAGGTGTATATGACATGTGACAGGTAACAGGTATCATGCAAACAATTAAACATGTAACATGTGTCAAGTAACAAGTACAGGTAATCATATAACAGGTAAGCATGTAACATGTATCATGTCATGCCAAATCTTGTATTTAATTCTATCTAGGTAGAACTTCATGCGTCCCAGATTTTTACCACATGGCTGCTACATACATGCAAATTTCGTTTAAGTATAGTGGTGGGTTTTTATAGGGCCGTGTACTCGGGCGTCATGTAATAGGTAACAGGCATGAATCACGTAGTCATGAAATCGTGGCGACAGAAACAGGCATGAATCATGTTGTCACGAAACATGGCAACATATAGTAATAACAGGCATGAATCATCACGAATTATGGCATCAAATAGTCAGGTAGTAATAACAGGCATGAATCATGTAATCATGAAATATGGCAACATATAATCAGATAGTAATAACAGGTATGAATCATGTAATCATGAAACATGACATCAAGTAATGGGAAACATGGGCCCCCTTCTAAGTACATATACCTATATTGTCCACTACTAAGGTCGTTTCCTTAACCCCGACTTGGTTATTTGTTATTATTATTAAACAAACATATATGTGGACAAAACAGAGCAAGAATAATATGGCATGAACAAGTAATAGGTTCAGGTTGGAAGATAAACATGCACATGTGATAGACAACACAAAAAAGGGGTAGGACAACGAAAATTCTAATTCAGGACAACAAGACAGTATTGCACCAAATCTGGGATTTCCTTTGACACACATATGCAAACCTGGACCCGTCAGAGAATCTGAAAAATAGACTCTTGGCCGAATCCAACAAATATATATAAGTCATATAGTATTTTACAAAAACAAGACTCAAAACAGAATTGTATCCAGAAAACATGTTCAGCCAGAAATCAGAAGTTTGTATTCATAAACAGGAAAACAGGCATAAAAACTTATTGATTAAATCCAAAATAAATCTGGGGTATTCCCTAGTATATTTAGTAATATAAAATAAAATTTCATAATTTTCCAACATAAATAGAATAGTCAATTAAAATCAGAAAGCGGCAATATACAGAAAGTTTGTAGATCTGAAATCATAAACACACCAGTACTAAAACAGCAATAGATTTCAAAATATAAGTCGAAATCCAGATCTGTCAAAAGGGTGATAAAATAGCTACAGTAGGATACAATTCATATTCACAAAGTTTTTATAAACAGCGAAAAGAATCAAGCCGAATTTAGGTTATTTACTGAACAGCATGAAAAATCTTTAAGTATAGTAGTTGTTTGCAAGCATAGAATACTTTATAAAAGTCATCAATTAAATCCACAAAAATTTAGGGTTAATCCCAATCAAGTCTAGTTGTACTTAGCAAAATACTGGATCAAAATATTATCTTTAACAACAGTATAAAAATAAATAGCCATACAGAATTTATATAAAACAGAATCTGGAATTTTCTACACATCTGTAGTAAAACAATAATAACTTGCAACTCACAAATCAAAACTGAGATCTGTCAGAAATTCTGGAAAGTATACAGAATTCTCTATGATTCATATTCACAAATAATTTTCATATACTGACCTTAATAGGGTCTACAATACTTAACAAAACGGGGTCACAACAAAAACAGAAATCTTTTTCATGCATAAAATCAACTAGTTTATACGAAATACATCCAAATCATAATAAAATACGAAATATGGTATACTATATGTCCAAGAAACATGGTATAGGGTATTTAACACGTCTACAACAAGTTATATCACTCCTAACACATCAAGCATACAAGATTACACAACACCTCATAAATCACGAACAACATGCAAGTATACATCAAGAATTTAGTGTTCCTAAGTTATTTCATGTCATGTGTGTAATGGAACAACTACAGACGGATCAACACATAGAGACAAGATATAACAAGGGCTTCATAGGGATAAATCTTGAAGCAACTACACTACAGACGGTATTTAGTACTTGTATTATACAAAAAAAAAGAACACAAGTTACTTG
Source organism: Hemerocallis citrina (assembly GCA_017893485.1). NCBI lineage: Eukaryota > Viridiplantae > Streptophyta > Magnoliopsida > Asparagales > Asphodelaceae > Hemerocallis > Hemerocallis citrina. Next base: position 37,667,603 of record CM030364.1, read on the forward strand.
CCTTATTATTGACGACGAAAATGATGAGGAGACGAGAATAACGAAAACGGATTCTCAGGCACGGATATAAACACAATGAATGAATCATGAACCAATCACGAACACATGATCACAATCTCAATCACGAACACAAAGCACGGATCTCGATGATCAAGGGGATGATCAAGATGATGAAGATCAAGAGATCCAACGGTTAGATCTAAGAGCGATGATCAAGATCAACAAGATCGGACGGTCCAGATCAGATGATGGAGATCATGATGATCTGAATCAATCGGACGACTGAGGTTCGATGTGATCAAAACTTCCCTGATCGACAGGTGATGCACTGGGGACCCACAGCAGTGAGGGTGGAGCTTGACGGCGAGGAGCTTAGGCAGGAGGCAGCAAGGGAAGCATGCATGGTGGTCGACGGTGTTCAACACAGGGCGGAGTGCTCTATTTTCAGTTCGAAATAGAGGAATAAGGGAATGAGGTCGGATGACAGTGGATAGGGGCAGCACCGGAGAGGGCGGCACGAGGCAGGTAGCGGGATGGTGAAGTGCAGCGAGGGTGGCGACTGTAAGGGTGAAGCGGCAACGGGGGACAGGTGCTGCTTGGGTGGTGGTGTCAATGAGGTGCATAGGGAACAGGGAAGAGGAAGACGAGGTGGTGTTTGCAGTGAGGAGCGGCGGGATGCGGTGATCGACTAGATGGTGATTGCTAGCTGTCGACTGTGGGGAGAGGAACTCGGAGCCATGGCAGGGAGGATGATGGCGAGGAGCCCCAGGGCTGAGCGACGAGATGAGCAGAAGGCTCGAGCAGGACGGCAATGGGGACGGTCGACGAGGGGCGAAGGTGGTACAGGGATGAGGCGACTTAACGACGGGGGGAAAAGCCTCGGGGGTGACGATGAAGGCGATGAGAGGAAGAGCGGGAGGAGGGAGATGAAGGAACAAGGTAGGGGTAGTTGGCGGTTCAGTAAATAGAAGGGTAATTTGGTGTAGAGATGATTACAGTTTAGAATAGGATTAGTATATATACGGTCGGTGTATTAGGGTTAAGTGGAAACGGGCATAGGGGCTAACGGGTTAGGGTATTTAGAAGATCCAATAAGGAATAGAGTTTTAGGATTATTGGGTTTGTTTAATAGTAGGGATTATATAGGGTATTAGGGATACAGGGTTATTGGGTTAAGTTAAGGAATTGGTAACGGGTAGGGTATATTGGGTTATGGGTACGGGTAGGATCCAATAAAAAGTGGGTTTGGATAGGGTTGTTCATACTTTGTTTAAAACCGTTTACCGAACCGAACCGAACCGAAATTTATCAATTTGGTTCGGTTTTTTGGTTTTTCGGTTCGGTTTTGATCCAAACCGTAATTTTGTTAGAGAGTTCGGGTCGGTTTTTGGTTGGATTCTAAAAAAACCAAACCGAAAAAAAACTGAACTTTTTTTCTTCTCAAATTAATTCTATCTAGTATCTAACCCCTTCACACTTCTTCAGTTCAGCCGATGCCCTTAACTTCTCATCTTCTTCTCAGTCTTCACTCTTCACCCTTCAGCCTTCTCTAGAATCTCTACTGACGACGTTCTCACTTCTCAATCCTATCTATTAATGATTACTTCTCCAGAGTTCTCCTTCTCCACTTCTCCTTCTCAATCTATTAATTCAGCCTCTAACTCTCAAGGCTCATCTCCAAATCACTCTCTCAATTTCACAGATCCATTCCTCTCCTCTCTCTCGATTCTCAATCCCTTTAACCCTAGACGGTCTCGACTCTCGATCAGTCGATCTCCATCATCGGCTCTCGACTCCCGATCTCAATCCCTCCTCGCACAGTCGCACGACTCGCACCCTCGCACAGTCGCACGACTCGCACCCTCCGGTCTCGACTCTCGATCCTCCTCTGGTGCCGTTCCCTTAACCGGCCCTCCTCTATTCCCCTGATTCTCCATCGCGATTCGCAGCGGCAGTGCCTCGCTATTCGCAGTGCCTCTCAAACTAAGCTGCTAAGTGCTAAGGTATAAATTAATCTTGATATTTCTAAGTGTTAAAATTTTAAATTTGTAACGAGAAATTAATAAGTTTTGGTTTATACTTTTGTTTGGTTTAAATTGGTAGATTTGATTCGAAGAATTGCTAGTTGCTGCACTGTCACCTATGAACTTTTTTACTATTAGTATGGATTTTGATATGGATAGACAAGATAGTAGGGGTCGTGAGGATTCAAATTCTATTACCGTTGATAATTTAAGCCATGTAGAAGCAAGTATGCAACCCCAACCCTCACAAAGTTCTAGAAAAGCAATTAAATCTAGATCCGAAGTTTGGCTTCATTTTACTAAGATCAATGACTTAGATGGAAGTGTGAAAGCGAAGTGCTATTATTGTGCAAAACAGTTTAATGCCAATACTAAAAAAAATGGGACAACAGCTTTGAAAAATCACATGGGTAGTTGTCGTGATAATCCACACAATAAAGAGACTTCACAAAATCTATTGAGTTTACAACCGGTTCAAAGAGGTGAGAAGAGGGAGGGTGTATTAACTAATTGGATATTTAACCAAGATGAAGCTAGGAAGGGTCTTGCATATATGGTCATAGTGGATGAGCTACCATTTAGTCATGTTGAGCATCATGGATTTCGTAAATTCATATCTATTTGTTGTCCTATGTTTCATATTCCTTCACGTTCGACAATCACAAGAGACATTTATGAGTTGTATGTTAATGAGAAGGGTTATTGAAAAAATTCTTGAAAGAAACATATCAAAAAGTATCCATCACCACCGATACTTGGACCTCTTTGCAGAGAATAAATTATATGTGTATCACTGCCCACTTCATTGACAATAATTGGAAAATGCACAAAAAGATTCTAAATTTTTGTCCAATTTCTACTCATAAGGGTGAGGGGTTAGGCATTGAAGTTGAAAGATGCTTGTTGGATTGGGGTATTGATAAAGTATATTCAATAACAGTTGATAATGCAAGCGCAAATGATGTTATGGTTAATCACTTGAAGAAGAAAATTAACAATTGGGGACATAGTGTTCTTAATTGCAAGTATCTTCATATGAGGTGTGTTCATATTTCGTACTTGCATGTTTATCTTCACTTGATATCTAGATTGCTTAACTTTCCTGAGAGATTTCCATCTCATGCAAACTATTTTCAGATTAGAAGGTTTTGTGTTTTAGAAAGTCAAATATACAATCTAAATCTTTGTCAACCCAAAATGATCCCACAATGTGGTGTTGTGTGCATGTATGCTTTACCATGCATATCTAGCATACTAATTTGCATTAGAGAAGGATATAATAACTTTTGATGGAATACTTTTAATAACACTAGAGATTTCTTGTATCTGGTCAAATTTGGTTGACTCTGTAAGCCATCTGCTTACTAGAAGTTCTTTATAGTTGCATTGATGAGCAAACCTTACAGATTAATTGGAAAAAGAATTCTTTATATGAGCAATATTTTTACCACAAAAAACCCATCTATTCTCTACATCAATCAATTAACGACCAATTGTAGAGATAAAGCATATAAAATGTTTTTATGATTTTGAATTTTTGATACTTACAAAATGGCACAAAAAACTTGAATTGACTGATTAATCAGGTTAATTGGTAGTCTTACAAGTAACAGTGAGTCCTGTTAGCCTTTGCTTGCATAATTACTTAGTACTTACGCTGTTGATGTTGCTTTCCATCTTTCACCGGAGTTTTGGTACTACCTGAATCTTCACTTTTACAAGTCTTTCCAAAGTTTTTAATTGTCTTCTGGGATGCTTGTAGGTTAAAACCAAGCTAAGAGGGCACCAGAAGAAAATCACGAGCCTTGCATTCTCCCAGTCATTGAATGTACTCGTTTCCTCAGGAGCTGATGCTCAGGTATACACACATTTGTGATTCCAGCATTACAGATTTAACTAAGCATGGATTTGGCAGCCATTAAGGTTTAAGATATTTTTATTCTTGCAATGAACCACGTTCCTTATAAAAACAAGTTATCTTATGTACATGTCCAAGTCCATATGATTAGGGCTTTTATGAGAACCATATTGAATATTAATGGCATTTCTCTTCCATTCTGATAAATTTTTGATTTTCAACAGCTTTGTGTATGGAGCATTGATGGATAGGAGAAGAGGAAGTCGAGATTCATTCAGCCACCAGCTGGCCGTGCAGCCCCACTAGTTGGTGACACCAGAGTTCAGTTTCATAATGATCAGACACACATTTTGGTTGTCCATGAAAGCCAAATCGCCATCTATGACAGCAAGCTAGAATGCTTAAAGATGGTTAGTGTTTATCCCCTCGTCCATTGTCGAAATTTCTTATTCAAACATAATTATAAATCAGGTTGATCTTATTATCGATTGTGATTAGACAAGATGTTTGAGTTATCATCTGCATCTTGTTTATTGTGATTCTGTGAAACTAATTGATGGGTTTGACACGTAAAGTTCTAAATTTCTCAAAAATCAACCAAGTATAACTACTATCAGATAATGAATATTGATGCATACTACTACTAACTGAAAAAACAACTGGTATTATAAACTAATCAATAATCAAGCTATTATTTTAACTGTATAACTATCGTAAAACTAGCTGAATTGTAGTTGGCCGAATGCCTATCAATTGCGAGCTTTTTAGCTGATACTAGATTGATAAAATTGTTACATATGCCTATCCATTTTGGCATTTTCAGCTTATAACATGCCTCCTGCATTATATGCATTGACTTAGAGCTTCATTATATGCATTGAAAATTTGAGATACAATGATTGCTATATCTTCCAGGTGAATACTTCATTGGAATACTTCATTGGAGTAGCATATCTTCTCAGGTCCCTCTCTTTCCCACTGATTGTTGCTTCACTTTGCTATATTTTCATATTTTGCTTCATTTTGCAGTGTCTGGTAAATGCTTAAGTGCTTGAGATGACTCAGATGAGGCCTGCAAACTACAAAAGTGTTACAGAAAGTCAGAAACTTGTAATTTCAAATTGTAAAATATAAGCTTATATAGTTGATTAGTTGTAAATTGTAATCATTTGTAACTTGTAAATTGTAAGCTTTTTTGCTAGTTATTACTGTAATTTTGTAGTGTATAAATTATGAGTACAATGCTAATTGGTTGTTGTTTGCTTAATGAATATTGAATAATGAGTCTTTCACTCAGAATCTAATATAAACATTCAAAACTGAAATACTTTCTTTAAGTTCGGTTAGTATGGTTATTAACCGAACCGAACCGATATATTTTGGTTCGGTTAAAACCGACATGTACATGTTCGGTTCGGAGTTCGGTTTCAATTTACCGAAACGAAAAGTTCGGTTCGGTTCGGTTCGGTTTTGAACCAATGAACACCCCTAGGTTTGGATAATAAATGGATTTAAATCCAATAGAAAACAATTTGAATTTAGGTTAAAAATTGAACAATTAAATCAAGGGTAATATAATATAACATTTAACTCAAATAATATGCATTATATAAATACTGAAATACTACTAAATACCATAGAATGTATGGGTTCACAAAATAGACGGGAATGAATTTGAATTGAGCTAAAATAAAATAAGGAGCAAAAATAATATTACATATCAATTAATCAAATCAAATAGTTTAGACAAAATCCGTGCTCTAATAATAATAAAATATAGATCACGATCTATAGACTTTCAAATATTAATAAACAATATATATTTAATATTTAATAATAATAATAATAATAGAAATCAAAGTAATAATAACAATAGATTTGTATTACAATATAAAAATCATTGGAAACTAGTTACAAATAATTGATTAAAAATAGACTTTAATAGAAGATCCAACAATACATTTTAACAAAAATAATTTGAAAGTGAAAAACTAATTTACAAAAATTTGAAATACCAAAATTACACACGTAAATACGTATTTACGAAAACAGAGGTTACATTTATCCTCAAGAATATTACACTTGACTTCATCTATCCATTGCAACGGGATTAAACTCAAGGCCTTCAAAAAAATATCATCCCACTTCTATTGCATCATGTTGGTTTGTTTCTTCTCTTCTAAGGCAAGGTGCAACTCCTTCTAAACCAAAACATCATATATGTCCACCTTCCATAGATTGAAGTTGATTTTACTGTCAAACTGCTTGATTTTCGTCTTTTGATATGTCATATTCTTCAAGGAACTCGAACAAACCAACGAACCTGATTGCTCTGATATCATTCGTAAGTTGTACAAGTATAAGCTCAGCATGATAGGAAAACACATCCACACAAGTAAAAATAATGATCACATGTACAAGAATAGAATAAAATAACCAATATTCGAGATACAAGAATTTCGAGTCAAAACACCCAGGGATACAATGTACTGAAAGAAATACAATGTAATAAACAGTTCGCTACAACTAGATAGATAAAGTAGAGATTGTAAAGGTAGAGAAATAGCTCCAGCTAGCAATTCCAGCACGATGGTCTAGAAAGTCTGTTCGTCAAGTTCCTTTGATATCTCGTCATCTGTACCTATATAAACATTAACTAAAGTAAGGGGGATGTCCGTTAGAGCAAGCTTCAGAAAACAAGTAGCAACAAGCAGTGAAATAATAATATATGATATTGCAAGAGATAAAGAACTGGAACGATATGATCATGTACAATGCAATTGAAATCAATAATCGGTAAAGTAATCGAGACTGTAAAGTATAATCAATCGGTAGAACAGTGATCGGTAATCAGTAATCATGAATCAATAATCGGGAATCATGAATCAGTATTCAGTATTCAGTGTCGATGTTCATTGTCAATCTTAGGACTATCAGTAATTAACCTATCTAATGCACGCAATCATGTATCACATACCACAGGTTCGGGTGCGTATCAATCAAGTGACGTTTAGACGTAAGTGGTGATTTATATAGAATTATGTACTCGGAAAAAGTAATCAGTAAACAGTAAATACTCGTCGGTATACAGTAATCAGTGAACAGTAACCAGTAACAGTAAACTGTAATCGAGATACTGCAGTCAGTAATCCGTCATTATAATCAGTGAACAGTAATCAGCAAATAGTAAACAGTCGGGAAATACGACCTCCTTTTCGAGTATACTCTCCTATATTGTCCACTACTAACATTATAACCCCGGCTTATTATTATTTTATTATGACTAATTTTGAACATGCAGTCAGTACGACCAGTGAAAATAGTGTATCAAAACAATAATCGAGAATCGATAATCAAGAATCAAGAAAGTATCAAGTGCGGTGATCATGGGTAGTAATAATGAAAGTATGAAGTGGTATATGCAAATGCATGGTATAAAGAAAATGTATCAACCTATTATATCGGTACAAATTATGAACAATATTTATAGTTAAGGTATACTAACTAAAATCTGGACAGTAGTACACTAAAACTCACTTTCCCGCTTCTACGAAAATGCAAATCTAGTTTCATCAGAGATTCTAGAAAGTAGACTTTCTTTCGAATCCAAAACATACTCATATGTTACATTCTAGGGACAGTATCTAGGCATATAAATTCATTCTTTACGGGTCTCATGCACATGCTCTGTTCTGAAAATTTAGGCGTTAAAGTACTAAAACATCGATATCTCACTATCTATAAATCAGATTCTGAAACTGTAAGATGTTTAAGATTCTAAGCTTAAACGGCTACAACATGCATGTGAAAAATTGGAAAAATACAGTCATGCTATATGAATAAATATGGCACGAAATAAAAAATATGAATTAGATTTGCCGATGAATCAAGAATAGAATTTGATGATGAAACAAGAATAACACTTGACAATGAATCAAGAATAGAATTCGATGATACGACAATTCGAATAACAATAAGAGCTACTTGCTAGGATTTCAAGAAAATGCTTGAACTTGAACAATAAATGAAGTTCAAGAGACGCTTGCCTTTTACGTAACGATTATGAATGCGAACGGTCAATGGGAAGAAGAGAAGCACCACGACAACGGCGGTGAACGACAGTGATGATAACGAGGCAGTAAGCAACACGGCAGTAGCATCAGGTCGATGGAAGTAAGGTGCTTGGCTTCGTGCTTGGGTTTATGCTTGGCTTCCGGCAAGAGAACAACAACCATGGTAGTAACAATAGCAACGATGAGTGAGATGGCACCTTCGGCGAGCAACGACAGCAACACAAGGGCAGCGATAACAGTGACAACACTCTCGGTAGTAAACAATAGCGACGGTACGTAGTAACGGATCGATTACGCCGTAAACACGGTGATGATAACAACAACAAAGCATGATGACGACAACAAGAAGGCAATAAGGAGGAGGTGTAGGCAACAAAAAGTTGGAGTTGTCAGGATGCAACACAACAACAAGCAGGTGAAGGGGCTTCAGTGTTGCAATGGAGAGAAGGAGAGGCAACAAGGTCGAGCTCGGGGTTGCAGGTTCGGTGCAGAAAGGGATAGAGAGTAGGGGTGTGTGCGGTGGTGGAGACAGTAAGGTTGTTTGGTGGTCGGGAGTGATACAGGGAGGGTTCAGTGAGGAGGCAGCAAGTTCGGGGCAGTAATAGACGGTCGAGGCAGCGAGTGAAGGGCTCGGGTTTCGATGGCTGCAGAGTTGTCGATGGTGGTGGAGCAAGGAGGTGTGGGGCAAGGTGAAGGAGGCTGTGTATGCAGGTGTGGGAACTTGTGGGGATATTGGGTAGCGGTGGTGCACAAGGAATGGAGCTCGGGATGAGCGTGAAGGTGAGGTCAGAGGAAAAAGAAGAGATGAGGTGTTATTCTGTGTGTGTGTGTGTGTGTGTGTGTGTGTGTGTGTGTGTGTGTGTGTGTGTGTGTGTGTGTGTGTGTGTGTGTGTGTGTGTGTGTGTGTGTATAATAAATTACAAAGAAAGCTATCAAGTGGTTCTCATTCAATCTCTCCTAAAATCAATGGCTTAGATTGATTCTCACAAAACATATTTTCCCGCCCAAAATTTCAAACCTCAAAATTAAATTCCCCCCCCCCCCCCAAAAAAAAAAATAAAATTAAAAAACTCATTATTTTATTTTTATCTCTCCCTTCTCTCTTTACTTTTTCATATTTCTCTCTTTCTCTCACTCCCTCCCTCTCTCTCTCTCATTCTTTCATTATTTACTTAGAAATTTAGATTTTAAGATTTCAGGTTTGTAAAATTTTCAGAATTTTTATGTTTTTTTTATTTCACATGTTATATTGAAAATAACAAATATCTCTTCAACAGTTAAATTTGATCATTTTCCACCCTTAAAGTTCTAAGAAGTTGAATTTTACACCCTCATTTATAATTATTTTTCAACGTATACTAATAGAAACACGGACTTTTATTTACAACTAATTATTGTCATACTATTCAAACTTGAACTACATAATTGTTGTTTTACTGTTTACAGGGCTTTTCGTGTGTTGTATCGTTCCAAAGACGTGCCGTAGGCACGTGCCCACGGGCAAATCTAGTATATATATATATATTAGATTTGTATATATATATATATATAATATTTGTGTGTATATATATATATATATATATATATATATATATATATAGAGAGAGAGAGAGAGAGAGAGAGAGAGAGAGAGAGAGAGAGAGAGAGAGAGAAATAATTAAATAAATAAATGAGTTGTTTTGGGAGAGGAATTTTAATTTGAGTTTTGGGAGAAAAATGTGTTTTGTGATGTTAGATATGGGCCTTTGATTTTGGGGTGATTAAAGGAGAGCCACGTGATAGCTTTCTTTGTGTTTTATTATATAGATATATATACACACACACACAGAATAACACCTCATCTCTTCTTTTTCCTCTTACCTCATTTATATATATATATATATATATATATATATATATATATATATATATAGGGATAGAGAGAGAGAGAGCTTGGGAGTAGAGTGGAGGCAGTGGATGTGTGGAGAGGTGGAAGAGGGTGGTGTGGTGCAGTTGGGTTTCGGGTTGAGGAAGGCAGGGAAAGAAGAAGGAGGTGAAGAAGGAGGAATGTGTGTGTGTGTGTGTGTGTGTGTGTGGTAGGAGGAGGTGTTTAATGCTATACAAAGAAGTTGGGGGTTGGGGGTTGGCGGTTGGGGTGGGTGTATGTGAGGTGGGAAGGGGTTTAATTTAGTGTGTAGGAAAATGTAGGAAGTAGGAGGAATAGGGGATTGGCTGGTGAATGAGATTTTAGGTTAGTGAATAGGAGGCTATAAAATATGGTTGAGAGTTGGGGGGGTGATTACGGAATTAGATTAGGATTAGGAATATAGTTAGGGTTAATCACAATTAGAGTTTAAATTTAAACTCCAATTGAAAAATCACAATAAATATAGAATATATCAGAAAATATTTGGGCTTTGACAAATAACGTACGATAAAGAGTCCAAAAAGTGAGAAAATTTGTCTAATAAATGAAATACAAGATTTACGTAATAAAATAACGACTTAGTAATGGACAATATAGAAGAGTATACTCGGAAGGGGGCCCGTGTTTCCTGACTGTTTGCTGTTTACTAATTACTATTCACTGATTACTAATGACGGATTACTGACTGCAGTATCTCGATTACAGTACTATTTACCTGTTACTGTTCACTGATTACTGTATACCAACGGGTATTTACTGTTTACTAATTACTGTTCCCGAGTACATAATCCTATATAATTCACCACTTAAGTCTAAAAGTCACTTGATTGATATGCACTCGAACCTGTGGATACATGATTGCGTACATTAGATAGGTTAATAAAATACTGAAAGACCTAAGATTGACACTGAACATCGACACTGAATACTGAATGCTGAAAATTGGATACTGAATATTGATTCATGATTCCCGATTACTGATTCATGATTATTAATTACCCATCACTGTTCTACCGATTGATTATACTTTACAGTCTCGATAACTTTACCAATTATTGATTTCAATTGCATTGTACATGATCATATCGTTCCAGTTCTTTGTTTCTCGCAATATCATATTTTATTGTTTCATTGCTTGTTGCTACTTGTTGTCCGAAGCTTGCTCTAACAGATATCCCCCCTACTTCAGTTAATGTTTATACAGGTACAGATGACGAGATATCAAAGAAACTTGACGCATAAACTTTCTAGACCGTCGTGATGGAATTGCTACTGTTGTTACTCTACTTTCCTATCGCTACTAGTTGTAGCGAACTGTTTATTATATTGTACGTTCTCAGGTAATTTGATCCGAAGTTTTTGTATTTCGGATATTGGTTACTGTGTTCTATCATTGTCCATGTGATTATTATTGCTACCTGTGTTGTTGAGCTTACTGGTATTGTACAGCTTATGTATAATATAAGTTGATATACTTATATCATTCGCTGGACCTCAGTTGTGTGCCCGTACTTTCGTATTTTGGGAAGCGTGGCGTGACAGATACCTTGATACAATAACCATCTCATGTATATTGAAGAGATAAATATACAATTAGAGCAGTACGATGTAACTAGAAGATGAAGTGGGCTTCAAACAAATCGGACAGACTCAACCCAAAAATCTATCAGCGCTGCGGTCGGTCGACTGCACCGCAACCTCCCAGTCTCCAACCAGGGGGGGGGGAGAGATAGTCGACCACACAGTCGACTGTCCGCCTCCCTGTCACCGTTGCAGTTGCTAACTGCTTTACTTCTTTATCTTCAACCATTCGCTTCGTTCCACCTTATCGTTTCATCTTCTTCTTCATTGAACATGTGTATGCAAGACATATAAACTCAATACCCCCCTAACCTCCTCCGTTGCATCGACGCCTACCAATCCCGAACTTCACTCCTGCTGTATATCCTCCTTCTAGCCGAAACCCTAGCCGCAACACCCTAGCCGCCACCTCCTCCGCTGCACCTCCTCCTTGCCAAAACCCTAGCTGCCACCCTTCTTCACCCTTAACCCAAAACCCTACCCTAATCTTTTCTCTCTCATCTCAACCAAAAACAAAACTCGAACCAAATACAAACCCAAAATCCTACTTGTTTCAAAAAAAACCCACAGCCGAAACCCTAACCAAATCCAAACCTGCACACCCTCACCCAATATGTTCAGGCTAATGGAGCCTGTGAGTACCAGCTCCTTGTTCATTCCGTCCTTCATAGTCAGGGTGACCATAGCATTCATGATCATTACACATCCATGCAGAATATTTAGCACGAATTACAACAACTAGAGGATAGTGATGTTTGTGTTACTCGTGAATGTCATCAATTTATTTTCATTATGATGGGTCTTCGACTGTAGTATCTGTCCCTATGCAGTCAGTTGATCCACCGAGATCAGGTTCCCCGTCTTGAAGCTGTTATTGCTAAACTTGTTGTTGAAGAAACACGGTTGCATGCTCTCCCAATTCTTGACTCTACCCAACATCCAGCAGTGAGAGTGTTCTTGTTGTTGCCCATCATGCCCTCTCCTCTCACAAGCATCGCACTGGTTCGATGCCGCCTCCTTTTGACCATCGCAATGTCCCTTATCGTCTAAGTCATCTTTGCATTATTTGCAAGCAGAATGGTCACTTCTGAGTTCCTTGATGAAGAAGACAAATCAAAAATCAAGCAGTTTGATGGTAAGATCAACTTCAATTTATGGAAGGTGGACATGTATGATGTATTGGTTTAGAGGACTTGCACCTTGCCCTAGAAGAGAAGAAGCAAACTGGCATGAAGCAGAAGAAGTGGGATGAGATTTGTTTGAAGGACTTGAGTTTAATCTGGCTGTAATTAGCGGACGAAGTCAAGTGTAATATTCTTGAGGAGAAAAGTGTGGCGAGTCAATGGACGAGACTCAAATATGACTACTCGGGATCGTTGTTGTTGGATCAGTTGTAATGGAAGAGGAACCTGTTTCGTTTCTCACTGAAGGAAGGTACTCATCTTCAAGACGATATTGTGGAGTTCAATAAGGTAATATCTGAACTGAAGGCGATTAACGCTGATGATCTTAGCGAAGATGATAAAGCTTTCCACTTGATTTATTCATTGCCAACTTCTTATAATCACTTGATAACTATCATGCTACACAGAAAATCTGCCAAGGAGACACTTACAGTAGTCGGGGTAATTAAGGATCTGAAGGAAGATGATCTGAGAAATAAAACTCATAAAGGAGGGTCTATTTCTGCAGGGTGTTTAGCGGTGGGTAGTGATACTTCAGTTGGAAGGGATATGACACACAATGGTAAGATCCGTTGCCACTATTATAGAGGAATTGAGCATTACAAGAGAAACTGTCCCAAGTGGTTGAGTCAGAAAAGTGCTATTATATGAGGTGATCAAGTCAATGTGTTCAGTGCAACTGGTTCAGATAAATTTGATGATTTTGAGCTATGTCTTCTTGTTTCAAGTTCTTCATATATGAATTCGAGTTGGTATCTTGATTTGGGAAGTTCTTCTCATGTTTGCTTCGAGAGAGAGAGATATTTTCTACTTACAAGTCATCAACAGGCCGTAGTGTGAGAACAACAATTGAGGAGATTTGTGACGTAGTGGGTGAGGGAATGGTGGAATTTGAGATGCCAGATGGTAAATGATTTACACTAAAAGATGTCATGCATATTCCGTCTATGAAACACAATCTGATATCCTTGGGGAATCTTGATGCTCGAGGCTGTAGGTACACAGCTCAAGGTGGAGTTTTGACAGTTTGAGACAATCGTCGTAAGGTGATGAAGGGTAAAAGGAAAATTTGGTAGGGTCAGCACAACATCTACCAGCTTTGTAGGGCTTTGTAGGAGCAGAAAAACTCGGCCGAGTGTATAGAATCTCACTGTTCCTAAAGCATGACCTAGTAAGTCGTCACTAGAATCACCAAAATGAGACTGCAACATTCGAATACTGTTCGAAGGTGGAGAGAGCCTTGATGTAGGTAGAGTTCATGCGGAGGGTGGCACCTCCATGATAACATCTACTGGGGTGTGCCCTTGAGGGGGGCATATGACTGGAGGAAAACAGGTGGAGGTAGATTCAACTAGGAGAAAAAGTCATAGAAACAGGTTGTTTACAAAGCGAAGATGAAATGTCTAAAAAAGTTTTAAATCACACAGGTATGGATTCATGAGTATGCAATCCAAGGTGGGGATATTTGAGTTTATATGTCTTGATACACATGTTCGATGAAGAAGACGATGAAGCGATGAGATGGATCGAAGCAAACGGTTGAAGATAGAGAAGATAGCAATCAGCAACAGCAACTAGAGCAGGTTGTGGTCCACCGTACTCAGGGTCGGTCGACCGACCACTGTACAAGGTATTCTCGTGAGGGGGACAGTCCACCGTAAGTACGGTGCCGTCAATCGAACGCGGTGCTGATGGATTTTTGGGTGTGGGTTTGGCTGATTCGTTTGAAGCCCAACTCCGTATTCAAGTTAGATCGTATAGCTCTTAATATAGGGTTATCTCTTCAGTAGTCATCGAGTGATTAATGTATCAAGTGTATCAAACTAGGGTTTCTCTAGATCTATATATTAATTGTAACGATTCCAAGAAACATATGATTCAATTGAGTGTCCAATAAAAGAAGAGAGTACTTCATCTGAGAGGGGAGAGAGTTCTCCATTGTAAACATCAAGCAAGTTCCAGTTAGGTTGAGAGAGTGTCATGGTGAGAATTGTAATATTCTTGTATCTTCTCTAGTTGAAATAATATCTCGGTTCTTCCTCCCCCGAATTAAGGCGAAAGCTCCAACTTAGACAATTCTTGTGTGCTTTTTGTGATATAGTATTTACTTGGTGGTTTGTATTGATTGTGTCGAAGACTCAACAAAATCTTCTATAGGGAATGATTCCCTAACAATACCTTCATCAGTTGTTTCATATAAAGGATCTTGGCCGACTACGCTATTTTCTGGGTTCAGAGATTGCCCACGAATCTCGGGGGATACTTATTTCTCAGCAGAAATACAGATCAGACATGATCTCCATTGTATGTCTCTCTGTCAGTCTATCAGCTGATACTCCCTTAAAGCTTCACGTGAAGCTTCGTCCCACAGATGGTGAGCTCCTTCCCGATTCCACTAGATAGAGGAAGATTGTTGGACATTTTGTGTACTTATGCATGACTAGACCCAATATTGCTCATGCAATCAGTATTGTTAGCCAGTTTGTTTCAGCTCCTAGATTAGTTCACTACAGTGCTCTCCTTCGAATCCTCAGATAACTTCAGGGCACTATTACTTGCTCATTATTTATGCCTTCTACATCTAAACTGGAGCTTAGTGCATGTTCTGATTCAGATTGAGCGGGTGATCCAACTACTAGACGGTCTACCACAGGTTTCTATCTATTTCTTGCTAATTCGCTGATCTCATGGAGAAACAAGATACATGCACTTGTTGCATGTTCTTCCACAGAAGCTGAGTACAAAGTGATGTCAGCTACTATTAGAGAGATTGTTCATGTTTGATGGTTGTTATCAGATATGGGTATCACTCTTACAGAAGCTACTCCTCTTCATTGTGATAACTAGAGTGCATTACATATCGCAAGCAACCCGGTCTTTCATGAGAGGACAAAGTACTTAGAGATTGATTGCCACTATGTTCATGAGCGTTTTGAGGCAGAGATCATTTCACTTCGTTCTGTGATCTCTTCACAGCAAACAACATAATCTTCACCAAATCCCCCACTATTCAGAGATTTCGATACTTGGTAGGCAAAATCACACTGTTCGACCCACCGTGAGTTTGAGAGGAGTGTTAGATATTATATTAGATATTTAGTCCCATATCGGAATATGTATTAGTTTAGTATTTGCTTTCCTCCTATATAGGAGACATTGTACTCAATTATAATCAATCCAATCATCTTTTCTCAATCTTTCTGTTAACCTCATCACCTATAAACAACAAGACATCATTGATGAACTGGTAAAGGTAGTAGCTTGGTGAAGTGGAAATGAGAGGTCAGAGAAATCCATGGGAAATATGTAGTTACAAGCATAGGTACACACGGTTAACATGCAAAATGACACTTTGCAAATTTTTTTGGCTCGAATACAATCCATTCCTCTGAATTGGTACGGAGGTAAAGAAATAAATAGTAAATTAATCATGAAACTTGTAGGATTATGTATAAGGATAACAGAGCTATCTTCTGGGGTGGTGGTTAACAGAGCTAATACAAAAATAAACAGATACAATCATGGCATTTTAAATGGTTGTACTTCCATTAAAACCAGGAGTGAACAGTACAACTGACCATTTGTCTGTAAAGTGATGTAAGTCCTGCTGCTCTTCAAGGTTCGCTTAGCGGCACTCTTTCAGTCAGCGAAGTTCGTTCAGTTGGGCCATCAACATAAGGTTTTATGACGGTATTAAAAATTATGTTGGTGAAAAGAGTCAGGACTAGCAAAGCAACAGCAGAATACGAAAGGTAGGATTGAGACAATTCTGGCAGTTCTTCGGCACTCCTCATGCCAGTTATCATTTCTCTCTCAAAACTAGGATCTGCAGATTCACAGATTCAGAAATCAGCCAACAAATGAAAAAAAGAAAAGAAAAAAAAATTCATTTACAATGTTTACAAGTTTTTCTTTGAATAATAGGCCGTAACCTTGATACAAGTAGGAGTTAAACCACGGCCGTTTTGCTCATTGATAAGAGGGTTTACCACTATATATATTACAGCAACGTTGCGTGTTAACAACAGTTGAGGCATCACCAACTACATTTTTACGACAGGTTAAAAAGGCAATCATATCCTTACAGTAGTAGCAGTACCTGAGAATGAATAAGAAGAAGAAGATGGTTTTCTTGGTTTGGGAAGTTGAGTCTGTTGGATGGCCAGCGAGTCCAGCTGCTGGTCGAGTTTCTGCAGGGCCTCACGGGCTTTCTCGCGGTTGAACACCAGCTCGGACTCTTCTTTCTCAACACCAGCGCTGCCACGTGGAGGACAGAGGCGGCTGCGGTGCCTGCTGCTGCTTCTTGGAAATAGATTGTGTGGGGAGTTGAAGTGATGAGGAAAGAGAGAAGTAGAAGATGGTGATGATGAGAGGAAGAGGGGGGAGATTGTTGGAAGCATCTCAGAAACTAGCATTGCTGGCTTCAGTATGGTAGGGTGGATTTCTCTTAATTTGTGGTTCTGTATAAATGAGTGGATAAATGCTATTTTTATTTGATTTTGGAAGGACAATTTTTAATATAATTGAAGATTGAATAATAAAAATTTTCAAAAATCATTATCTATATAATAAAACACAAAGAAAGCTATCAGGTGGCTCTCCTTCAATCCCAAAAAAAATCAAAGACCCAGACCTAACCTTACAAAATATATTTTTTCTCTCAAAAGTTTATTTCCAAAACTCAAATTCAAATCCCCACCCAAAACAACTTCTATTTTTATTTAATTATTTTTTTCTCTCTCTCGCCCTCCCTCTTCTATTCAAAAATTAAGAAAATAAAAATTTAAAATTTTTTACAAAATAAAAATTTAAAAACTAATAAATTTTAAAATTTTAAAAACTTTAAAAATAATTCAAAAAAAATCAAAAAAATTATATAATATGTTTTTTGCTGGACTCCAAAAGTTTCTCATATAATATGTTTGCTACTTCAATTAATTTGCTGGATCACCAAAACTATTTTATATGAGCAAACAAAGTACACCGTTTCGAAAACGTGCCGTGAACTCGTGTCAACGGGCAAACCTGGTAAACTTATAATAAACAACTTTCTTAAAAAATGTCTATTATGCAACTTGGGTAGGTAATGCATTAGTCTAATGATGCAAGGACAATCATTTCGTTGTCTGATGTGGTACAATCTTTTATCGTTCTTGTATTTGTAGAAATTTTATTTTGCAATTAGTGAGAGATTGTATCAGATAGAGTAGTAAAGTTTGTAAAAATTTGTTGCGACACAGCAAGCCAGAATTAAAATTTACTTTGCCATACAATAATTCAAACAGAAATGTGAGCCTTGTATTTGCATAAAAAAAATTCTCATACATGAGGTCAAAATAAGAACAGTTATACAGATTTGATGAAATGACTTATTTACAAGTTATAGTAGAAAATCTTAACAACCAAGATGTACGTGTTATGAAATTGAGAATCTTGTTGAGTCTTCGAAACAATCAATACAAACCACCAAGCAAAATTAGATTACACCAATCACACAAAACACACAAGAATTATCTCGGTTGGGGTTTTCGCCTTAATTCGGGGGAGGAAAAACCAAGATGTTATTTCAATTAGAGAAGATACAAGAATGTTACAATTCTCACCACGACCCTCTTACAAGCCTAACTGAAATTTGCTTGTTGTTTACAATGAAGAAACCTCTCACACTCTCAGATGAAGTACTATCTTCTTCTATTCGGCACTCAATAGAATCATATTGTTCTATGAGCCGTTACAATTGATTATATATAGATCTAGAGAAACCCCAATTTGATATACTTGATACACTAACCACTCGATTACTAGTAAAGAGGTAACCCCGCACTGAGAGCCGTACGATCTGACTTGAAGACGAAATTGGGTTTCTCACGAATTTCCAAGACCCGACCCAAATAAACTTATCAACGCCGCGAACGGTTGGCCGCACCACACTTGCGGCCGACTATCCTCCTCACAGGAAAACCCTGTACAAGGGACGGTCGACCGCACCTTAAGGTCGGTCGACCGCAACTGCTGCTGCTGACCTTCAATCATCCGCTTCGATCATTCTCATCGCTTCATCGTCTTTTTCATCGAAATGTGTATGCAAGACATATAAACCCAACAATCTCTACCTTGGATTACATACGCATGAATCCATACCTGTGTGATTTAAAACTTTTCTAAATTTTTCATCTCCGCTTTGTAAACAACCCATTTCAATGGCTTCTTCTGCCGGTTGAACAAACCTCCACCTGTATGCCCTCCTCAAGGGCATACTCTAATAAATGTAATCATGGAGGTGCCATCCTTCATACGAACTCCACCTACATCAAGGCTCTCTCCACCTTCCAATAGTATTCGAACGTTGCAGTCTCATTTTGGCGATTCTAGATGATGCATTAGGAACAATGAGCTTCCATACACTTGGCCGAGTTTTCCTGCTCCCACAAAGCTAATAGTGGTTGTGCTGACCCCGCTCAATTCCCCTCTTACCCTTCATTACCTTACGACAACTATCCCAAACTGTCAAAACTCCACCTCAGTCTGTGTACCTGCAGCCACGAGCATCAAGAGTCCCCAATGATATCATATTTTGTTTTATCGAAGAAATGTGCATGACTTCTTCTAGTATGAACCATTTACCATCTGACATCTCTAATTCAATCATTCCCTCACCCACTACTTCACAAGTCTCCCTTCTAGCTGTTATCACACTACGGCCTGTTGAGATCTCCCTCTTAGAGTAAATATGAGAAGAACTTCTCAAATCAAGATACCAACTTGAATCCACATCTGAAGAACTTGAAACAAGAAGACATAGATCGAAATCATCAGATTCACCTGATTTAGCTGAGTCAATTGTGTTGACTACATTGACTTGATCACCTCCTTTAGTAACACTTTTCTGACTGAACCACTTGTGACAGTCTCTTTATAATGCCCATCTCCTTTACAATAGTGTCAACTAATCTTATCCTTGTGTGCCGCATTCCTTCCAATTTAAATATCACCATCCACCACAAAACACCATGTAGAAATATACCATTAATCACTTCGGCTACTGTAAGTGCTTCATTAGTTGATTTCCTATGTAGCATGGGAATTATCAAGTGATCATAAGAAGTTGGTAGTGAATAAATAAAGTTGAAAGCTTTATCCTCTTCACTAAGATCATCAGTGTCAATCGCCTTTAGTTCAGATATTATATTATTGAACTCCACAATATGATCTTGAAAATTGGTACAGTCCTTCATTGAGAACCTAAATAGCTTTCTCTTCCAATACATCCGATCTAACAACGATGACCCCGAGTAGTCAGATTTGAGTATCGCCCATAGACTCGCCGCATTTTTCTTCTCTAGAATATTACACTTGACTTTGTTCACCAATTGCAACCGGATTAAACTGAAGACCTTCAAACAAATCTCATCCCACTTCTACTGCTTCATGTCGGTTATTCTCTTCTAAGGCAAGGTGCAAGTCCTTTTGAACCAAAACATTTTACATATCCATCTTCCATAAATTGAAGTTGATCTTACCATCAAACCGCTTGATCGATCTTCGTCTTTTGATCAATTATCTTCTCTTAGGAACTCGAACTAACTCACGAATCTGATTGCTCTGATACCACTTGTTAGGAAAAGCGAGAACTTGTTAGGAACAAGTGATGCTCTAATCCCCACTTTTCCTAACAAGTGGTATGAGAGCATCACTTGTTCCTAACAAGATGAACTAAGATGTTTTTAACAAACGTATAATATAAATATTTTTGTTTTGACACCTTATTTTGTATGAAAAAATCTTCTTATACAAATATAAGACTCACTTTTTTCTAATTCAAAACATAGTCTAAGAAGTTTCAATCCAAATTTATATAAAATAGGAAAGAGAATGGAAAGTCTAAGTTGGTGTGCTAAAAAAAACTACAGTGATGTTTCAGACACAAAATCAGTCAAAGGCCCAAAGAAAACCACATAGTAATGGAACTTTTGATTTCATTTTAATGGCTGGAGGATGATATGCCACAAGAACCGAAGGGTTTAGGCTTGTTATTTATTTACCAAACACTATTTTAGAATTTTAACTGATATGTATTTTTTTTCAGTCATTCCAATTCAAGTATTTGCCCATATTTTTTTTGAATCATTCCAATTAATTATTGCTCACTCATTTTAACCACAAGTTTTTTTTTTCTTTCCTTCTTTTTAAAGAAAAATCCTGTGCCCAATTATTGCATGCCAATAGATAACTTGGAATAACATTCCATAAAATTTGTACAGTGAAAAGGACTTTTAAGAATAAAGATAACAAACCATGCAAGTCCTAAATTTTGAAATAAAGGAGATAAATGTTGTACAAACTTGAGCTTTAATCATATCAACTTATCTGATACAACCCCCCTAAGAGCATGTGTAGTCGTTCAATCCCAAATTTTAGATATTTAGTATATAAGAAAATGAATTTTAGGTTTGAGTTGTAGTCGTCAAAAGCCAATTTTTGAATTTTTTTATAAATAGTAACGGACGAGGAATCATGTTTCATACTATACTATCGATATTAAAAAAAATATTCGACGGGCGGGAGATGAAATTCCGTCCGAGAAGATTTCTATCTCCCCTAAGAGCATGTGTAGTCGTTCAATCTCAAATTTTAGATATTTAGTATATAGGAATATGAATTTTAAGTTTGAGCTGTAGTCGTCAAAAGCCAAATTTTGAATTTTTTTAAAAAATAGTAACGGACGAGGAATCATGTTTCATACTATCGATATTAAAAAAAAAAAATCGACGTGCGGGAGATGAAATTCGTCCGAGAAGATTCTGAGATAGATCAAAATAAAAAAAATTGTACGCAAATGTATGCATAACATTTTCTATAGACCCATTTCATCTCAACCCTTGATCCCCAAATGTACACAAATCACAAAGCTATAAGATTGCAAAATAATTTCTATAGGAATAATTCCATAGAAACATCCTTGGAATTTTTTGGGAGAGAAATGCTTGGATGACTGATCATTTACCATCCGAGATTAAATTTTTTTTCTTTTAAAAATGGTCGGATTTCCGGTCCGATATTTAAAAAAGGAATTAAGCGATGAAAAATGATCTTCAGTTCATTTTTTATTTTATTTTAAAATGAACGAACGAAAAATGATATAATTTCCAAATTTCTATATATTCTTCCAAATATTGTAGACCACTGGTCTTCCAAAATCTAAATTTTGGATATATAGTCAATGACTACAGTATTTTTTTTTTTGAAAAAAAATGGCTTTTCAACCAACGGCTGCAGATGCTCTAATTATTCTGCTTCTTGTATAGATATGAATTTTCCCTTTATCTACATCATCAAACTACTAGGTGGTAACTAGTAATAATGGACACAAGCAAGGACAAAGATTGTACTTTTGTTTTTTTCTCCTGCTGGGATTGTTTTATTAATTTCTAATTAATGAAATATGGTGACTTTATTTCACCTTTAACCTCACAAAAAAAAAAAGGACAAAGATTTCCCTATACTATTATTATTTTTATTATCTGAGATTTTTTTTTGATTTTTAAATTTAAAATTAATATAAAAAGAAACAAAATCTGATTCAAATTTATCGTGTATTTCACTTTCTTTTATTATAGGTGAGGTTGAATCAATTTAACGAGTCAACTTTAGTCTACTTTTCTTATTTATCAAAAGACTAGTTTTTATTAAAAAAATCATTACTCCGCTAACACCGCAATACATCTGAATCATAGTATGAAAAACGAAACACCCTGATAACATATAGATGCTAGAAGAGTGTTCTTTGCCGTATCTTTTAGTACAAAGGCTTTCATTTTTTTCCAATCCACCTTTTCCCTATAAAAAAAAAAACAAATTGAGCAGAGTATGAAGTTTTCCAGTCTGAGAGCTATGATGCTATGATGATGAGATAATGATCAATACACTGATAGTTAGCCCCTACACTAGTAGTTAGTCCATCTTTCAAAGTTGTTTGTTGGATCTCTTATACATATTGTTCTTAATTTCCAACTTTAACTCGCTTTGATTTGGTCCTGCCTTTTGAGATTGTTAGAGGATGATGTATTTTTAATTTTTTTTACATTTCTTTTCTCAGTAAGTTGAATTTATTTGATTACTCTCTTATTAATAATTTTACACTCTAGCATTTTGTTGAATTTACATTTTTCTCAAAGAAAAGAAAAAACAGGATACGAATCTGTAAGTTTTTTTTTTCTCCCGATTTCCAATATATTTTCGAAGAATAGTATGAAATTTAAATTCATAATACTCCAGGGGGCTATAAGAAAAACTGAAACTAAAAAAATACTAACTGTGCTGATTCCACCCACGGTCCCACACCCAGCACACATCTTTATGATGATGATGGCGATTTTTTCCCCCTTAATTTTTTATTTTATATATTTTTTTATAACATTTCCCGGTCATTGGAGATACACGCCCAACCAATTTTCTAGAATTTCTTAATCGCAAGTTGAGATTGACAAAAGCTAGTCGTCAAATGTGAGGTGCTTCTTCCTCCTCCTCCTCCTCCTCCCCCTTTTGACTTCTCCCCGAATAAATCTAAAAAATCCATCCCCCAAACCCATACCCCAAAAGCGCTTTTAGTTTCTTCAAATCCATTCCAAACAACCCCCATGGGCAACTGCTGTGCATCCCCTTCTCCAACTTTGGACGAAAGCCCCAAACAAAAGCCGAGAAAGAACAAAAAGCCCAACCCCTACTCAATCGAGTACACCAGAACCCCCGACAACCGCCCCAAACTGACTGTCCTCAAAGACCCAACTGGGCATGAGATCGAGAGCCAGTACAGTCTGGGCCAGGAGCTGGGGAGGGGTGAGTTTGGGGTCACCTACTTGTGCACTGACAAGGTGAATGGGGAGGTGTGGGCTTGTAAGTCGATTTCGAAGCAGAAGCTGAGGACTAGTGTGGATATTGAGGATGTGAGGAGGGAGGTGGAGATCATGAGGCATTTGCCCAAACACCAGAATATTGTGAGCTTGAAGGATACTTATGAGGATGATGGGGCTGTTCATTTGGTGATGGAGCTGTGTGAGGGTGGGGAGCTGTTTGATAGGATTGTCGCCAGGGGGCATTACACCGAGAGAGCTGCAGCTGCCGTTACTAAGACCATTGTCGAAGTTGTTCAGGTTGTGATTTCAAAACTTATTCTTGTAATTTTATTTTATTTTATTTTATTTTATTTTATTTGTTGTTGTTGTTGTATGTATGGTGTGAATTAGGATTGATATGTGGTTAGTATGATTGTAGCGCGAAAAATGGTGCGTGTGTGTTTTTTAACTCTTATTGCATCATATCAAGGAAATAGTTGGTTTAGTGAACCCACCCACCTTCACCTTCATCCACGAGGCAACCAATGTTAGGAATCTATGAAGTGAGCAGCCAAGGGACAAGTGATTGTCCTCGCGCTATCCGTATTGAATCTCTTCAACACCTTGTTCACATAGTCCGCTTGTGATAACCAAAGCTTCTTGCTTCTCCTGTCTCTACTGATCTTCATGCCGAGGATTTGCTTTGCTTCACCCAAGTCCTTTATTGAAAACTCCAAAGTTAGCGTCTTTTTCACTTTATTGATCTTCTCCATACATGAACCTGCTAACAGCATGTCGTCCACATACAACGTCAAGGTAACTATATCATTGTCCTCATATCTACGAATATACACACAATGATCCGTTTCGCATCTATTGAAACCTTTTTCTCTCATGAAGCAATCAAACTTCAAGTACCATTGCCGTAGTGCTTGTTTGAGCTCATAAAGACTCTTCTTGAATCGACACACCATGTCTTCCTTTCCTTTACGATACTGGAAGAACATGATTCTGAGAGGCGAAACCTCTCTCTCCTTTTTTTTTATACTGTTTCTAATGTCAGTGTGTAAGTTACTAGATACAAGCTGGACCCAAAGCCAGTGTTGTAGTAGTAACTTAGTAGTTGATGTTCCTGTCCCGTATAATACAAGAGGTACATTGAATGTCGTAGATTATGCAAGCTATCGTGAAGACTATGTTTACTGCATGTTGCCTCCTACAATCGTTGTGCCAAATTGCTTGAAAGTTGCGTGACAGCATTCCAAAATGTCAAGTACATTTCTTGGTAACAAGTTAGGTCTTATCAGTTTACTAGCATTCTATGACACACTTCTTAGTGGTTTTGTTGCTGCTTCTTTTGCTCTTCAGAATAAAAACATGATGCATCTTCTTCTAGTATGATTTTGTTTTTATTGAATTTTTGAACCAATATGGTGGCATGGATTTGTCTTCTCTTAATAATCTCAACAGATGTGCCATAAGCATGGAGTGATGCATCGGGATCTCAAGCCAGAAAATTTCCTATTTGGAAACAAAAAAGAAACTGCCCCACTCAAGGCTATTGATTTTGGTTTGTCTGTATTTTTCACACCTGGTATGTCCTATCAGAGAACCTCTTCTCACTTAACTCTACAATAATGTCATTCATGGAAAACATGGCATTTCTCGACATGAAACATTGCTGAACTTACTTTGTATGTATATTTCTCGACAGGAGAGCGCTTCACTGAGATTGTTGGCAGCCCGTATTACATGGCTCCCGAGGTTCTTAAGCGAAACTATGGGCCTGAAGTGGATGTTTGGAGTGCAGGAGTGATTCTTTACATCCTGCTTTGTGGTGTACCACCATTCTGGGCAGGTAAGCTTTTCTAAAGAAAGGTAAAACGCATCAAGGTCTGACATGCTTAATAATGAAGAGAATGTTGTATTATGTAATTTTATGAACATATTGAACTTACTAACATCCTACATAGTCTCACGAAGGCTGTTTTCTTTTAAATGCAGAAACTGAACAGGGTGTTGCACAGGCTATTATTCGTGCAGTCGTAGACTTTAGAAGAGATCCATGGCCTAAAGTCTCTGATAATGCCAAAGATCTTGTCAAAAGGATGCTTAACCCAGACCCGAAGAAACGATTAACTGCTCAAGAAGTACTAGGTAAACTTTGATCGCAACCAAATAATTTACCTCAAGCAAAAAAAGAAACAAACATATATTGGATAGATACAAGTACAACCATTTGCTTCTAACGTCCGGAAACCTGCCACTAGATTATATTTCCCCAGTTTACATTATAAAATTTTCAAGCCAAACTTCTTTATGTTTTCTATTTTCTCACCAATGGCGATGTTCCACTTTTCATCAATTCTGTTTATTTGCTTGTTTGTTTTGTGTGATTTTGCCTTTTTTTTAAATGAAAAGACCAATCAACTCATATTTTCAATTCCAATTTGTTTTGTTTCAATAATGTGAAATAATTATTATTCACCATACTATTTTTTTTTTCTTTTTCTTGGTTGCACATTAATATCTTTGCACTTCTTGGTTTAAGAGTTTGGTCCTTATTTACTTTGGTTCCACTTAGTATATCTGGTTAATTTTGGGACATCTTTGTTTGGTAATTCAGATCATCCCTGGTTACAAAATGCCAAAAAGGCTCCAAATGTTTCGCTAGGCGAAACTGTTCGAGCTCGACTTCAACAATTTTCTGTGATGAATAAGTTAAAAAAGAGAGCTCTCAGGGTAAGATTTGACATATCTCTAATATTATAATGGGAGAAGGTCTTAGTGTCATTTGTAAAGCGTGCGTGCAACGCACATGCATAACTATTATAAAAGAGGTCTTAGGTTCAAACCCAGACTACGTCTGAATTTTTATTTTTTAAAAAAACTATATTTATTAAGACGTGCATTGCACGTGTAAATTACTAGTACTATTTTAAGGTTGTAGGACCCTAAGAGTCGAAACTATATGGTAATATTGAATTTTTAATTAACAAGACTGTGCTATCTGCTTAGGTTGTTGCTGAACATTTGTCGATGGAGGAAGTAGCGGACATGAAGGATACGTTCCGGAAGATGGATATTAATAATAATGGAAGGATAACGCTAGTGGAGTTAAAGCATGGCCTTCATAAGATGGGACACCAGATACCAGATGCAGATGTTCAGATATTAATGGAAGCTGTAAGTCTCGTTTATATACCTTACCTTAATCCTTACAATCCTTTCTCATACAATCATGAACTTTGTTAGTTTATTGTGCTATAACCGATATATGCTATGGCAGGCTGATGTTGATGGAGATGGCACTCTGGAATATGGAGAGTTTGTCGCTGTATCAATTCACATAAGAAAGATAGGAAATGACGAGCACTTGCACAAAGCTTTTGCCTACTTCGATCAGAACAAGAGTGGCTATATTGAAATTGATGAGCTCAGAGAATCCTTAGCTGATGATTTGGGGACAAATTCCGAGGAAGTCATCAATGCCATTATCCGTGATGTCGACACTGATCAGGTCAGTCAATGCCTATGGTGGTCCATAAACATTTTATGGAACTGATATAGTTTTCAAATGGTAAGAAAAAAAGATTGACATTTGTTTGGTTTTTCTTCTCAGGATGGAAAAATAAGCTACGAGGAGTTTGCTGCAATGATGAAGGCTGGCACAGATTGGAGAAAGGCATCCCGGCAGTATTCACGAGAACGTTTCAATAGCCTTAGCACAAGTCTGATAAAGAATGGATCCATACGTATCCAGTAGTGAACAGGTAGATATAGAAGGCTGCAAAAGCTAATGCACAGTTTGGGAAGTCAAGTTCGAGATTTCCTCTGCTGGTTCAACACAATTCTTTTCTTTGCATTTTTTGGTGTTTCTCGGATTATTTTGTTTTTCCTCGCTGTTGGTTATGTGGTCAGTCGCAGATGTATGATGGTTTGGATTCTGAATCCTATACAGCTCTTGTATGTATAATTGATGAGAGTTAAAGTGATGTGAAATCCAGAAAAGAAAAGGATAGTGTATCTGTAACACAATTGATTATGAGGATTGGACTTATTTGTGTATGTGAATTATGAAAAGATGATTGTTGTAGAACTCTCTGTTGATTTCACATGGACACAATATCTTCATGTTCTGGTTTCATTTTTAGCAAGTTATTCTGTTCATTGTGGTAGTATTCAAATTGAGCACACCTCATTACTCAACTATAAACGGAACTATATGAAACCATAATGTACCTTTTGTTTTGTCTAAATATGACCAACTATAAAGTGGATAAAATCAGCAGTAGGTGAGATTTTTCAGCCTCAGTAATGAGAACCTTTCTTGCTTTTAAGATGTTATTCTTTATAAACAAAGATAATTGATATACCAAGTTGGTGGAAGACCAAGTCTCTTAAGACTGGTGTTCTAGACTGGGTGTTGTAGTAGTTGGTGGGTTGTTGGCATCAGGCAACTCTTCTCTTGACTTTGCTTTGCAGTTATTTTATCTATTTATTCTACTCTCTTGAGAACAGGCCTTAAGTTGATGCAATCTGGATTTGAACCTCAGTCCTATTGCCTACCAGTAAGAGGCTTTCCTGTTGTATCACAACAACACTTGCAACTTTGCTTTGCCTTACTAAACTTAAATTATTTTGTACTCTTCTAAAAAAAAAAATTGTTTTTTTGCAGTCAATTTGTTTAGGAAAAGATGATCATGAAAAAGGTGAAAACAAAAGTTAGACCAATAGTCAAAATATACACCATAAGGGCATACACAGTGGTTTGCTAAATACTCAAAAATTAGAAATCCATTTAGAAAACAGACGTGCAGTGGTTTGCTAAAAACTCAAAAGTTAGAATAGCAATCTATAGTACCTTGCTAAAGTTAGGAATCCGGATGGAAGATTGCTAAATATAGAAGACGGATGATGGTATTCCGTTTGTGGCTTTGGACGGATGAAGATCATCCGTTTTTAACTTTTTTTTTTTTTTGATTTTCTTTGATTTTTTTTTAAAAAAAAAGTTAAAACTCACCAAACGGATGAAGATCATCCGTTTGGTAGTTTCTGACTTTTTTTTTTTTTAATTTTTTTTGATTTTTTTATAATATAAAACCAAAAAAAAAATTAAAAAAAAAGGCAAAACCATCCAAACGGATGAAGATCATCCGTTTGGAATGGTTTTGACTTTTTTTGTTGACTTTTTTTTTTTAAAATCACCGATAAGTATTATAAAAATTTTAAAAAAAAAAAAAACTACAAACGGATGATGTTCATCCGTCTACAGTACTATAAAAATTTAAAAAAAAAAAAAAAAAAAAAAAACTAAAAACGGATGATGTTCATCCGTCTACTTAAATTTTAGGATTTTGACCACTGCAGCGAACTACTCCGATTGCTATTGCTAAATGCTATTTTTAGCAATGAGAATAGCAAACGACTGTGGATGCTCTAATGATAATGTCTACAGCATGGACTTACTAATCTGTTGATGCAAACAACATGGACTTACTAATCTGTTGATGCAAAATCCCTTAGAAAAGAAGGCCTAAGAAATGAAGAAGTACGGCGATTATTAAGGTGTAACGTGAGAACCAAAGTATGGTGAAACTGATGAAATACACATATATATCAAGTAATGTGTTGCCAAGTAACCACCTTACCTGAAGGGAAGCGCGATTCTGAAGAACTGAGAGATTCTGAATTCAAAGAGAGCAGGTAGAACTTCTTAATCACACATTTGACGTTCTTGGAGATCAACAGATATCAAAAGTGACAACAAAACAATCGATTTCTTAATTTGGAGGAGTTGCCAATCAACTGATAGCTGACCGAGTCTCCGAAGAGCAGTCTACATCCAGGAAAAACAGTCATATTACCAATTTGTTAAGGATAACCTGAGTCAAATCACTGCGAAGGAATGGATTCTCTGAGTTAAGAAGTAGCAATTAAACAAGTAAGAGAAATATATAACAAAAAAACATATCTTGAGAATTTAACAATATAGAGAAGAATAAACAAGCATACAACTGAAACTGAAACATCATCAAGATTTTTCTCTTCTATATTTCATTCAGATGCACCACAAAAATACAGCTCAATTTTGAAAGAGATCCACAATGGAGTGCAACAAAAAACTTGCAGTGGAGTACTTAATGCAATCGGACAGAATATCAGAAATACATTTTACTAAAAGGTGGTACATAATGAACTGAATTGCGAAAGAGAAGAACACCAAAATGATCTTCAGAATTGCTGGTTGCAGTTTCTGTTATCATCCTTCCAAAACTTAACAGTTGGACTCCTTTAAGGGTGACCTCCTTCCAGCAACCTGCTCTGCCTTGTTTCTTGTGGGTGAATGCCAGTTTCTATCATCCAATTTTCCATTTCTAGTAATTCTTGGCGAGTCATTTGTAGCGAGTTGCTCAACCTTATTCAACTGTCGCTTCATCTCTTCGCCTTTAACAGATATATTCTCTACTAGGCCACCAACTTCCATCATTGGTTAATTAACTCTTCCATGCGGACTTCCAAAGCAGTTTCCTAACTCCATAAAAACTTGAGTTCATTCTCAAAATGAACCTTCTGGTTCTCTTTCTCTGACAGAACAGCTGAAATTTTTGGCTTCAAGTTCTTTATTTTGATTATTCTGACTATAAGATAACTTCTGTTCAAATTCAGTCTTCAGCCTAGTACCAACCTGTTCTTCTAACTCAGCAATTAACATGTTTCTGTAATGGATTGCTTGCTCATCAAGAATGTGCGCCGCATTACCTTCAGCAAATTTTGATAATACTTGTTCATATGACAAATTCAGCTGCTTCATATCATCAATTACTTCATCTTTTGCTTTGGTAGTTTCAAGAGATCGCAATTTCTCTTCCTCAAGTTCTACTGCAGAAGCAATCACCCTCAGTATATAATGTTGCTCAAGCAAATCAACTTCATTCTGGAATGATCTTAGCATCACATCAAAATCTTCGGCAAACTGAACATGCTGTTTGTACCAGATCGTAGTTAGCTTCTGGGATTCTAATTGGGCGAGAAATGAAGCTTCAAGCTTGTGTTTATCTGCTTCAAGTAGAGCAAACCGTCTGTTGAATACTCCCCATAACTTCATCTTTTTCTTCTGCAACTGCTAGAGACAGCAGTTTCTCTTCCTCGAGTTCTACTAATGATGCAATCTCGCCAACACTACAACATATAGGGCTTTCTACAGCGGACTTATTACAGCATTTAAGTGTTAATGCTATTGAAAGTGATCAATAATAGCATTTTTGAAGAAAATGTTGTCTTTGATTAAGTTTAAAATTTACTCTTAGTTATGACAGCGTGCTATATTATTCACGGCATTTTAGAAACGCTATTATATTCATAAATAAACAAATAGATATGGACAAAAAAGAAAATTCTAAGTAAAAAATTCAAATCCATCAAAACCCTTTAACTTCTCCCCCGTTCCAAAACCCCTCCTTCACGAAATCTATCCCTAATCTCCCTTCCTCCGCGCCTCGCGAAGCCCCGACCCGTCGTCAAAAGAAACGCCACTTCTCCTCCTCGCGCCCCGTTGCCCTACCCGCCGTCGCCCAACGCCCCCTTCTCCTCCCCGTCCCCGAAGCCCCACCACGTCGTCACGGTTCCGGAACGCCCCCTTCTCCTCCCCGCTATCTCCCACACGCTAGCCGATTCCAGGTAATTTTATTTGCTGAATCGATCGACGTTAGGGTTCGTCTTCCTTATTTAATTCTTCTTCTTCATTTTATACCTCATCTATTACCTCCAAATAGATTTATTAATGTAGATTTTTTTGAATTACGGCCTTTCTTGTTTGATTATGGTCTTCCTTGTTTGATTACGGCTGAAGTATTAATGTAGATTTTTTACCTTCAAAATCAGACCACTAGAAGATTCATCCCCCCCCCCCCCCCCCCCCCCCCCCTTTTTGAAGTAGCATTAGTTAAGAGAGCGATTGAAGTGACAGAAGAAATTGGATCTTGTTCATTGAAGTTTCAATCCCTAACTATTACTAATGAAAAAAGGCTTCACAGTCAAATTCGTAGATCAACTAAAGACAGATTGAACAGTCTTAAAATTGAAAACAAAATCATCACAAAATGCCTCTGTTATAATATTACAACCAAAATAGAATGACATTCAAGGCTGACAATATCGAGTTTCAAAACTTTTAGAATAAGATGTCATAATTCACGGTGGTCTCTGCCATGATCTTTGGCTTCATATTTTGCTCTGTCAAATCGAAGGATGTTGAAATCTGGAGGAAGAGAAGAACTAATATTCAAAATGCAATAGAAATAATAAATAATATAAATTAAATACTTATAAAGAACATGTTCAAAAGTAATATATCAACTACAGCCAGAACAATCACTGAATGCTTTACCATGCTGCAAGTTTGAGTTCATTGATTGAAAAAATTGTGTACTTATGTGCAGATCTTTAAAACATTCCCAAAAATGCATTAGCGCTTCTTGATTATTCACAAAAATTGCAACTTCAATAATTTTCTCCCATCGCTGAAATTTAAGTAATAATTGTAGAAATAGTTTCTGTTTAACACTATGTACATTGATGACATTACTGATTGATTCTTCACATATTCATCAAATTCCTGTTTATAATATAAGTGAATGATTTCTTGTAAAATATTGGACTAAATCAATTAAGATATAAAATCTGTTGTTTGAATTTATTATGTAAGAAGCAATTCATTTATTAACTTTATCGGGAAATGCACGAGCACACACACTTGTTTTAAGCTATTAATTTTTTTGGTCATGTGCTTAATTAACTTGTCCATTAATTAAGTTAGGTGCATATATATTGATTATGGCATATAATCACAGCACTGGTGCAAAGTTCTAATCAATTATAGTTTGATCTACGTTGTTGATGTGTGTATTGCTGGTGTTATCTTGTTGCTTTCTCCTCGGTTGTCATCTCTTTAAGGTCAAAGGAGCTGGTGTGTCATCACAATGAATAAAGATTGGGTTCATCTTAACAAGTAATAAAATCTAACCCCAATTAATATTTTAATATATAATAGATATTAAGATATTACATGTTTTTATGACCACTATTTTATAATTTATAGAAATACAACAGTATATAAAGTGGCAGTTCATTAGTTTGTGGAAATTGCGAAGTCAATTGCTGAGGACCCAAACTGGATTATATGTCCATGTAGAGATTGCCAAAATTTCTGTCGTGGAAATGAGGATATGCTTGTACTTCATTTCCTCAAGCGAGGAATGGATATTACTTACACAAACTGGATTTGGCATGGAGAAGGATTGAATACGAAGAGTTCTACTAAGGAATCTGTATTGCCAGATAGAATAATTGAAGATGCATATGTTGATAATGAGGGTATTCATGAATCTAATGGTAAAGAGGAAGAGGATGACTTAACAAATATGTTGAAGGACGCTAATATTCCTTTATATCCTGGTTGCACTAAATAGAGTAGGTTATCAGCAACAATTATTCTATATAAACATAAATCCATGTATGGTGTTTCTAACAAATGCTTTAATCATCTTTTGGAGATATTGCATGATATGTTACCTGATGAAAATACAATTCCAAAATCTGCACGAGCTGCACAACAATTAATTAAGTCATTTAAACTTGATTGTGAAATCATACATGCATGCGTCAACGATTGTTGCCTATTTAGAGGTGAGTTCAAAGACGATGATGTATGTAGGAAGTGCCATGAGTCACGGTGGAAGAAGGATCATCGGACTAAGGAAATTCTTATTGGAGTGCCGGTTAAGATTTTTTAGGTATTTTCCAATAATTCCAAGGTTTAGAAGAATGTTCCAAACATCAGAACTTGCTGAAAATTTACGGTGGCATCACAATCATAAAAGTGAAGATGATAAAATTAGGTACTATGTTAACTCTTTGGCTTGGAAAACAATTGACAATAAATGGCCATCTTTTGCTGCCGAGCCGCGCAACCTTAGACTTGGTCTGGCTGCAGATGGGTTTAATCCCTTCCGTGGTCTTAGCTCCTCACATAGTTGTTGGCCTGTGATGCTAGTAATATATAATCTTCCACCAGGGTTATGCATGAGAAAGGAACATATTATGTTATCATTGTTGATTTTAGGACCACAACAACCAGGAAATGACATATATATTTATTTATAACCACTGATAGATGACTTGCAGGTTTTATTTGTTGTGGGTGTATAGGCATATGATGCTTTCACCAAAACATTTTTCAACTTGAAAGCAATTTTGATGTGGACAATAAATGACTTTCCAACTTATGGTAACCTGGTTGGGTGTACTACGAAGAGAAAACTAGCAGCCCCATATGTGGTACTAATACTTGTTCTAAATGGTTGAAACATAGTAAAAAAACTGTTTACATGAACCATAGGCAGTTTCTTGGACCAAAACATACATTACGGTTCAAAAGAAGTTGGTTTGATGGGAAACAAGAGCTTGAGGAGCCACCTATCTTAATGGTCGGATCAAGAATTTTGAATGAGATTAAAAATATTGAAAATGATTTTGGGAAGGGGTCAAAAAAAAATAAGAGAAAGTTGCAATCTGTACAGATTTGGAAGAAGAAGTCAATATTTTTTGACTTGCCTTACTGGGAGGTAATATATATAAACCACTTTATTTATCTTATTATCTAGTTTTTTATTTTTTTTGGCAATTAGTTAACATTACGTTTCTTACATATCTCAATTGTTTTCTTTTTGTTCAATTTCAGCATTTAGTATTGCATCATAATTTGGATGTAATGCACATTGAAAAGAACGTGTGTGATAGCATTATTAGTACTTTACTGAATGTGAAGGGAAAGTCAAAGGATGGGATAAATTCACGTATGGATTTGGAAGACATGGGAATTAGACATGACTTACATCCAAAATGGGAAAATGGAAAGAGAACTTATCTGTCACCTGCGCCACACACTCTTTCGAAAAAGGAACAACAACTGTTTTGCAAACGGTTATTTGACCTTAAGGTACCTGATGGTTATAGTTCAAATATTGGGAACTGTATATCAGTGGACGAGTGTAAAATTATTGGCCTCAAGTCTCATGATCATCATGTGTTAATGCAACAATTGTTGCCTGTTGCATTAAGAGGTCTTCTCCCAAAAGGGCCTAGAAACGCTATATTTTGACTATGTGCGTTTTTCAATGCATTATGTCAAAAGGTCATTGACCCGAAGAAAATGTTAAAAAGGGAAGCAGATGTTGTTGAGACTTTGTGCATGTTTGAAAGGTTTTTCGTTCCTGCTTTTTTCAATATTATAATTCATTTGACAATTCATTTGGGGCGAGAAGCCCAATTATGTGGCCTAGTTCAACAAAGATGGATGTATCCCTTTGAAAGTTAACAAATTGATTATGTTGTAATTCTATTTGTACTATGTAGTTTTTATCATAAAATATTAATTTCATTTTCTGTAGACAAATGAAGACATTCAAAGGATACGTTAGGAATTTGGCACGACCTGAAGGTTGTATAGAACAATGCTATTTATTAGATGAGTGCATGCAATTTTTCAGTAAATGCATGAGTCAAGTGGCTGATATGGATAATCGACCAAATAGAAATCAAGATTTCTAGAATGATGCGATACTTGAAGGTCGGCCAATTTCCAAAGGAACATCGATCACTTTGGATTATCAAAGGCTACAAAGTGTTCATCGATGTGTACTGTTTAATATGGCCGAGGTTGAGCCATATTTAGAGTAAGTGTAGTACAAAAAGTAATTTTCAATGATAATGTTTTTACATAAGGTCATGTAACCATTGTTAATTATTTTAGGATACCCTTGAAGAAGTTGAAGCGTTTGGACAAACGTCTGGTCAAAAATGAAACTTTACTTCAAGATAGACATTCTGAAGAATTCTCAGACTGGTTAAAAGAGAAGGTCTAATTACATATATAATCCTTGAATTTTTGGCTTATTATATATTACTGCCTATAATTCTAATAGTGTATCATTGATTATGAATAGATTCACGGGCAGACTCATGGTGTGCCCGCTCATAACATATCCAGAACGTTAACAGGGCGTGCACAAGGTCCATCTGTGCATGCTCTCTCTTATTCTGGGTTTGTTGTGAATGACCATCGCTTTCACATAAAAGATGCATTCAAGTCTATTCAAAATAGTGGTGTTTCCATATGAGGCAACAACTGTTAGTAGATCGAGCTCGAAGGATAAGCACCAAAAGATCAAACCAGTTGTTTATTATGGAGTGATCAAAGATATTATTTTACTGGACTATTTTACTTTTCAGATTCCTATTTTATTTGGTCATTGGGCTAATCCGAAAACTGGTGTCAAAATCGATGAAGGTTTTACTATGGTTAACCTGCACCACGGACAACAATAATTTAAAAATGACCCATTTATTCTAGCGTCACAAGCAAAACAAGTGTTTTATTCTAAGGAAAGTGATTCATCTAATTGGTATGTTGTTCTAAAGGCGCCACCAAGAGGTATTAATGAGTTGGATTTGGATAATGAGAGTGTTTATTCAAGACCATTAGATGTATCCTTACCTGATAAGAATACTGATGATGAGGATAATGAGTATGTTAGAAAGAACTGTGAGGGTATCTATGTGTAATTTTCTATATTGTTTTGTTGCACAACTATTTATATTTTTTATCATAACTTCATAGTGAAACTTATTATAACTGATTCTGCCACAATTTCTATAATCACTCGTTTACTTCATTATCTTTATATTTTTGTTATAGTGATATTTTGCATGTTAAAATTTCTAATTATGATGATGAATCTTTCTAACATGTTCATTTTTTTTATTTTTGACTGTCTATTTAAGTGAGGTGTCTTTCTTTCAAACATTGCTCGAGAAGAGGTAACAACTACTATCAACCATTTATCCACGTATACAATAACATATTTATTATGTATTATTCACTATCATGTTCTTGTTTGGATCATTTGTAGTGCTCAAAACAAAGAAACTGTACATAATGAAGACTATACTTGGCAATGATACACATGATTACCATTTTGTTTATCAAGTGGTTTGATCTCTACACCCAAATTCATACATACTGCAAAATAGCAGAATAAGAATATCGGAGATGATACGGAAAGTGTCAACTGGTTTAGTAACTTGTAAGAAGCCATTTTTTGCAGTGGTTGCATAAAAGATTATAACAAGTTCATCACTAAATGGCTGCATATATTTTTGTAGTAAGAACTTAATTGCTAAATGCTCAAGAAATAATTGCTACCACTTTTATTTCATCATCATCAATGGGTTGTAGTTCTTGTGAACATTCCCAACTTTTATCATATATATCCAGATTACCATTCCAAACCCTCTTATCATTGCCAAGTATAGCCTTCATTATGTACAGTTTCTATGAGGATTCTATGCAAAAGTCAGGTTGTGAAGTCAAAATAGTGAACAATAAGTAGTTGATATTGGTATAAATAAATTTAACCTACAAGTAGCCAAGCATTGCAAGTCACAAGCAACATGAATGAATGATACAAGAGATATACTGTAGTATTTGGCAGATCATATTTGAGTATTTGGTAGGATTAGATGGTCTATATGATAGGAGATACAGGTATATCAGGTATGTGAACTGTATTTCATACACTTCCTATATTATAAGGGTATTTCCCAGTACGAGACACATCTTGTACAATAAATTAGCAGCTTGAGGGTCTCAATAACATAAGTCAGTTTCTCCTCTCTAATTCAATAGTAGCAAAGAAGGATTTTGATGTAAGATCATTGATCGTATCTACATTCCAACTGAAACTAGGCTCTGGAACTTGCAAGTCAGCAAAGATTGTATTTATAATAAAAGTGCAATTTAAATGGTTTGTAAAGTTACTGACTTTATCCTTCAAAATTAATGTACTCACTTGAATTGCTTCTGTGTCAACTGAAGACGTGATGCCCAAGAAGCTTCTGATCTCTGCCAAATCTGTGAATCTACGAAACATTTCATTATTCACAGCAATTTCTTGTAATGTACAAAGAAACTGTACATAATGAAGACTATACTTGGCAATGATACACATGATTATCATTTTGTTTATCGGTTCTGTTTGTATTTTTTTTATACTGCACTTATATGTTGAGTGTACTTAATCGTACTGGAGATTGATTGCACAATCCTTATGTTAAGTCAATCTTGGCTTTCTCTGCAGGAACAATAAATTAGTTCAGTGCATGGTCAAAGAAGCGCATGGAATAGAATGTAGCTACAACTTTATCCAGTAATATTAAGATGGTTGCTCTCTATATACTGGTGTATTCAAAATATTTATACTGCCTGGTTCTATAATCAACGTAGAAATATGTAGAAATATGAATATTTTATTTTAGGAGTTGGGATGAATATTGACTTTGAAGAGGGAGATTTTTGTTCTGGCTCGTATGGGTTTTGAGCTGCACATAACTGACAGAATGTGCTTTAGAAGTTGCTCTATATAGCTTTCGAAACTCTTATTCTGAGTTGACGAATCTGTTAACGTATTGGTTCTTATACTGCTGAATCTTTGTGCTTTGCATGTGCTAATTTTATCTTGTTACAATTTTTTTATATAAAAATATTGGTGTTTTGGAAACTGAGGATTTTATGTACAACTGTATCGACCTTGAGCTTTACAACATTGATCATGGATGCTGGAGAACAACATTGACTGAACTATCAGCAAATTGATATATTCTGGAAAATTTTCAAAACTTTTCTATGCATCTGTAGATTTTTTTTTTGCATACAGGTCAAAATAAATAGCGTTTTTAAAACGCTGGGAAAAAAAAACACCACTCTTACAAACGATAGCGTTTCCGAAACGTTATTAAAGGCATAGCGTTTGGAAAACACTATAAATACGATAGCGTTTCGACAAACGCTATGGTATTTATAGCGTTTTCAAAACGCTATAAAAACCATAGCGTTTCGACAAACGCAATCGTTTATATAGCGTTTTCGAAATGCTATAAATACGATAGCGTTTTCGAAACGCTGTGCTTTTTATAGCTTCTCACGGAAACGCTATATACATTTCATATCGTGGGTATTGACAACGTTTGTAAAATGCTGTCATATATCTTTAATAGCATTTACAAAATACTATCAAATGGCATATATGTTGTTGTGGATATAATTTTGCTCAAGCAAATCAATTTCTTTCTGAAATGATTTTAGCTTCTTATCAGTGTCTTCCACAAACTGAACAAGTTGTTTGTTTTGGTTCTGGCTTGACTTCTCGGATTCTAATTTGGCCAGATATGAAGCTTCAAGCTTGCACTTCGCTTCCTCAAGTAGAGCTAAGAGTCGTTGAAGCTCTTCTATTTTCTGCTCTTTATCCTCCAATGTTTGTCGAAACTCCTCTTTCCTTCTTCCAAGCCCTTTTCAGCCTCCATCTTAGCAAGCAAGGAATCCTCCAGATCCTTTCTGATCATTATGTTTTCTTCACAACGATTATTCAATTCAACCTCCAATTCAAGTTTCATATCCTCTATCCGCTCCACGACCAACTTTGACTGCTCTAGTTCAAACTCGACCTTGCTAAGTTGACTGCTTCTTTGATCAAGATCTAAATTTGCTTGGTCAAGGGCAGCAACAGCTTTTCTCAAGTCTTCCAATAACACATTTTCCTTGCAAGCAGCTTAGATCTTTTAAGTGCTGGAAGTTTCTAGATGATTCTTCAAGCATCTCTTTATACGAGTCGACCTCCTTCTTCAACATAAGATATTCCTGCTTAATGCATTCTGAATACTCAGAGCTTGCTTGTAACGAACCTATAGTTTCTCGCTCTCTGACAATCTCAGCTTGGGCTTCACAAAGTGCACGATTCTTCATTTCTAATTGCTCTACCAGAATGCAACCTCTTCTTTTAGCTTCAGCCATGTACTGTTCTGATTTTTGTTTGAAGTCCTCAAGAATTGTGCATGACTCAAAACACTTTTGATTTCAATATCATAAGAATGACAGACAGCTCTTCATTCTCCAACTTCTGCTGGATCAATAACGAATGACAACCTTCAATTTCAACCTGCAGATCCTTAACCTGTTTATCTTTGTTACTTGGATTGAGCAAACACTCCTCCAACTCCTCGCTAAGTTTTTTCATCTCCCTTCCCCATTCTACCTCCCTAGCTTTAACACTGTCGCTGCAACCTCTGTGTGTCTGCTCCAAATCTTTAAACTTTTGTCGTAATGTCTTGAAAGAAGCAGTAGCATCTACACCATCAATTTCAGCTTTGCGAAGAACCCTCAGAGACGCGTGCAATTCCTCATTCTCCTGTTCTAGGTGTGTCGTTCTGAAACCCAGCTCTTTAACAAGTGTGGATTTGGTAGACAGAGAGTTTCTAAGCCCCGCAATCTCCCCGTCTCTCTTTGCTGTCATTGTGTTGATGTTCATTCTAACATCCTCATATTCCCCCACCACATTCTCATACAATGCTTTCGATTCAGACACTTGCATCTCTGCAATTTTTCTCCGACTCTCTTCGCGCGATAGAAACTGATTACACATCTGTAACTGTGACTGAAGCTCCCCGACAATCCTAGTTTGCAAATCTAAACTAGTCTGAAGAGACGAAACCTTTTCAATCAAACTGGCTTTCTCCATCGCCCATTCCTTCCTAAAACCCGGGAACTTCTCCTGGGTCTTATCATGAGCTTCTTCGAGATGTGTAAACTGCTCCATCTTCCACTTCAGCTGGTTTTCCAACTTCCCTTTCTCGTTCTCCAACATAACAATCATATCTTCTCTCCTCTTCACTTCTTTAGCTTCCTTTGCTCTCTTCTCTGCATCAGCACATTTCATCTCAGACGTCAACAAAAGCCCTTTAACCTTCTCAATCTCACGCTTATAATCACAAATCACCCTATCGTGCTCCTCCCCTTTTCCACTAATTTCATCCATAGCCGCAATAAGCTTTTTCTTCTCACCTTCCAACTTCCTCACCCTCTCCCCGAAGCTAGTCCTCAGATTCTCATGGGCAAAGCTCAGATGCTTCAAAGCTGCCTCCTTTTCAGCAAACTTCGCTCCCAGCTCTTCATTAATTTGTTTCGCAACCGAGATCTCCTCATCCTTCGCATCCATCTCTTTTGCCTGCCTCCCGATCACTGCTTTCGCTTCTTGAAGCTTGACAATCTGCTCATCGTGGGCCCGCTTCAAACCCGCTTCAAACGATCAGAAAGCGCAGATTTAGCCCGGCATTCAGCAGTCACTGCCTTCATTGCTGACCTCATCTCCTCCAACTCTTTGTACATTGGCTCCATTTCTCGATCTGGATATTGACAGGCAGTAGGAATTTTGACAAACACTTTCAGGGCATTCAACAAACAGTTCACAGTGCTATATCTATATGATTGAAAAGTAGTAACAGAACAACAAATTGAAAGGTAACAAGATGGTATATGAAGCATTAAACAAATGGGTTGAAGGGAACGATTAGCACTTGTAATTAAAAATCGACGATGTTCGTATTATGGGTTTGATCCAAACTGACCTGGAAATGGAAAGAGGAACGAGAAATGGGTGAGCATTCAATGAAGAACAGAGAGAGAGAGAGAGAGAGAGAGAGAGAGTTTGAGATATGAGAGAAGGAGGAAGAGAGAGATCCTGGATTTTGGGCGGCTTCTGGGATTTTGAATTTTTCTTTTCAAGATTTATAGAGATTTGTGGAGACAGGTGCAGTGTGCACTGTTAGGGGATTAGGATAGTGTCCTTTTGGGAAGGGATTGTAGCTCTTGGATGCAAAAGGGCACGCATCATAAAGCGATGTGCCATACGATTTCTTTCCGAGATTTGTGGGCTGAATTGCAGTGAGTGAAATTTTCAAGGCATACACGTTTTGGTTGAGGAGCATTCATTCGGCCGTGGAATGATGATGTAGTGGTGATTTGTGAAATGGAGGATCAGGTAGGGAAACCTAAGGACACGAGTTCCAGCGATATCCTGCTTACCTTTTTGTCTCGTGTAGTTAGTTGGTCATTGTACTAGTCATCTTGTTTTGAATGTTTCTGTTCGGCCTCTTTTGTTGGGGTTGCTGCTAGGGCCTTCGTCATTGTATTATGATGTAATTGTTTGTATGATTCCTTTCCAACAAGCTAAATTTGAATAATTTCTTTGTATTCAATCTTTGATACGTGTACTACTTAAGAGCTGAGTTATTTCTACAGGACAATACCACGAGACTTCCTCGAACTGGATCGCTTAGCCTCAATGAAGTCAAAACACTAGATAGGTTTATGTTGAATTCAAACCTAGCCACTTTGTACATTAGTAAGCTTAACACGGAACTACAGGGTTGACTCCCAAATAAACATGAGACACAGGAGTTGAAGAGTTAAAACAAAGATGCTAAAAGATCATTTCCAAACAAGAGAGAGCTCCACATAATACAGAAGAAATTGACGGCATTCTTTACTGGTACAAACTTGCAGAGCTACATACATTTAAGATTGGGCAGTTTGTCACAAGCATAATGTCGATTCTTTTGGTGAGGCTATCATTTGTTC
This sequence comes from Hemerocallis citrina, assembly GCA_017893485.1. Lineage (NCBI taxonomy): Eukaryota > Viridiplantae > Streptophyta > Magnoliopsida > Asparagales > Asphodelaceae > Hemerocallis > Hemerocallis citrina. Next base: position 37,709,590 of record CM030364.1, read on the forward strand.
AAAAGATATCTGGTAGTCCCCCTGGGTAGATCACAACGAATTCCATACACTCGCATTTCTGAAAGCAATTGATAGAACATAGAGGTAGCTGATAAACACAAACTACAATGTTGTTGTCATCTCTCTTGCCTTAAAAAAAGACAGCTGAGATATACAAAAAATTAATTAACTATATCGCATATTTATATACAAGATCTACCAATTCTTGCGAGCAAAATTTCCATATTGTTTAACAAACAAACTCAACACCTCTTCATCTTATCTTCTCAGTTAAACGGCCAAAATTGTTGTCCTCAATGCTATTGCTCAATGACCACCGCTCAATAGAAATCCAGTACTCCATATACAGTAATTGGTGGATCAATAATAACCCGTGTCGCTTTACCCTCTGAATGGAGCTGAGGCAGTGCATTTGCCTCTTTAGGTGGAGTGCCTGCTGCAGTCCATATAGTGGAATGAGGCCACTCATTTTTCGAGGTTACCGTCTCACCATTAACAGACCCAAGCCGGGCTTCTAGGGCAGCCATTTTCTCGGAGAAGAATAAAGCAGTAAGATCAACAGGGACATTTTGTTGGTGGTAGATGGCATAGCTAGCTAGCGCTGTGACACCATGGCTTCTTTTGTGAGCCAGAGTGACGTGAGCTTTTAGAAGGTTGTCCAGCAAGCGCTTGTCTTGAAGAAATTCTTTGGTTTTGGGATCCATACTAGACAGCTGTTGAAAATTAAGCCATAATCATGTCAAGAAAGGTACTCTAATATGATGTGCAATGAATTATACACAAAATCAAGCATTTTCCATTATGTTGATAGGGTGGGTGGAACTTGATGAAGCAAGGATAAGGGGTACCAGTTGCAGGTAAGCTGATACACGATATTGTATTTTCATATTATTATCGTTATTATTATTATTTTCTCGTGTTTTAAGGATTTCGGAGTTGGGGCACATAGAATACCTTACAATCAGGGGCGAAGCCAGATCAATTTTACCAGGAGGGCCAAGAAAAAATTATATAACTATATGTAAAAATATAGATATTTTTTCATAATTTTTTGGGGGCAAACAATAAAACTTGTTTTTAGAGGGGTCAAATTATAATTTTTGGAAGAGTTTCTAAAATTTTCAATAGAATGAAGGGGGATTTTGAAAATTCCGGGGGGGGGGGGGGGGGGGGGGGCTTCCCGGGCCCCTCACTAAGCTCCGCCACTACTTACAATTATATGCTAAAACTGTGAATCTTATGGCCAAGCATATGTACGCCAAGGCATGTTCTTTGCCCTCCTACTTAGTTGACCAATAATTCCCACACGAGGCTGCATGTTTTTCATATGGGAAGCTATGGCTAAATGCCAAAAAAAGAAAATTTGAATATTTGTGTCTGATGGTTATAAATATGAAGATTTTAGGTTTGTGTTCTGTATTCTAGCAAAACTATAAACTTGAAACTACACTAGGCTCGAGAGTATACTCCAACGAATGTTTCTGAAAAATTGCAAAAATATATTAAAATAAGGAAAATTATTTCAAAGCCCAAAGCTAGAGTTTGATTTATTTTTAAACGCAATGAGTTTCATAAATACTTAAAAACCCAGTTCTATAAAACTTATTATTTTTAGACCTAGTTCTCCTTTTTAATTAAATTATTTATTGACTTAAATATTTCTTTTTTGTATTTCCTATATTATCTTTTATATTATCTTTTCTAAAACGTAAAGGAGTTTTTTTTCTTCTTCCATTTTCTTTCTCACAAAATAAAGAGATCTAAAATCATCAACCCGGACAGAAATGGTAGACTGAGGCAAACAAGAAAAAAAACGGTGGTAATGGAGGTACATCAAATTCCATGATCCATCCACAAAATAATCTCATTCTCTTTCTCCTTGCTTTTATTTATTTATTTAGGAGGATAAATCATGGTGTTTGATGGAGTACATGAAACCCTAATTATATACCTTCACTCCCCCTTGCATCAATTTTCTAGTAAGACTTGATTCCATCTTTGTTTTCTTGAGTAATTTGGATCTCTTTACTTTTTGGATTTTTAAAATTAATATTAATTCTCATAGAAATTTTCTTGAGTAGAGTATTATTGATGATTCAATTTAACTGAATGGAAATTCTTCCATAACACATGAAAATTTTGTAATTTCATTGTTTCCTTTTCCTGGATTATTCTGTGAAAAAAAAATGCAAGATTTTTTTTTAATAAGTAAAATAATTAATTAAAAAGGAGGTTTGGGTCTAAAAATAATTTACTTTAGGACGTTGGGGCTTTTAGCATTTATGAAACTCTCGGGTATTAAAATAAATCAACCTATAGTTTTGGGCCTTGAAATAATTTTCCCATTAAAATATTGAGAGGTCTCTTGGGTTCCAAGAGTAAGCAAGAGTACGCGCACCCCATATGCACTCAATAGGGGTGCAGCAACCTCCAGATAGGATCCAATATCCATGCTTCCTAGGCGGAACTCGAATTAATGATGGTGGCAGTAGGAAGGTATCTTCAACCTTGACATAGAAAGTTTTTTTTACCTTGTTCAAGAGTGTCTTGATGTCCCCCACAGGTAAAGTGACAGCAGCAAAAACAATGTTTCCAAACTTTCTCTTTTCAGTATCCGGAGTTCTTTGCTCGCCTTTTGCAACCTCCTTCAGCTGCTCCAGTACTTGTTGGACAGCTGAATCAAATGGAACCTAGAAGTTAAACACCAAGTTAGAATCAGCAGATTGCACAATAAAGCAATGGATGGTGTTAACTAGTCTTTCACTGTTATAAACTGAAAATTAGGAAATGCTGACTACCATAAGTTGACTTTAGCTGAGGTCTAAACCACCAAAGCACCATTTGTTGGTGATTTCATTTGCACGCTTACAGCAATGAGCCAACGAGAAGCAGATTTCATGCAAATTGATCATATGTGAAACAACCGAAAAAGCACGGACACCGGCACGCCAACATGGACACAATGCAACGCAACACACTGATACAACTTTTGTGTGTGAAAAACTACCCTAAAATATCAAGTCTCGTATTGGTTCGGGCGTCCGACATGGATACCAAATAGAAGCGTCCGTACAACATAAAATCAACAGAAGTAGTTACCAAATCGTGATTTTTTTTACTGTTTTCCCAACTTGTTGGATTAGCTTCAGCAGTGACAAATTTACCAAATTACATATTTCCCAGATAGCATACGAGATGGTTCTTCACGGAAAATCAAAATGGTTAATTGGATTCTACAATAACAACACTTGAACCCTGTAATGCTGAAAGTTCCCTATTAATACCAAATAATATTATGATATATAACACAACTATATTGGATCGATATTTTGCCTATCTGAACTTCTGCTATTACCGACAAATAACTGGTGGAAACCGAGGTTTTGACACATGTCTTGCATCCTTAGAATTCATAAAGATGCAATATATAAAACTTATAGGCAATATGTGCAGAGCAAACATGCATGGTGATGGGTTGTATGCTATACCATCTCTGAAGGCCATAGATCATAGCTGGTTCATGAACTGGGTCAAGTAACGTCAAAAGAAACTCTAGTTTGGAACCACATATACAACCCCCTCCCCCCCCCCCCCGCCCAAACATTCAGGCAGGCTGCTGAGCTGCCATTCGTGCAGCGTGCTCCAAATTTTCATTCGGTCATTGAAGATTTAACCAATTATTAAGAAAATCTCCAATCTGTTTTTCTTTCTTTACAGAAGAAGGGCTCAGCCTTCTGTAATACTGTTAGCCCATATTATGCTAATGTTCCGATTGAAGGCCACCCCATCTTATGCTATCAATCACTTTGATGGGATTTATTCCTTCTTAGTAATACTGCTAGCCATGAGGTGGTTGGGAAATGGCAAATGAATTTGGTAGCAAAATCATTTAGTTATTATTACTATTATTACTTTTAATGTTTTGGTGGGAGATGGTATTCTAATAGGGCATATATAGCTACAATGAAAAACTTCTATTAATTAAAGGATGGGGTAAATGATATTATATTAGGGGGGAGTTCTGAATTATTGTCTGTACCACTGTGAGCCTTTTTCATTGCTTTTTAAATGGTGGTGTTGGAGATGGAAGAGGTGGAGGGAAAGAAGAAGAGGGGCATTAGTAGGTTTGTGCATTAAACAAAGGAATAGACTTCTAGGGGCTCAATTTGTTACTTGGGAAACCATAGGGTTTCAATTAAAAAAAATTAGGCATGAACCCTTAGGCGGTTTTCTGTTTTCTGTTTTTTTTTCCCTTCTGTAAGAAATTGAAATTGATGAAATACTCAACTTTATGGCAAAGTGGAAGTTACAACTTTCAGAATAAACTATACAAAAGACTACTTATTTCCTAGATGGGAATAACTGAAAATTGTAGTGCCAAGAAATAAAATACATCATGAAAAGTTTCTTATAAGACTAAATTAATTACTAAGATTAAAGAGAACACTGAAAATTTACTGACCTGTATAGAGTTAAGGTAATCAGCATTCCCAGACATAACTGTCCGCAGCCGTTTCTCCCATGCAGCCCATTCATTTCTATAAGTGCCTTTAGAAGGTTCCAACCTATATTGTTGTCGTTTCATAAGAAATATGTCAGTTATACCAAATGACATTAAGTGTCGAGAAATATAGGCCAAACAATCAGTTGGACTAATTTGTTGCCCAATCCATGGAAGAACTGCAAACACAGTAAGATATCTGCTAGTGAAAAATGACAAAATGGGCTGGATTTTTATGGACAAAAAAGAACAATCATTGTAATCCATGTTCCTGCCAATTAGTAATTTCTGTGTATCTTCTATATTTTGATTATTTATAAATTCTTCTGGTGTTAAATTCGCTTTGGATTTTATATTAAAGTGTTTTCTAATCGAAAATTACATTTATTTCGAATAATAGTGTATTCTAACTTCATTTCTATTTCTTAATTGATCGACTATTTATATTTGAGGCCAAATCAAATGTATTATTACTATCCGAATTATTTTTATAAATTTGTTAAACTCAAATCCTATGTTGATATTTATATTATTATCATTATTGCCTTTGGTTGTTTATTTATTAAAGATTTATTATTTTGCTTTCAACTCAATTTTCGTCTCCCAATCTATTTAATATAATTCTTCTACTGCAGATTTTGTTGTTCTCCCTATTCAAATTTTTGCTTATTGATGTTCCCAAAATTTATCTAAGTTTTAATCATATTTTTATTGGTTATTTTAATTTTCCTAATGGATTTTAACCCAAAAACCCAAACTCTTTTTGCTTATTGGATCCTACCTTATTACCCAATAACCCTATACTATATAACCGTACACCCTAACCCTAGCTAAACCCTACCCTAATCTACTGTTCTACTCCCCAGCCACCAAACCCTCTCCCGTTCTCTCATCCCCTACCTCCGAAACCCGTCCCTGTGCTCCCTGCCGCCTTCGTCCATTTCGTCGACCTCCTGCACCTCGCCCTGCTCCTCCTTCCCCATCGCCCTCTAGCTTCGCCCTCGGCTGTCTCCGCACCCTCCTCATCCTCTTCGACCTCCCATCCACCCACCACTTCACCTACATCCCGTCTTCGTCCTCCCGTCGAGCTACCCACGACGCTGCACCGTGCACCTTCCGATCACCCTCTTCAGCCTCGCCCTCACCGCATCCTCCACTTGCACCACCGTCACCATTAGCCATCACCTCACCACCTTCCCCTCGCCGCTTCCCACCTTCCTCTGTTTTCTCCCCGAAAACAGAGCACCCACCATTATCGAGCCGCCTGATCCTCCACCACCCCGTCGTCATCGAGCCCCTGAGCACCGCCCTGAGACTCCTCGTCATCAACCCAACAGCCACCGCAACCCATCATCGCCTTCGCTTGCCATTACTTCTGAACCCGCTCGAACTCTGTCGTCGCCTCATCCCTGCCACAGCCACCCGCCGTCGAGCCGCGCTTGCCGCAATCACCGCAGCCCCGACGCTCCTCGCCGTCAGCCTCGCCCAACGCCGCCACAAGCCAAAGCCACTGCCAGTTGTTGTTCGATCAAGAAGTTGGATCATTCAAATCTTGGCCGCCCGATCCCCATCGCGATCGTAATCATTAGAGCAATCCTGGCCGTCTGATCTACTTGATCTCATCAGATTAATATCAGATCAGGTAAATCAGCAATCTCAGCCGTCCGTTTGATCTGATCGTGATCATCATCATCACCATCATCAGAGCGATCCCAGCCACCAGATCTCTGACCAGGCCCATCATCCCCATCAAATCTTTGATCATCGCTCGCGATCTCAGCCGTTCGATCATCTTGATCTTGATCGTCATCAAGATCCGTGCCAGATCTGATCCATCCGATCTAGATCGTCGATCAATGTCATCATCCAATCAAGGCAAGTACTTGTATGAATATTTTTGTTCCTCGTACAAGCATAAATACCGCTGCTGTACAAGCATAAATACAAGCATAAATACCGCTGCATAAATATTTTAGGTCCATAATAAATGATAATTATAATACATTTCATGCAAAAATATCCTTGTTTACTACTGTCCTGTTTTTGTTTGATGTTTTCAACCCTGATAATGTCAGAATCTTGATTTGAGTTCTAAATATAAATGTAGCCCCAGATGTCTAGTTTACAACCCTTTTGACGAAATCGAATTCTGAATTATATTTTTCGAGTTATGGCTGTTTTAGTGCTGCTGAGTCTGGAATTCCAAATTCACAAATTTGCTGTATCATCTTGTATTCCAATTTAATTTGAAAATGCTATCTATAATATTATGACATGAAATTTAATATGCTGAGACTAGACATACTAGAGAATCTTCCCTAATTTTTCTGGATTTATTTATCGTGTTTTCAGACCAGTTTTATGGTTATAAATACAACTTTGAGAATTCTAGCTGAACATGAAATTTGTGTAGATTGTTGTATTGACACCAGTTGCTGCAACTATTATGTATCTTGTTTATATGCGCTGGAACCGGCATAGTCTAGTTTCTAAATTTTCTGACGGATCCAGATTTGCCTTCTTGTAGCAACAGAAATCTCAGTTTTGGTGCAACAACGTCCTGCTGTCCAGAATTAAAATTCTTGTCATTTTTGATAATTATATAATTTGTTTTGACACTCGAATATGCTTTCTACCTAGCCTGGACTTGTTCCCTGTTTTCTACCACATTTTCCCGTCCTGTTTGCACACTTTCATGCCTGTTTGATAATAATAATAATTAATCAAGCCGGAAATTAAGGGAAAAGACCTAGTAGTGGGGTATATAGGAGGTTGTACTTAGATGGGGCCTCGTGTTTTCCATGATTTTAAGCTAAATGGAACTAAGTGTCATGTCATGGGTGACGGGGGCCACCTCTAGTGCCTGCGGGGGTTACCTTTAGTGCCCATTATATGATTACATAATATGTGTTTGCAATCAGATGAAACTAAGTGTCACGTAGAACTAAGTGCCATGTCAGGAATTGACGGGGTCCACCTCTAGTGCCTGCGGAGGTTACCTCTAGTGCCCATGGTTTGATTACATGCTCGTATTTTCCTGCAAGACCTAAGTACTTGACCCTGTATAATCTACCAGTAGGCCTAAACGTAACTTGTTTGTATGTAGCACCCATGTGGTAAATAATTGGGACGCATAAAGTGCTACATTAGATAGGTTTAAACAACAGACTTAAGTATAACATGTTCACTTGCACATTCTTGTTACCCGTTCCTGTTACTTGTTACATGTTACATGTCATTTGTTCCTTGATACTCGTTACCAATTACATGTTCACTTGTTACTTGACACTTGATACAAATTACATGCTTACTTGTTACCTGATCTTGTTGATTCGTTTTAGTTGCTAGCTAGTCTCTTGAACTTCATTACTGGTAGCATCCCTATCATGTCATGTTGGATACTCTTGATTCCAAATCTTGTTTCATACTTTCTTGTACTTGTTCTCATACCCGTTGCTTGTACTACTTGCGGCCCTTAACTTGCGCTAACGGGCGTCTGTCTCTTGTTTCTCTAATTTTCTTCCACATGATAAAATACAGGTTTTGGAGATCAATTGCCTGCAGGAGTTGGTGAGAAAACATTTTAGGCTTCGCATTGGAAATCCTGCATTAGTTATTTGTGCTTGAGTTTATTTAATTCTTATTGCTACTTGAACTTGTAACGGGCTTGTTGTCCCGAAGTTTTACTTTTGATCCAGATCTTGTATTTATTTGAGGAATTTATATTTGTTTCAAATAATTTCTGTTGATTAATAATTTGTTTCATGCATGCGTGGTTGTATATATTCTGTTATATTTCCAGTTATGTTGTTGAGTCGATCCTACAGCTTATGAATGATGAAAATCATTCGCTGGACTTTGTCACGCGCTCGTATTCCGTATTCTTTTGGGAAGCAGGACGTGACAATCATCGTATCCAGATTTTTAACATGAATATGATCCATTAGTCTCAGATACACTGATTTAGCCTAAAAGGTGGTGCTTGCATCAGATCCAAAATGGACTAAGAAAACACCAAACCAAATTATGTAGAATCTGACCGGAAGCATCAAATTGGAGGGTACTGACCCACAAATGATCAATAACAACCTACAATATTGATTTGTATTATAATGTCTAATGAAAAGTAATGGTAATAATAGAACCGATTTGAGATAAGTTTGGCTAGCAAGTTTAGTGGAGAGACTTCAAACATCACGAAGGTTCACAAGAGCAAACTGATAACCTGCTAAAGTAAATTGAGATGCTCTAATAATTAACATGGATAAAGGACGTTTACTAAATGGGGTCCTGTTCCTCTTCCACCGAGAAAAAACAAAAGAATGTCTTCAAATCATAGTTCAGGTAGAAGTTTATCTAGAAAAGAGTTCAGCCCTCTCCACTCAACTCTACCGAGGGCCACCTCTTGCTCAATAGCACAAAAAAAAAAGAGAAAAACACCTATGAGATGGTATTCTCTTTCTGGAACCTTGTCAATAATAATGCACAATACTATAATAAAGTTTCACATATCTTACAGAAGGCATTATAATGAATGGTTTAATCAGAATAAATAGCCTCTATAAATGAAAAGTTACTTAATAACAACATGATAAAGAGCTACATCAATTTCAGAAACTTCAAGAGCTTATACCTTCCATGCTTGCCGCTGTGAAGCCTAAAAAGATTAATGCCTTCCTCTAATATAGACTTCACTGAATCCGGTAACGGTTTCCTAGAACAACAAAACACATAATTTCAGCTACTGGTATTATTTGAGTAACAGTAGCACATTCGATGACATGATCTAGTAATCTTTGATAAACACATGTTTAGCAACAACAAAAAATCTTTGATAAAAACTTGAATGTGTAATGTTGACTGAAATTAATGTAAGATTAAAACCCACACTTCATTATAATAAAAAGTGAGAGACAAAGGCTGCACTGTGATCCACAGGTCATAAAGAGTACATATTAAAGCATGCCAAACCCGAGAAAAAGTTAAACCAAAAGAGAAAAGATAAAAACGTATCTATTTCTATTCTAGGCAAGAACAAGTTGATAGCGCCTTTTCATGTCTCCATGTCGCTACATGATAAGACATGGGGTACAAAAGAAAAGGGGTTTGAGCATTCCCTCACCCAGTGGGGTACAAACAACAAGCTATTAACTCAGTGGTAAGGTGGGCCCCTAACAATGTATCATCATGTGATTCATGCCTACGCTAAGAAAACTTTTAGCTGTATGGATAGTTATAAACATGCTCACCAACCAACAGAGGTGAGAAAGTAACTGCTTGTCATGGGGGAGTTCAACTTCCATTTCTGATTCAAAAATTACTGACTCAAATCACAAAACATAACAGATATGACAGTAATTTCCAGAAAGAAACCTTTAAAATTAATGAAGTGTTTTACTATCAATCAATAATTAAGTATAAGTGTATAACTGTATAAGCAAGGATGTCAAATCCATCATAGGATATCAACAATTAAGAATTCAAACTCTCTTGACAGTCAGTGTGAGAAATGCTCTTATTTAAAAAGTGACAAAAGGAAACTACACGATCCAAATCTCATTTTAAAATCAAAGATTCAAGTCAGATTTTGGAGAGAAAAATAATTAAAACGCAATTTGTATCTTTGTTTGTGCATCGGACAGGACTTCTGTTGCCTCGCATCTGACATGTTTCAAAACCATCTCCGTTGCGAGCCCAAATATTTGCTTATGATCTAATAAGACTTCTTTTCACATCATCTCC
>CM030364.1:37723304-37765537 GCA_017893485.1 Hemerocallis citrina
AATTTGCAACTATCTTGGATTGGTCCACTTACAAAAAATAAGTGGTTCAACTAGCTATACCTCTATTTTTCCCTTTATAAATTGGGTTTTTTCCACACAGGTTCCTAACAAATATTGAAATTCCATATTAGTCACCCACAATTTGGTATTTCCATATTAGTCCCTTCATCAAATTCAAAAGTGATAAAAAGCGATCAAGTTGAGTTTCAAATGCAACATTATGAAAATTCTTATCCGTTGAACCAATTTCCGAGAAAAGACTCAAGTAGAATAGTTTAGGAGAGAATAAGGGTGTGTTTGGCCTAGCTTTTTTTAGCGTTAAAGCTACTTCAGAAGGAGAAGCTCGAAAGTACAGCTTTGAAATTAAAAGCTGAAGCTGTTTGGATAGTCAGCTTTTTTTTTAACTTTAAAGCTACTTTTAAGCTAGAAGTTGTTTGGCATAAGATATCAATTAAAAGCTACTTTTATACATTAAAAAATCATTAAAAAAATTACTCTCAACAAATTTGTTAGTTCAGAACAAACAAACAGAAAAAAATCCCAAATCAAATCCCTAATCCCTAATCATCTTCACCTAAACCCTAATCATCTTCTACCACTCTGGCCGCACGGACCGCCGCATCGTCGGCGTCGTCGAGGTCATCAAGACCTGGTTCAAATCTCAAAGTGGACGAGGAGGTGGAGGGGCGGTGGATGTGAGGTCGGTTGGGGAGATGAGGAGAATGGTGAACCTGAGGGAGATTAAGGAGGAAGGGAACGAGGGGGTGATGAAGGGGTTCGTGCTTTTGAAGCAGCCGAGGTTGTCAATGGTGCCAGTGGAGGAGAGGGTTTGGCAGAGTTTGTGAGATGGGCAGTGGGTATGCTGAGGAGGATGAGGAGGAAGAAGGGGATGGTGGATAAAAAAAGAGAATGTGTAGAAAAAAAGAGAAAAGGAGAAGCTAGAAGCTAGAAGTAGATCTGGAGGGCTTTTTTTAGAGCTCCTTTTCTTCATAAAAAAAGCTACTTCTCTTTTTGTAGAGCTTTTCAAAATATACGTTTGGCCCATCTTCTCCTTCTAAAGGAGAAGCTAAGCTAATTTTAAGCTGGGCCAAACACTACCTAAGGTTGCAAGGATAGAAAGATTATTTTGAGCAAATGAGACGCTTCTATTTAAGATTTTTTCACTAAAATAGGTTCAATATATCAGAATTTTAAAGATGCTGCAATTAAGGCTCTGAATAAACACTTTTGAGTTGAACAAAGGACTAAATATGGAAATAGCAATTTGTAAGGGACCAATATGGAATTTCAATATTTGTTGGGGACCTGTATGGAAAAAAACCCTTTAAAATTTTGCATGGACCAATAATGTGAGGTAGTTGCAAATAGAGTTGCTATCATTTCTCTATAATTTGGAAACAACATTAAAGCTTTGAACTTTAAGAATAATCAAAGATGTTTGCCAAATGCCTGATGCTCAACCATTACATAGGTACTAGTAATATACACGTGCGATGCACGTATTAATTTTTTAAAAAATTTAAAGTCAGAACTCTGATTTACACGTGCGATGCATGTCTTAATAAATATGATTATATATTTTTAAAAGTTAATGTGGAGACTATAATGAGAGAGTTGGAGTTGCACATATGTTGCAGGTAAGTAGGTAGATTTACAACTCCAACTCTTCCATTATAATAGTTTACAACTCCAACTCTTCCATTATAATACTTATTATATATTATATTATAGATAGATAGATAAATAGATAGTAATTTACACGTGTGATGCACATTTAATATATATTAAAAAAATAAAGTAAAAAATCTGATGTAGCGAGGACTCGAACTTGAGACCTCCTTCATATTAGTTGTGCACATGCAATACACGCGTTGGTAGATTTACAAATATACAAATGACACCAAGGCCTTCTCCTATTATAATATTAGAGATATTAGATAGGTAACTGGAGTATAGACTCCAAGTAAAGGTAATAGTAAGCAAACCAATGGCACTATTTATCCAAAACCACATAGATATACGCCCAAACCTTCAGATTCAGGAATAATAGGAACAGCAGAGGCTTTTGTGCTCCTACACATGTCTTGAATCTGGAAAATGGAAATAGTTGAAACCCAAAGTAGGATGAAATGAAAATAATGAGACTGTCGTGAGGATTAAGATGACATGGAGACTGGAAAACAAAGGAAGCCATTACCTGTCCCCAAACTTCCTCATTCGGAGCATTTTTGTCGGCTAAGGTTATTGCTTGCGGTTTCTTTCTGCGCTCTTCTGCAACCTTAGGCCAATATCGTCCTGCCAAAAAAAATGACATTGAGGAAAGTAAATCGGGTATCAACCATGTATGTTTCAAAATTTTAAAGGTTGACATTTAAAATTTCTGACATTGTATGTTCATCTTTGTTAGTTACTTCACAATTACTAATAAGCGGATTTAATAATATAGCCCTATTAATGAAGAATTTTCTGATGAAAACATATTTTTAATAGGGTCCATTCTATTATTTATAATCACCACTGTTCCAATACAAAATTTGTGGAATTGTCAAGAGTTTCTAATCCGACTCATGAGATTTGGTCAAACTGTCGAAGAGCAAAATACGAATTCATCAAATTTCAAATCTCAGATTCTAAAGATGCAATCTAACTTTACCTGAGGTACTAAAAAAATGAAAAGAGCTTGACGACATTCTCGTAGTTTCATATAATAAATCCAGATTAAGAAGATCTGATCTCAACTGGTTCTCTCACATTTATCCTCAAATAGAGATATCTCTAGTACCAATTAAATGGGGAGCTGGAAATTGCCAATTCACAGTTGCAATTGTTGTTCAGCAGATTATATCGGACCAAACAATTTCCAGCTAAGGTTATCACTTTAAGCCATTTTCTTCATTTCAAAATTGGATGGGTAAATTTTCTTGGAAGATATAACATGTAATCAATTTTCCTCAACTTCATCTCCATTTAAGACCTACTGCCTCCTACACAAACAGTGCCGTGTACTCCTATTCGTCCATTCCTTCCAAATTAAATTCCCTCTAGCCAACCCTGGGCTATTGTTGTGATGTTTCCTGTCAGGGAGTAATTGAACCACTACTTTGTCAAAGACTGAAGCTGGGCTAAATTTAACTCTGATCCTTGTATGTAGTCGGTGGTTCAAATTTAGGGGAATCTTGTCAATATATATATATATATATATATATATATAGGGTAAAAGGGATATGAGCAACTTGCTCATTTAGTAAATGAGCAATTGATTATGTGGCATGCATGTGATTGGACAATCTTTAAAAGGGTTAGTTGTCCAATGTATCACATGCATGCCACATAATCAACTGCTCATTTACTAAATGAGCAAGTTGCTCATATCCCTTTTACCCATATATATATATATATATATATATATATATATATATATGCACTACTCCTTTGCAAACTACTGAAGCCGTTGTTCTGAACAACTGCTTAGGTTAAATTCGGAACAACGGCTTAGGTTAAACCTAAGCCGTTGTTTTCAACAACGGCTTAAGTGGTTTGTATACCCGTTTGCATGGGACCCGTTTGCAATGGAGCATTGCTCTCTCTCTCTCTCTCTCTCTCTATATATATATATATATATATATAGGAAAGTCTTCTGTTGTGCACCACCTATGGTGCACACAGCGTGTACACTCGACCTTCCTGCCTTCGTATCGACGATCCGAACCGTTCACATTGATCTACACATCCAAATTAGTCTAAAGATGTAAAATTAAATTATTTAAAATTCATTTGCCCATCCATCATATGACTATAAAAAACAATGATTTTCAGCCATACAATTTTGTAACACTTCAATAGATGGGCAAATGAATTTCAAATGATTTGATTTTACATATTTAGACTAATTTAGATGTGTAAATCAATGTGAACCGTTCGGATCGTTGATACAAAGACGGGAAGGCCGAGTGCACACGAGTGCACATGGAGGGGTGGTGCACAATGGAAGATTTTTTCTATATATATATACATATATATATATATGGGAAATGCTCCATTGAAAACGTACTGTAGCGTGGAAAACATGAAAACAAACCTAGGGGAAATGCTCCATTGAAAACGTACTGTAGCGTGGAAAACGTGAAAACAAACCTAGGCCGTTGTTAGGAACAACGGCCTAGGTTGTTTTCACGGGTTTTCACAACATTTGCGTTTTCAATGGATCATTTCCCTATATATATATATATATATATATATATATATATATAATTTTCCCTACCCCAACTAGTTGGGAAAAAGGCTTTGTTGTTGTCATATATATATATATACTAGATTTGCCCGTGGCCACGTGCCTACGGCACGTCTTCAGAACGATACAGCATATGAAAAGCCTTGTAAACAGTAAATCAATGATTATGTAGCTGAAGTTTGAATAGTATGACAATAATTAGTTGTAAATAAGAGTCCATGTTTCCATTAGTATATGGTGGAAAATAATTATAAATTGAGGTATAAAAGTCCATGTTTCGACATATATATATAGAGAGAGGAATAAATAATTAAATAAATAAATAAATTGTTTAGGGGGGGAGGGGGAATTTGAATTTGAGTTTGGGGGGGAAACTTTTGGGGGAAAATGTGTTTTGTGAGATTAGATTTGGGCTTTTGATTTTGGGGGGATTGAAGGAGAGACACTTGATAGCTTTCTTTGTGTTTTATTATATAGATATATATAACATTGGTATCGGGTCGGATCGGGTCCTTCACTACCCGGACCCAGACCCGAACCTGTGAGGGTCGGGACCGGTTCCGGGTCTGAGTCCCATTAAAATATTCCTACCCGTTCGGGTAGAAACAGGAGTGTGAGCGGCGAGCGAAGGCGGCAAGTGGAGGATTTAGAATAGAGGAGAGAAAAATAAGGCTTGAGTTTTGAGTTTGGAAGAGGAAAATTTAGAATTGAGGAGGAAGGAGAGGAGGGATGAGGATAGAATATTTATTTTTCTGTTGATTTTTGGATTTTTTTAACAGCCGGGGTCTCTTTTGAGAGGACCCGGGCCAGAAAGTACAACGGGTCCCATTTTAGGACCCAGACCCGGACCCAGATAGGTCGGGTCAGTTCCGGTCCAATGCCGTGTCCGGGTCGGATCTGGGTTTCAGGTATTTATACCAATGATATATATATATATATATATATATAGGGGAAAAGGGGTATGAGCAATTTGCTCATTTAGTAAATGAGCAAGTGATGAGGTGGCATGCATGTGATTGAAAAATCCTAAAAGTGGTTAGATACTTAATGTATCACATGCATGCCACCTCATCATTTGCTCATTTATTAAATGAACAAGTTGCTCATATCCCTTTTACTCATATATATATATATATATATATATATATATATTGATCCTCCCTTGTGCACTCGGCCTTCAGGCCTTCGTATTGACGATCCGAACCGTTTACATTGATCTACATATCTAGAATATGTAAAATCAAGTCATTTGAAATTCAATTGTCCATCCATCACGTGATTATTAAAAAAACGACATTCAGCCATACAATTTTGTAACACTAATGCATGGGCAAATCAGTTTCAAATGACTTAATTTTCCATATTTAGACTGAATTTAGAAGTGTAGATCAATGTGAACTGTTCGGATCGTCGATACGAAGGCCCGAAAATATATATATATATATATATATATATATATATATATATATATATATATATATAGAGAGAGAGAGAGAGAGTAATGTTCCGTTGTGCACTAGGCCTCCGTGTGCACTTGGCCTTTCCGCCTTCATATCGAAGTTCCGAACCGTTCACATTGATCTACACATCTAAATTAATCTAAATATGTAAAATCAAATTATTTGAAATTCATTTGTCCATCCAGTGAAGTGTTACAAAATTGTATGGCTGAAAATCGTTGTTTTTTATAGTCATGATGGATGGGCAAATAAATTTCAAATAATTCGATTTTACATATTTAGACTAATTTAGACGTGTAGATCAATGTGAACAGTTTCGATCGTCGATACGAAGGCGGGAAGGCCGAGTGCACACAGAGGCCTAGTGCACAACGGAACATTACTATATATATATATATATATATATATATATATATATATATGGCCCTTCCGTTGTGCATTACCCTCCGTGTACACTCCTTGTGAACTTCTTACACGGTCATCACATGGATGATCCGAACCGTTCACATTGATCTACACGCCTAAATTAGTCTAAATATGTAAAGTCAAGTCATTTGAAATTCATTTGTCCATCCATTGAAGTGTTACAAAATTGTATGGCTGAATATCATTTTTTTTATAATGACATGATGGATGGACGAATGAATTCCAAATAACTTGATTTTACATATTTAGACTAATTTAGATATGTAGATCAATGTGAACGGTTCGGATCATCCATGTGATGACCGGGTAAAAAGTTCACACGGAGGGTAGTGCACAACGGAACAGCTCTCTCTCTCTCTCTCTCTCTCTCTCTCTCTCTCTATAGATATATATATATATATATTCATTTATCTCGTATGCAAAGGTTGCATAAGCTATCATCAATCTGGTGGGAAGTTTTGAGTAATTGATTTACAAACAACTACTAAAAGGTAAATCATATAAGCAATTAGTCGTTAGGTGTAAAGTGATACACAAATATCCAATAATCATATCTCACTCCAAGAAACCATAACCCCTAATCATACGTTTTATTTCCATTCCTAAATCACCTTTGATGTCACCGTCACTTTAGGTACGGAACTATATCAATTTTAAGAATACATCATTTGAAATTGTATACACTTTGATGGACTTTCTAAATATGTAAATAAAACTGAGAAGATCAGAAGACATGTTCAGCACAACATTTTGGAACTTTTTTCTTAGGTGGAATCAGTATATAGTTTGGATCATGATTTTTGGTAACAGCCAGTATTGAGATGCGCTAGCTGTATCTGGTCGAGATTTGCATGATTTGCCTTCCCCTACTCTTGATATGTTTTATACTACCCAAAAAAAGAATGTAGATACTAAACCCAACTGAGATTAAGAAAAATAGACTTGCATGTGTATCTCAATCTTAAATCATAGCATGTAGTTTTATTTTTTTAACCATTATCACATATGTTATATATTACAAGTTAGGTTTCTGAATTCTTCATTGGTGATGAACTGTGATAAATTGCCACGTGCGATAATTGTATGAAAATGTCTTTGGGTGTACAACCTAGATGATCAGTTTTACACTACCCAAAAAAGGCATGTAGATACTAATCCCAACTGAGATTAAGAAAAGTATACTAACATGTATATCTAAATACTAAATCATAGCATGTAGTTTTATTTTGTTTATTTATTTTGTTTACCATTATATCAGATGTTATATATTACAAGTTAGGTTTCTCTGGATGTACAACCTATGAACAGTTTCTTTATATAAAATATGTTGAAGTTTCTATCCGAAGTTTTTCATTAAGAACAGATACAAATTACATCGAGGAAGGTGGTGCAGCTTCAGACACAAAATTTGCCTAAAACCTGAAGTTCTTTAATATTGTTGTAATATTTGTGAGCAAAATTTATAGGTGTAAAGTCAAAGCTTAAACATTAACCAAAGCACACAGAAACTAGAGAAATTTATTGAATAAGGTCATTTACTTGTCTCATGGTGTTTCATTGTTAGCAATCAAATATATGTCTGCAAGCTGTTGAGTGTATGATGTATGAGTGTAATATTGAGATTGTTGGGGGTCTATATTGTAAGTTGTCATAGGCTTTTGCCACTACATATGAGGCTATTGCCCTCAATGTATTTGAGGCATTTCTAATCTATACAATTAGTTTCTCATTTCCTAATTTCCTAACTTGGTATGAGAGACACTTTGTTCAAAAAAGAAACCCAAACCCTAGATTTGCAGCTATGAAAAACAATTTCAGATCTAGATCCAAATCCAAAACCCTCACCCCGATCCCAAATCCAATCCAAAACTGATCCAAATCCAATCCAAAACAGATCTCAAATCCAATCCGCTTTACATGGCGGCGGTGTAAACCACCAAATCCACTGACAACACTGCCGCCGTCAAGTTCAGCATCCCCGATCCCAAGGCCGCTCGGATCGTCTGGACTCCGGTCGACGTCATTAGTCAGCACCACATGGTCAACAGCGCCAACTACACCGGTGGAATGCCCCAACTACACCATGTGCTGCCATGCTTCGCCTTGCCGGCGCCAACAAACCGAAACAACCCCCTTTTGGTATCAGTGCATGATACAGATGTATCACAGAAATTTACACGGGCTAGAAGATATGTGATACATTTTCAGAGACCAGTGATTTTCTTGCTACAGTAGGTTTACACTTTGCACCAAGGTTTGGCTTTAAGCCCCTGCCTCTTTACTTTGGTTATAAATGAATTGACGCGAGGAATACAAGATGCGGTGTCTTGATGTATGCTTTTTGCCGATGACGTCGTCTTAGTGGACAAGACTGTCAAGACTAAAGCAAGAATCAATGCTAAATTAAAATTGTGGAGAGAAACTTTGGAAGCTAGAGACTTTAGAATAAGCAGAACTAAAACAGAGTATATAGAGCGTAATTTTAGTGATATTCGAAACACAAATGAGGAAGTACTGAAGCTTAATGGTCAAGAGATACCTAAGAGATACCACTTCTGATATTTAGGTTCGATTATACAAAGAGATAGGGAGATTTGTGAAGATGTTATACATTGGATCCAAACAGGGTGACTTAAGTGGAGAAGTGTCAGTGGTGTATTGTGTAACAAACGTATACATTTAAAGTTGAAGAAATTTTTTTATAGGACGGCTGTTAGACCATCAATGATGTATGGAGCAGAGTGTTGGGCAACAAAGAAACATTTCCACAAAATGAGTGTAGCAGAGATGAGGATGCTAAGATGGATGTGTGGTAAGACCAAGAATGATAGAATTAGAAACGAGTATATACGAGACATGGTAAAGGTAGCTCTTATCCAAGATAAATTAAGAGAGAATCGTCTCAGATGGTTTAGACATGTCACACGTAGACCTAGTAGTGCCCCTGTTAGAAATAGTGATTTTAAAAGTATTAAAGGTAGAGTTAAGGGTAGGAGAAGACCTAAGCTTACCTGGATGGAAACAGTGAGAAAAGATATGATAGTTTGTGACCTTACAGAAGATATTGTGCTAAACCGAGCAGAATGGAAAACCATGATTCATGTAGCCGACCCTAACTAGTTAGAAAAAAAAAGCTTTGTTGTTGTTGTTGTTGTAAAGAAGACAACCATGGTCACTAGAGGTAACTTCAATCCAAAGAAAATACCGTAGCAGGTCAATATCAGTCATAGCAAACTGATTCTGAAGATAGATTTTCACAGTCTGAAAATATGGACAGGGTCGTCTCTAGTAAGAATCATATCAACATATAGCTACAAAATTATGCGGCATTTTTCAGAGTGAATGAACATAGCCAGATCATGAGCACTCTGACGAAAGCCAGCAAAGCGAACTGTGGAACTAAAATGCTCAAACCAAGCTCGTGAAACCTGTTTGAGACCATAGAGTGCACGTTGAAGATGACATACAGTATTTAGGGGATGACGTAGACCAGGTGAAGGATGCATATAAACCTCTTCACGAAGCTCACGATGCAAGAAGACATTTTTCACATCCAACTGTCACAGAGGTCAGTTACAGATTACAGCAACACTAGCAAGAGTCCTAACAATGGTCATGTGCACAATGGGAGAAGAAGTCTCTGATAATCTCATATTCTTGTTGAAAACCTCGTGCAACAATACGAGCTTTGCAGCGCTCTTATATACCCACTTACATGTAATCGGTCGTACTCCTGTAAGAGATGAAATAAATTCTCATGTGACAATTCTGGTTAACGCATCCAACTCATCTGCCATATCATGTTGCCAAACAAGAACCTGTGATGCTTCTTTGAAGTTTTGATGTTCAATTTGAGAATGAATAACAACAAGGAAAGCAACAGACATTTGATTACCCAAGGATGAGTAGGTAAGCCGACGAGGACGGTGGGACCTCAAAGATTAGCGAGACTCAAAAAGGATCAACAGGTGGAGGCACTGTAGGAGCCGATGAAAGCACTGATGCGGAAGTGACTGAATACGATGAGCTAAGGAGATGGTAGATGACCAGATACAGAGGATGACAACTCTTGTGTGGCGTGAGTATGATAAGAGGCGGTGCTAGAATCATAAGAGATGAATCAAGGAAAGGGGAAGAAAAATATAGGAAATCCAAAGAATGAGAATCAAATGTACGAAAGTCAATTTTAGTGAAATAGAATCGATCTTCCACAAAGTGAACATCACGAGACACATGAAGACGTCTTGCTTTGGAATCATAGCAACGATAGTTCTTTCGCTCAGAGGATCATAGCCAAGAAATACACACTCAACAGATTGTTCGGATAATTTGTTACATTTACGAGGTTGAAGGAGAACATAACAAACACAACAAAAAATCTGAATGTGATTATACAATGATGGTTTGTCCTTGAGTCAAGAGCAGGGCCGTCCCCGAGTTTCCAGGGGCCCGAGGCGAACTCCCGAAAAGGGCCCCCCATACATTTATTAAAATAATAAAAAACATATATACAAACAAATTGCACATTGTTCAAAGCAAAATATGCAAAATATATATCATCGAATAACTGAGAAGAAAAAGCCAAAGAAGATTTATTTTAAATGTGGGTTGAGGGTTGAGGGTTGAGGGTAAGGGTTGAGGGTTTGAATTTGAATGTGGGTTTCGGGTTTGAGTTTCTATTGATTTGATTTTAAATCGCCCAAATTTAAAGTCTCAAATTCAATGAAGTCCAAACCCAAATAATTTAAACAAAATTCTAATGACCCAATTATTTATTTTTGGGGCCCCTAATAACAATATTTTTTTACGCGCAAAACATGTGCCTGTATTTATAAGGGGGTACAAATTTGGGGCCCCTAAAATTGCAAATTATCCGGGGGCCTGAGGCAGCCGCCTCACCGGCCTCAAGGGTGGGGTCGGCCCTGGTCAAGAGAAAATAGTATCACCACCAATGACAGTCTAAGGCTGGATATTAATTAAGTAGACAGTGGTAAGAGCAGCTTCTGCCCAAAACCGAGGAGGAATAGAGGCAGAAAGAAGCAAGGCCCTAGTAGTTTCAATGATATGCCTATGTTTCCTTTCGGCAATGTCATTTTGAGCATGAGTACCAGGATAAGCCAACTAAGGAAAGGTTCACTAAGTAGCTAGGAAATTTCTAAACTCCGTAGACATATACTGTCCAAAAGGGCTTCCCCATCTCCGTCTACAACTGCGCCTCCAAGGTCAACGAGACCGTTTACCGCACCAAGGCCGAGGGCAACCTCCCCCTCTCCAGCCACTACACGAAGGCGAACCAAAACAACAGAAGAAGCCCCAACAAGAGAAGGAGAAGACATAGTCGTCGTCTTCATCTTTCTTCATCATCTTCTTCTTGGTTACTTTCTTCTCCTTGTTGTAGCCGCAACCGTCAATATCACCATCACCGTCGCTAAACCTCCTGTTGCTCGACGATAATTCAATACGCAAATCAATTGGTTCCGTCGGATTAGCTATATGCTGTGTTGTGTCAACTATTTCTACGGAACACTCGCGAATAAGACTTTTATTCGGTCGTTCGAGCTCCTGATTCTTAAGACAGATCCGAACCTAGCCGGAGCAAGTCCCCCTCAGAGGCAAGTGAAGTTGGTGAGCCGTATGATGGGCAACTATCTCCTGTGGTTCAGAGAGGACTCAACTGTTAGTTAGTACCCCCTTGGTTTCGGGGTGGACCCTTTCACTCTATTTTATTATATACGCTTAGCGAAAGATAGTCTTCGTGCGGACACTAATTTGAGCATCGTCAAAGACCGAGCAGTCAGAGTCTGTGAAGCCGATCAGTCCGGGCCTGACCTTCTTCTTGGTGTAGGGATCAAATCGAGGTGCTTTTCTTGGGAGAGTATGCCAATATGATCTTAACCAAACGGGATAAGAGAATAGTATAAATTCTCTTTCTCTCTCAGTTGAAGAAATAATTGGAAAATAAAACAGCAAGTACAAAATGAGTAATAAACGCCAAGGTATTATAAAGACTATTCTTCGAGCGAATCAGTCGTCTCGTTTTTTTTACTCGGATGGACCTGTTACTCAGCGAGATGTAAAGTTGGTTCAAGATCCCATCACCCCGGATCAGATCTGCGGTACCCGTCCCAGAAAGTATCAGGGTTCGGTCGAGTACCCTTGAGTCTCCCGGAATGAAAGAAAAGTGTCCCCTCCTGTTCTCATTCTCGAGGATCACTAAACTTGGCTTACTTCTTACTGAATGTCGTACTTAAAGTTATCCCACTCAGGGTGAGCTCTTAGTGATTAGTCAATCCGAGTAAGGGAACTCTTCAACTTTGTCTTGTTACTTCGCCTCTCCTTATCAGTAGAGTCTCTTCACCCTTGCTTTTTGTCTTCCTTTCCTTCTAATAGTCATGAACTGCTAGTCCCTTACTGTTACCGAGCGGAGAGTTAAAGGTTAGGTTAAGTTTTTGGGGGGAGGGAGAATAAGTTGCTTCTTCGCAAGCTTATCCCCACCCCGTTTCCTGTCTGTCCCGACCGGCAGCAGCTGGGTCTCCCCATCTCTCCCCAACTTCCCCCGGTCTTCGGCCCGAGCTGTATGAGGCCAGGAGGTGGGCATGGAAGCAGCCATCCTTTGAAGAAAGCGTAATAGCTCACTGGTCTAGCCCCATGGCACCGAGCATTAGCTCTCCTTGAAAAGGAGGTGCTCCACCCGCACCTTCCAGTACGGCTACCTTGTTACGACAACGTTGGATACCGCCAACCTCCTGTGCTATCAACCTTCCCCTGCACCGCAGCTAAGATTTTGTACAAACCGTAGCCGCCAACAACCTTACCCGCTAGGGTTCAATTCTGTTTCTTTGGTTTTGTTTGCTTGACCCGACCCACAAACCCAAATCCGGTCTAACTCAAATTCAACCCGATCCAAACCGCCTCGGCCAGTCCAATTGAACCAGTCCAATCCAAACCCGATCCAACCAAACTCGATCCGACCCGGTCCAACCAACTGGGTCTACTTCTACGCCCGTCTCAACCAAACTGAATCTGATCTGGTTTAGATTCCGGATCTGAACCAACCTCGACTTGGATCCTCTTCGATATGAGTATCCGAACTAAAAGTTGCTTCTTCATCTACGGATCGATATCTTGATCTGATAAGCCACTTCTCATCTCCTTTCAGAGCCTTTCATATACGCTTGTTTGATTGAATTCAATATCTTGCATCTTCAGTTCTGATCGGTTGCCTTTAGCTCAGTCAGTTTAGTTCATCTATATCCAAACTCATGTCGGTTGATCCACCTCCAGTTTGAAAGGCAGTGTTGAGTGTGATATATAGGTGTAATATTGTGATTGTTGGGAATTTGGGGGTCTATATTGTAAGTTGTCATAAGCTTTGCCTATATATATGAGGCTATTGCCTTCAATGTATTTGAAGCATTTCGAATCTATACTATCAGTTTCTCATTTCCTAACTCAAGTCACATCATAATACACCATCAAAGAAAATGAATTACAGAATACCTTTAATGAGATCACCCATCATGCTATGAACAGGACGATTATCACCAAAAATTCCAGGGGTACGTAATATTTCTTTGCATAGAGCAGACTTGGCACAGCCAGGTATGCCTGAAAAAAAAAACAGTTTAATGCAAAGTAGAATAAATAGAAATCACAACATGCACAACATTCTCTAAATCAATAAAAAAAAGTATTGTAGAAAGCTAAGATCATGATTGCATAAAGCTATTCCTATATGGAAGGAGAATGTCCACAAGAATATAGTGATAAAGAAACATGACATTCAATTATGCAGACAATAGTAAATTAAGAATAGATGAACCAAATAATAAGGTCAACATATTTAAGATCAGAAAAATATTAACATTCATGAAGCACAAAGCTGTTTAAATTTTGATATGCTTGACAGCTTCTTATTTAATAACTTCATATTAGTATCCTGTTGATCCAAACTCGATTCCTTCTATTAAACTTAGTATTCGAGTTATCTATCAAAGCAACCATATCTGTATTTGTATATGTATCCACTCAAAGAAAACTAACTCAAACAGGTAAACCAATGTTACTGAATGCGTAGTGTAGTATGCAGAACAAAGCATTTTCACCAAACAAACTCAGCCTTCATTTCCTGGGGCAAAACGTACGGGTGGGAGTCAAAAAAATTCAAAAGGAACATCTAGGAATCTGTGAAAATATAAAATCTTGATATAACGCATGAGCATGAGTCTTGACTCTTACTATCTATTATAAATACAAGTGAAAAATTATATTATATTATAAAAAATAAAGAACTACATTTTCTCAAATTTCGATTTTGAACAAGCATATCTACCACTCAAAGATATACACACATATGACATGCATGTAAAAATAAGAACCAAGTGTTGAACACACAGGGCATGTATCATGTATAGGTTATTATTTGTGAACCGTTTCTTATTAAAAGCCTCACTTTTGTCCTTTTCTATTTTACTCTTCATATCTTCCTTCATTAGCCATGATGGAAAGTATCTAGTTAAATAATACAAATATGTATGCAATAAGGCTGACAGGGAACAAACTACCTTCTGAAAATCAGTTCAGATTAAGACCAAAGAATAAATTCGGCGAAGTCTTATTGTTAACTTTCCAATTATGACGTCTTAATACATTTACTAATTACTACCTTAACTACTGCATAGATCCAATGAAATTAACCAACCAGCTGGTTTCATTCAAATTCGTAATGTTTAACCACATGAAAATGCATCCTTCAAGGTGCTATCATGTCATCAACTTCCCCACAAAGAACAACACATGCAAAAACTGTAACAGAAAATATATAGAGTGGAGGTATGCGATCAAATATGCATAGAGGGAACATTCATGAAGTAGACTTAACAAGTCTCTCTATGAAATATCACAAAAATTCATAATTAACACCGTCATATTCTCCAAACAGCATTATCAAATCTGCTTATGCCACCATATCATACATAAGTAAAATACCTGGAAAAAATATGATAAGACCCTCATTTTTTGGAACTGTATCTAATTTTGCAGCTGTAGGACTTGCGGCTTCTGCCTCTAGATGAAGATCACCTTCTTCGTCCCTATCTCCTCCAATAATAGCCAAGAAATTTCCAGTACTAACGAGATTACCAGCAGCTCCTACCAAAGCCTGGTTTTCTGTACTGCGCTTGGCATATTGCTCAAGGAAAGGTTCAGCTTCACTAAGATATGTGGATGATGACAGCGGTTTGTTACCACACTTTCGTCGAATATAAACAGCCCTGCTCACAGAAGAATTTGTAAAATCATCATTTTTTAAGAAGTACCAAATATTTGTCTGCATGCACACGTATCCACATGAGTAGATAACTAGTGCAGCCTACTAGAAGAAAAAATGTTCGAGAAGAACCATAATAGTTACCATTCATCCAGCAGTTTGGTAAGTGCTCTCTGCTTAGCAGCTGAAGTTCCCCAAATTTTCATTTGCCTGCCAATCATAATCAACATACTTGTATGAAAGAACTAACATTAACAATTACTGCAAATTATAAGAAACCACTACATAAAATGACAAAGAAGAACAAATTGATTCACGAGTCATAGACAACATTAAATCCCCTATACAAAATTAAAACCATGAATCATGATTAAGTTCATACATTACTCCACTACAGGTGGAATCTATAAATTCTATATTATTACAATTAGTTACTGAAAGTATCACCATAGTTTATTACTATTATTCTATACTAAAAAGAAGGTCCTGCTCAAACTTATTATTAGTAAAGGGAGTCCTACCTCAATCCAAATACTATATTATTACTAAATAACTAGTTAAAATTACTATATAGAAACAGCATATAGGGGTTGAAAGGGGTCAATAAACCAACAACCCGATCCAAATTTGTGAGTAAATCTTGTGCGAGCTTAAAAGGTCTTCTATACTCATGCTTTGTACCGCGTGGATCCAATAATATCAGAGGCTCTGTTCGGTATTAACAGTGAAAAAAGGAAAAAGATAATGTGAATGAAATGTTATACGCAAAAATGGGTAAGAAAAAAGGGGGAAAGCTCAATTTCTAGAAAAATGTTTTCAGTTCTCTGCCCTTTTACTTAGTTCTACCAAACAGTAGTTTAAGAATAAAAGTGCTTTTAGGGTCCGAAACGTGTTTTTGGACCCTCCAATCGCAATACCAAACATAGTCTTAAAGCATGTACAAGTGGATCTTGTATGATCTAGCCCAAATCTGATAACAACACAAGATGATTGTCGTGTTTGATTTATTAAGATTTACAAAGAAGAATATATGTGGGAGTGGAATAATGCTTACTCTAAGAAAAAGGGTTGGGCAAAAACAAATAGTGGAAAAGCGTATTGTCTCTTGGTAACATTCTGAAACAAGCTACAACGAAGCGCAGGGAGTAACAAACATATGAAACAATATAAGACCACAACAAGAACAAATTCTCTGCTCTAGTACCAGGGACACTTCATTTTAACTAAATAAAGGATTAACAGGGTAAGGAAACTATAGTAACCTGCTCATAGTTAGTTTTACAACAAATGCTTAACCAAGCAGGAATAGAGAAGAAAGGCATGACATTATCACTCAGTAGGTGCAAACAGATGCAAATCTACATTCTGAATTTGATTCCATTTAATTGACTAACATGGATACCTAATATTGCCCGTATTCGTAAGGATAGTGTAAAATAACTGGAAGAGCCTGATCAGATATAAAAATAATACATTTTAAATTGGACTCCCTCCCTTCCTTTCTCATCCACTCTGAATTTGATTCCATATTCATAATTTACTAATATGGATACTCAAATATCTTCTCTAGAATACAGATAGTATTAACTTGCTCTCTCTTATTTACCAAAATCACCTAACATATACATTGATATGCATACCTCAACTAATACTATAGTAGTCTTATAATTTGACGGGAATGACTGAAATTTACTATAACTGCTCTATAAATAAAAAATAAATAAAAATTGCACAAATACTTGAAAGGTAAAGCATTTTATCTATCAAAATGGATTATAATGTTCAAAAAAAAGGCTTACTTCAAATAGTATGCCTTATAATTTGATGGACCATCTTTGAAAAGTATAGATAAACCATTGCGGATCAAGAATGTTCGTAACTGCATGTTAGAACCAACAAATGAACAACCATGATTTGTTAGCTGATCAATATTCTTGATATAAACTTTTAAAGAGCTGGTAACAAATTGGAATAATAAGAAACACCATCACAAGAGGATTGATAAACAGCAGAAGTAATCTAAAGTTAAATGGGGAATGATTTTGAATTCTTTAGGTTCATATAACAATACTATTCCACATAGGTTATGTTGTGCAGGTTAAGGAGTTGCCTAGGTTATGTTGCATGAAAGCAAACTCAGTTTTATTAATCACAATGTTTTTCTTATTTGACCCTAATAGCAAGGGAATAAAATGCAGATTCAAGAGAATATCAAACATAAATGACAAGAAAAAGGTATTGCCAAATTGCCATCATACTTATCGATAATTAAAAGTAGGAACTCCTGACTGAAACATAAACTTCTTCACTAAGTTATTCTTTTTTATACAAAACGACTACATTAAGAAAAAATGAAGAAGCCTTCTATACAAACTATACTAAAAGAAAACAAAAATACGACATATTACTTTAAAAATGTAAGAATCCTAATTACAGATCACAGTTTTTGCACTATTGGTTGGTTGGTGGCTAACTCTTCATATCTATCCAGTGTTCGTTACGATGGGCAGGCAGCATTGGAAGATTGCCTATTTAGTTGTCTGTGTGTATGCTTCATCAAATGTTAAAACAAAGAATATGTCGCTACCTATGCAGATGTGGTGACCGTCTGGTTTTGGATGCCCAGATAGGTCATACGTTTACTATACATGCGTTTAATATAAAGCTAATAATCACTATGATACAATTCTAATTCTAGCAGTAAAATTGGAAAAGACTTGGGAGGAAAATGTTTTTAAAAATGATAAATAACAGAGAATGAGTTGCATTACTTTCCATTTCTACAAAGGTTCATAGGATCTGCACACAAAACCTAGAGCAATAAATTGAGAAGTAGACATGACTACAAGCAATAATGAAATCCATCACAACATGAATTATTTATGCTATGTAACAATTATTAAATCTTAAACAACACAACTTGCATTTTTGCGATGCTGTAATATTCTCTCTACTGCTTCCGCAATATATTCTAACAACAGCATTGGTAGGCGGCCCATACCTTATACGTAAGAAATTTTAGCTTAACCATTAGATTTGCATCCGCATCAGCTAGTCCATCTGTTGCTGAGCTAGAATTACAGTTGATATTCTTAAGAAGTGAATTCGTATCTTTTGTTATTTCTGCAGACTTCTCCTTGTTGGCTTTAAATAAATCTATGTCGACGAAAAAGCCTAACAATAAAAAATAAATTAAAGAATCAACTTCCCCAGAAGATCATAGAATTTGGGAAACAAAAGATATAATGCACACAAAAAAATAGTGAAGCAACAATCCCAAGTTCTATGGCAAATAAAAAACACTTAAAGGAAAGAAATTACCCCTGTACAGTGGCCACAAACTTTGATTCCGCCTGTAAGATAAAGGAAAGCGCCAATTTAGACTTATGAATGAAATCATGTCTCAGTTATAAAAATAAATATCACATTAAACAGTGAAGTATTCAGTAATGACATTTTACCAAGCATACCTCATTTCTTGCTGATAACGTCGAAAAACAGAATCGCTGTGCACATGGATAACCATTTTGAAGTAAAGATTGTCACTTGAAAGAGAATTGATTTTGTGGAAGTTGTAGTAGCACTTGAATGCAGCAGGAAAACGCCGCTCTTGCATCACTCTAATCATTTCCTGGAATAGTTGAATAGATAATTGTTATAGACTTGAAAAAGGTTGGTCACCATTGCAATGCCAAACTTCACATCGTTCAACAAAATTATAGGGAAATTATCGTTATAAAGTATTATTTTAGAACCTCATTTTTGCAGGATAAGTTGCTATATATGTTATGTAAGAAACCTCACTTCACCATTCATGGAATATATCAATGCATGCTACACCACCTCAGGCAATAAACAGGCTTCGTCACATATATGATCTGACTGGGTTATGAGAACATTTATATATATAATAGGCAAAAATGGGGGTCGGGATTCATTTACTCATCATGTAAAAACGTCATTTATCAAAATGAGATCGCCTAAAGGTTCCATCAAATATTTGACACATTAACTACCAGTTGTCTGAACATCAATCAACCTCCCACTTAATCAGTGCCAAATAACTAACCAAGGAAAGTATGCTGGAGGAGCATGCTAGAGACTAGAAGGAAAGCTGGTAAGCTGGTTTAGAAGAAGGGTAAACATGAGAGATTTCTTGTAAGGAGGTACATCCAACTGAGGCACAAACCAAGCTGAGAGCAAACAAAAATCATTTCTGATGGAGACAAATAAAGCAAACATGCAATGCCCACAAAGTTACTTACATGCCTAACTTGCACACTTAACACAGTGAAAATAGGTTTATAGACTTGAAAAGTCAGTAGCATTGGGGCATATATGACGAAAACAATTACATGATAACAAAGGCTAAGTGGTGAGCTTAATATAAAATTTAAATTAATATCAATAATAAAAATAAAAAAATTTAAACTACAAGAACAACAATTACTAATCGATTTTTAACCAAAAGCATAATACAGAATGAGTTATTGTACTAGTAACAGTCAACTTAATCAACTGAACTAGATTTTGTTAAGAACAACCCAACCAGAGCATACTCAGTTGACAATAATCTGCTTTTCTAATAATTGTGAAAAAAGAATCCATTTTCCAATCTCTACCTGTAATTTAATTGTTGAGAAGTCTGCAGGATGAGCTTCTAAAAAATTACGAATAACAGACCGATCCGCATTTCGAGAATGGACACCAACAGATTCATCTCCAAACCAATCTGAGAAGTCTGGACATATAGAAGTCCCAGCATGTTGAAGAAGTGCTTTGATTTGCTAACATTTCAAAGAAAAAAGTAGCTTAAAGGATACACGAAGCTAAATTCAAGCCTATAAATAAAATGATTTGCATCTTCAGCGAAACTAAAGCAACAAGATCTCTTACCTGCTTTTCATCTGACCGATTAGCAGCACACACTTCACGTAAGCTTGGGCCTAAATCAAGTCCTACTGCAGACATAGCCAACAATTAAGTCAAGCATGAAATGATGAAACTTTCTAGTGCTTTCTATGTCCATGATGTGAAAGGAAAAAAAAAAAAGATGACTGCTATTGGAATCCAAAAGACAAATAATAAGCGGTTCCAGTATAAACCCTTATAGGTCCCTTCTACATCTATTAAACACTACAGAAACATAAATAACAAGATTGTATGATTAATGGAGGTGTTGTTAAAAAATGGCCAAAGACAGATCAATACTGCTCAATTAGGCTACTCATAAAAATCTAGAAGATGGACAAAATAAACAAATGAATGCAATAGATTCAATTTGGGGATCTCGTTGTTCAAACCGAGATGGAAATGAACTTGTAGGGCTGTTCATAGTTCGGTTAAAACCGATTACCGAACCGAAATTTGACAATTTGGTTCGGTTTTTTTAGGTTTTCGGGTCGGTTTTGAACCGAACCACAGTTTTTATCGGGAATTCGGTTCGGGGTTCGGTTTGTGTTTCAAAAAAACGGAACCGAAATAAAAAAAACCAAACTTTTCATGTTTGGTTTAGTTTTTTATTCATCTATATCTCTTAAAGCCCAGTAAGCCCAACCCATTTCTCTATGTCTTCTCTCTATCTCATTCCCTAATGGGCCAATCCCTATCTCTCACAGTCTCACTCTCAAAAATCAGATTCTCCTGATCCTACCTTCTCTGCTTCCATGCCCTCCTACCTCCTCTTGTCCTCCACTCCCTCAGCAACCTCGCCTCCGGCCTCCCCTCGCCCTTTCCAGTCTCCTCCCTCCCCCTCTTCACCTAATCGCGCACCCACTTCGCCGCCCGCACCCACTTCTCGACAGCCCAAACCCTCACCCACGTCGTCCGTTCGCCGCCCGCTCTCGCCCTGACCCAGTGCCGCCCTCGCCGCCCGCTCTCGATCTCACCACCGCAGCCCCATCTCGACAATAGTAGATGTTCTGTTGTACCTGAGATTCTTGATTTTGGTTTTATTATCTAACGCTTTTAGGATTCTTTTTGGAGTGATATATCTTAGTTCTGTGATCAAATTCATTTAGTAAAGAAGGGAAGCTTATATTGTGATTCGAAATTTCAAAGCGAAATCGAGCTTTTGTATTCTTCTTATTCTTTATTTTTTAAAACCCTCGAAATGTCATGGCGTATTCTTCTTCTTGTTTTTTTTAATTCGATTATTTTGGTTTTTAACCGAACCGAACCGATAAATTTCGGTTCGAGAATAACCAAACTTTTATTCATCGGTTCGGTGTTCGGTTCTTTAATTACCAAACCGAAAACTTCGGTCCAGTTCGGTTTTGGTCGGTTCTCTTAGGTTTTGGACCGATGAACAATCCTAAGAACTTGTTCCAATGTTCCATTATGCATCCCTTCAATATTAATGCATAAGCATAGTTCCATAAGAGCATCCACAGTCGTGCATGCTATAAAATGCATATATGGATAAATAGAAATAGCATTTCGTTGTTTTTCTATAGTGGCAAAATAGAAAAATATAGTAAAGTAAGGGAGAGAATTGAATTCTTGTAATTTTTTAAGGTTTTTCATTTTTTAATAGTTTTTTTTATTTTTTAATAAATTTTTTAAATGGTGGGATCCATGTGATGTTTCGTCTCACCAAATGGCCCACTTAATTAAGGTTTAATGGATTAATTAGCTAACTAAACTTAATTATTTAACTAATTATCTAAATAAATATCTAACTAATTAACTAAACATTTCAATTTTAAAAAAAGGAATCGAGATCCGGAAATTTTTTAATACACAATTTCATCGGACGAAACATGATGTTTCGTTCGATAGATTAAAAATATTATAAAATATTTGGGACCGAACATCATGTTTCTTCAGCTATAATATGCATATCGTTATATCTTCTCTCAAATATAGCATTCTATTGTAGCGAAAAGGCAAAATATAGCAGAATAGCACACGACTGCAACACTCTCTTTGCTATAAAATGCATAATATGGATATATAGCACACGACTGTGGATGCTCTAAGATATAGTTGTTGGTAATCATCTTGTTGATATGATACATTCTCAAACTATGATAAGAAAGCGAAAAATAGAAAGGTGGCTTGTCATAACATGAGCAAATTATAAAAAAGAATAAGACTTTAGCCACCAACTTTGCCTTATGTACGATAATAACATCCAGCATAGCCATAGTAGGAATACGCATGATCTCTTGACGGAGAATGATAACTTTTGCTTGGATTTTGACCTAGGGAGAGGTGTTATCCTATTTCTACTTTTTTCAACTCGAATTAATTGTTTTTGCGTTTGAATTTATAAATTTTTAACAAAAAAAGGAGGTAAATGTAAACAACGCATAGACTTTAAACCATGGTTTAAAAATTTGGAATTAACCTCCTAATTATGATTGTCTGTTTTGGCATTCTCGGAAATATTAGACTTATTGACTCAGTATATAGGATTTCTTTGTTTCGGCTGCTTAAATTGTTTGTCTAATTATTAAAAATTCTAGAAAGAATCAAAATCTTATAATAAACATCAAATTTTTTTTTTGTTAAATACATAATAATATAACATATACAACCACTACTAAGTTTTTGCTTACTTCGAAATTTAGTTTGCGATTATATTTATATATTTTATGAAGTAAACTATAAATATATTATCAAATGAACACATTTTTAATTAAAAGAACAAACTAGATTTTTCTCACATCACTTTAGCATGAACTCTCTCGATATAGTTCTCTCTCTTAACCCATCTTGAGGTATTTTATTTGTTGTCAACGATGCAGACATCATAAATATGTTTTATGATCTAGAGTTTTAATTACTTATTATTGGAATTTTGTGTTCTTTCCAATTCAAGAGTATTAGCAGGTACCAAGTTTTAGGCAAGTGTTCATATAAAGAAAACTAAAAACCAAGATGAGTTAGAAGTCGAGAGTGTTGTGTCAGTCTCAGCTGATTTATGAAACCATCCATTGAACTAGGCCAAAAAACTAGGATTCTATAGTGCTACCAATAAAAAAAGAAGACCCTAGCATTCGACCACCTCTCTCTCTTCTATATACACATTTTAGGAAACTAGAAACAAGCTACAAAATGGATCCAAGTACATAGGGAAAGAGAATAACACGCCCAATTATTAATACAGTCATTAAAGTAACACATTGCAAATAAGAAAGTGGATAGAGTACTAAATTATCAATGCACCATCACTAAAAGAACGTATCGCGAATCCACCCCCCCCCCCCACAAACATGCACACACAAACAACTTAAATTGAACAGGTAAAAAATCAATAATATTAGAAGTTTGATAGTGCGAGAACTAACAAATTAAGCAAACCCAGAAAAGAGAGGGCCTAAAACACAACTAGTAATCTGCACATGCTTTGCACCTCCTAATAGATATATTTTTTTAAATAAATAGTAAGATGTAATCTGGCCTCGAACCTAAGACTTCTCTTTACTCATCACATACTCTTTACAAATTACCCCTAGTAACACCAACTTTTATTTTATATGAGTGGCACTTTTGTAAATAATTATGTCATAAATAAATTTAAACTTTGAGGGTATTATGGTAACTAACAACAGTTGAGTAAATGAATATGAATGGTTAATATAACACCCACTTAAAAATGAATGGTTGAGATTAGATGGTTAATTGTCTACGAATTACAGGTTGTCTACAAATGACAACCCCAACTCTCCCATTATAGTATTAGAGATGTTTTGCATTCAATGTTGTTTTGATAGATCAATCCACATCTTGCCAACACTTAATAATGACCACTCATCCAGTAAAAACCCACTTAATAACCAGAGATAAGCAAGGATATTGTCATAATTTACTATTATGGATGAGGATGATTATAAATCTCTGAATGAGTAACTGTCATGTTATACATTTACTGACAATTTTTTGTCTTAGTATAGCACATTTCTTTGAATATTTTCAGGCCCAGTCTGCGAGTCACTGGAAAAGTCCAGAAATTCACTATCCAGAGATCCAAAGGTATTGTTTACTTTGTAAAGTAAATGACCCTGTGGCTGTGAGAGGTGCTCGCTATAAACCACCGTATGAGTTGATCACCTTCCCAATTTGAAGGAGGTGGATCGATGTAGGAATCACTGGGCATGAGGGGTTGATGTGTCCAGAAGGGACTTCAGTGATCTTTTGTGTCTCTATAAGGGAGACATTCCAACTATGTTTCAACTTCGAAAGACAAACAGATAACAATAAAGCATTTATTCCAGAGCTTAGGTTAATGGAGAAGGAAACAAATTTAGTAAACTGAATCCCAAATAAGAGCCTCCAAAAGTGACTTGAGAGACTTACATCCATCTAATGGTGCAGGAGGAAAATCAATCAAGACCTTCTCCATATGCTTTGAGCTATCATGGCTAACAATGCGAGCTACAAGACCTTCCAGTATCTCACCCTGAACCTTTATGTGATCCTTCGATCCTGGAAAGAATTCAGAAACATGTTCATACGATAAAAAGGAAGGAAACAAAAGAACCATGCATCAGATATGCTAGCTCCAACTAATAAACATTACAGAAACATCAAAAAAAAAAATTTAATACTAAATTGAAACTGGATGGTAGCATGTATCAAAGAAGAATACTATTCAAGTTGAAACATCACCTGGTACAGATATGTCAGCAATCTCATCAAGAGCCTTACATACAGGTGTAGCAGTTCCCTCTTCACATAATGCATCAAAAGAAGCAAAAAAGGAAGTGACTGATTTCCTTCACAAGATAGAACAAATTAGACAAGAAAAGGAATTTTGAATCTTTGATAAATTATTTGATGGGTATTAACCCCAAATAATTTAAGGAGAATGCTTCTTTCTCTATAAAAATAACTGAAAACATATGAATCTATCATATAAAGACAGGGCCTTAACCATCAAAGCTTTTTTTCACTAATTTATTGTTAGGCCTTAATAACTATTTTATGTATACACAAACATGACAATACAATAAATTGCACTGCTATGAGCAGAACTGAAGCACGATTATGAGACGTGTGGCAAAAATATCTCAATTATATACAATATTATGTAAAGCATAATTATGAGACAAGTGGCAAATATATCTCTAGTATAAACCGATAGTTTTAAAGCATAATTATGAGACAAAAGTATCTCCAGTATTCACTAAGTGGGCATACTTAACTTGTATGTGCACATGCAAGTACCTGAAGTGTGTTATCTCCAGTACTTACTGGAAGTATTTAAGTGGACATACTTAACTTGTATGCTGTATGTGCACATGTAAGAATCTGAATGTGCAGATATATAAATAACCATGGGCAGATGAACAGAATGTACAAACTTCTGAGGAAATGGCAGCAGTAATTATAGCCACTCAACAATTAGTAGATCTATATTTCCCTCTCCCAAAAAAAATTTGGTAGATATATGGAATTAACACTCATATGCTCAACATACTCTTTTTAGTTTTATACACAGCTCCGATCAGAATTATTAGAAGAGAGAGAGAGAAAAAACTAAAAACTAAAAAAACTTTACATTAATAGAAAATTATATCAACGGAACCTCTCATCCCCGTCCTTTGGGACAGTTTTTTATTAGAAAAATAAAATCACTAATACTATGAGATGTTTGAGTTACTTGGGGAAGTAGCATTCAGCAGATATCGCTAAAGCAGTGGAACAATTCAAAACCACACAGGAAGTAAAACACAGTATCACTTAGGCTCATTAGTACTAAAATGCAAATCCTAATGCAATGACCCAATGTCCTGGTATAAAGCCCCAAAATTATCTCAAGATTACATTGGTGGATATTTAATTCAACTGAATAGTGGGATGAAATATCAGTGATTAACCTTGTAGAAAACAACCAAACATGATTAGTTGGTAGGCGCCACTTCCTACAGAATGCAATCAAATCAGGAGTGGAGTAAAATTTTGGTTTGCCATTGCCCAATTCTGTCACAGCAGTCACTACCACTGCAAAAATACAATATTAAAAAAAACCTTATGGATATCAATAAGAATGAGAAAAAAGCAAAAAATTACGGTAGAAACAAAGCAAATATTACAAGAGAGAACGTCTGAAAGCAGAACGAAATAATATCCATTTCTGAGTGTGTTTGGTTCCTTGGTGGATGTTGCAAGTGTAGGTGCAAGAGTAAATTAAAATGTGTAATTGTTTCTCATGATTGTATCCAATCATTTCCTTCCAACCTTTTAATTTAAATACTATTTTCTTCCAAAAATTAACATGTAGAATTTGGAGGGAAAATAGTATTTGAATCAAAAGCTGGGAAACAATGATTGGATACAATCATGAGATTTGGTTTTAGAATCTAACTTGCACTTATATTTGCAAGAAATCGAACACATGATTAATAGTGAAGGATTTTTTGGTATGTCAATCCCAAAACAAGAAAAGATCCAGAACTTATTGATGCTGTCATCCAGAAGCTTACCCTCTGAACTTTGCATAACTTTGAATGGTTCAAGGAATAATTTATCAGAGAGCAGAATAAATTGGTTATAGCATCACTAAAATTGGCATAGAAGTTCTCCAGATTGGTTAGAATTTCAAAAACAGGGAATTTAAGATAGCAAAAGAATACAAATGAAGTCAGATTTTAAGCCTCAGAAAAAGAAAAACATTTGCTTAGATACCCTCCAGTGAACTGGTCCAGCGAATAAGATTCATGAACATGATGTTAAAGAATAAAATCCATATTAAGAAAGAAATTAGTTAATGTTTTGAATAAAATATTGAGTTGTGAAATAACAAACCGAAAAAATACCAATTGCAAGATGATTCAAAAATTGTTAAAGCAGTCTGAAATGGAAATTTGCACTATAAAGTAATTATCATCTACACATGTGTTAGGTAATCGTAGAATACCTCATAGAAAGAAGGAAATACCAAACAAGGAGGGCATCTTACCATAATCATCAATTGGACGTTGTCCATGATCTCCTAAAACAGCAGTGACTAATTCCATTGATATGCTCATACGGTTTTCCTGGAAAGGTAAATATAACAAGAGGATCAATTCAGCTGGCAAAAACTTGCAATCCTACGGATAATTTCCATAGTCATCGCAAACAGGAATTTTTGCATCAAATCAAGGTTTTAAATCTCAGATTTCGGACTCATCTCGGCGAGGGGTGTTTCGTCTCGGATAGGAGATATCGGAGGAGATCTCAGGGAAATGTGATCATCTCGGATGTTCATTTCGGACACTCAATAAACATATTTTTTTTTGTTACTAAACAAGACATTATATGTTCTACATGTCATTTATCATATAAAATATTATATAATGTAACTAATGACATGAATCAATCACAGTAAATATACGAAGAATTTAACAACAATATAAAAAAGAATGTAATATAAGTATATAACTAAATTGAATTTGCATTAATTAGATAAAATGTATTACTTGACTTTGCAAATACACAAACAATAGAGAAACAAAATCCTCACATTATCTTAGCTTAAGGTCCTATATTGAAAGACTTAAATGCAAAAAGTAAAACAAAAAAAAGTTATATATTCACAGTAACATCAGTGTGTTGATTTCGGCATCTTAGATGAGAGATATTAGCTTAGTCACATATCGAGTAATGTATTAGTTTAGTCTTCCCTTCTCTCCTATATATAGAAGACATATTGTACTCAGTTAATCCAATCAATCAATAAAGTATTTCTTCCCATCCCTAATTCTAACATGGTATAAGAGTCTATAGTCCTATAAGGTCTATACTAATTTTATCCTCATCATCGAGGTGGAGTGGTTCCCGCTTTCATCAGAATTACTCCATCTCCCGACATTTCTCTTCCTCTCCCAATCAAATTCCAAAACCCTGATCTCCCCCACTAACCAAAATCAGCCGCCATCCCTAATCAACTCCTAATCTCTAAACCCTGACCCTAATCCACAATAACAACAAGTGGCTATACCAACAACTTCGACAACAACACTTCCTCCCGATCTCAAACTAACTCTGGCTAACTCCAAACCCTAGCTGCTCGTCGTGCAACAACATCAATCTCCTCCTCCACCTTCGCTGTCGTCCAACATCAACAACAACAACAACAAGATCCCCCTCTTCATCTTCCTCGCCTTAATTCATGGCATTCCTCTTCGTCATCTCGAGCAAGATCCCTCTTGAAACCCACTCCATCATCAAGAACAACAACCAACAAACCCAACTTCTCCAACGGCATCCTCTTCTTCTCAACTCAGGTGAACAAGCAACCCAAACACCGCGGTCAGGGCGGCAGCCATGACTCACTCACCTACGCCGCCGCCACACATACCCACTTCCGAACCCCAATACAAACTCTCGTTGTCTGCAACTCCTTCGTCATCGGTAGTGTCATTAGCAAGAGTGGCAAGGTCATCAAATCCCTTGACCTCCCGCTCCAGACCTACCACATCCCGCCGCCCGCTCCCAAGATCCAACTCCCTAACACCTTGCCTTTAGCCAAACCCCAATCCCACTTCAAACCCGATCTGAATCCCATTTCAGATCCAGCTACTCCACTGCATACCCGACCCGCTCCAACCCCTAACCCTACCCACTTTCAATAAATATCCAAACCAATTCCAAATACCCCAAACCCCAAACCCAAACCCTAACCCGTTTTCAGTTTCCAAAAAAAACTCTTTCTTGTAGGTTCTTCAAGCTTCTACAGTCGTCCGCTTCGAAGATTTCGGTACGTCGTTAACAAACTCACACTGGTTGATCGATCATGAGTTTGAGAGGGGGAAATATTGACACCATTCCAGTTCCCGTCTTCCTCATCCCACTTTCCGTCGACACCCACCAACTTCCGTATCCAGTTCTCAATTCGGGGTGAGATCCCAACATACGCCAACAGTGTGCCACTACAACATACTACTTCTACATCTCAGTTCGGGGGTGAGATCTCAACATGCATCAACAGCGCCACCACAACATATAACTTCTACTTCTCAGTTCGGGAATGAGATCCCAACATGCGCCAATAGTGCGCCACCACTACAACTTCTACTTCTCAGTTCGGGGGTGAGATCTCAACATGCATCAACAGCGCCACCACAACATACAACTTCTACTTCTCAGTTCGGGAATGAGATCCCAACATGCGCCAATAGTGCGCCACCACTACAACTTCTACTTCTCAATTCAGGGGTGAGATCTTAACATGTGTCATCTACTGAGCGTCTTCCCTACGCCACCGAGCGTCATCATCAAGTGCATCACCGTGTGTCGTCTCTGCCACATGAACATCGTCAGATTGTCAGTATTCCAAACTCATGTTGCTTGAACCAACTTGAGTTTGAGATAGGGTGTTAGATACTATGTTAGATGAGAGATATTAGTTTAGTTTCATATCGAATAATGTATTGGTTTAGCCTTACCTTCTCTCCTATATATAGGTGATATGGCTAAAAATAGGATTAAATCGGGACCGTTCAAATCGGGCGCGAATCTTAAAGCTCTCAGGGGTAAAACGGTAATTTCACCGATAAACGGATCTGAAATGGGAACTGGGTCTTTCTTCAGAGTCCAATAACTCATAAATGGATCTGTCCTACTGGGTATGGGTAGCAACCCGTTACAAACCAACCCAGATAGATACAGAGTAATTCAAATTCATGGTTATCTCCATGAAACGATTCAAACTCTAC
Organism: Hemerocallis citrina; assembly: GCA_017893485.1. Lineage (NCBI taxonomy): Eukaryota > Viridiplantae > Streptophyta > Magnoliopsida > Asparagales > Asphodelaceae > Hemerocallis > Hemerocallis citrina. The sequence goes on from CM030364.1 coordinate 37,753,338, forward strand.
ATTTTATTCAAAAATACCGGGAAGTAGAAATTTAGCCTTATCTCGAAACGGGTCCCTAAGGCGACTATAAATACCCCTCACCCCCCACCGTGACAAGGTAATCAATCTTTTTCTACCTAAAGCTCTTTCTTAATCTTTCTGATTACTGACCCGAGCGTCGGAGGATTCGTCGCCGGAATCCATCCCAGTGTTCGAACTTTGTGTAGGTTCGTGGCAGCAGCGAGAAACAAGTTAACATGTTGGTGAATGTCAACAGGTTTGCTTTTATTGTTTCCAAAAGAATCCACAAATTCATCTGTTTGCTCCCACACCAAAATTAGCAGCAACAGATTGGCGCCGTCTGTGAAAAACGAAAAGGCAATATAATCATACTTCATTAGCAGAAGTAGTTTCAAACTATGCATCCGCAAGAGAATGGAAATGCAGCGATCTCCAGCTGAAGAGCCACTCCTCTTCCTCCTCCAGTCCAAGACGTTCTTCCTCAACAGGCCCCTTCAGGGTCTCGGGGGGTTGTCCAGGGAGCTCTCGTCGGAGTCGTCCAAAGCAACATCCTCTTCATGACCATGTCGCGGTCCACAATCCTTCAGTTGGCTATGGCTTCTCAAGTCCCTCCCGAGCAGGATCTCCGTTAAGTGATTGTCAACTGCCAACAGGGGGTCGACCTCCGAACCGGCTTGAATGGATGACGAGCCCTTGGGGGAGTCCATCAACCTGAGCACCCAGAGGTCTCGAGGGTCCGGACCCCTGCAGAACGAGGACCAGAAGATCCCCTCCCCTGAGGAGGCGAAGAGAGTCCCTTCCACGTCATCGGCGGAGAAGTCATACCCCAGTAAGCCGAGCCACACATAGGGACTGCCAAGCTGGAGGGGCACCAGTCACAAGGGCGGAGTTCCAGAATTTTCAAGAAGCCGTTTTGCGGGCCCTCAATGTCGCTCCCAACCACGAGCAACGGACGCCCAATCCTCAACCTGCCCCAAGCCATCACCACCGCACTTCTAGTCCCCTTCCGCATGGGAAAGAGTCTCGGAGCTCGGCAAGATATGACCGAAGGAAAGACTCGGTCTACCGCCGTCTCCACGAGATGGAGAGGCGTCTTGGCCGACTTGACAGGGAAGAGGAACAACGGGCAAGGAATTTCTGCCCGAGCAGGCCTCCGTTCTCCCGGACCATCATGGAAGCCCCGGTCCCGGAAAACTTCAAGCCCCCTAACTTTGAGTCATACAACGGAAAGTCGGACCCCGCACCACATCGAGAGTTTTAAAACTTTCATGATGATCCACCAGGCTTCAGATGCGCTCCTTTGCAAAACCTTCCTCGCCACGCTGAAGGGGCCTGCAAAAGAGTGATACTCTCGACTCGCCTCGGCCTCCATCTTCTCCTTTGATAAGCTCGAAAGGCTCTTCCTTGCTCATTTCGTGAGTAGCCGCCGGGCCGAGAAAACAAGTGCATCTTTAGTGATCATCAGCCAAAGAAAGGGTGAACGCCTAAGAGATTACATTCGGTGCTTCACCGTCGAAGCCCGGTCTATTGTCTCCCTCAACCAATCAGTAGCCTCGGCAGCATTCGGGCACAATGTCACTAACACCGACCTCAAGGCATCCTTTGCCAAGAAGCCTCCTCGAGACTTCTCAGAACTCCTACTTAGAAGTGAGGAGTACATCCCAGTGGAAGAGGCTCTCACCCCCCCCCACTCTCGAGGAATCATCTTCCGGGAACAAACGGAAAAATACAAGCGAAGAAGGGTCCAAAAATTTTTAGAGGAACGACAATGGCCAATGCCGCCCAGCTCCTCGTTTCGAGAAGTTCACCCCTCTCAATGTCAGTATATCAGTAGTTCTTATGGAGGTGGACAAGGAAGGGCTACTCCGCGCTCCCCCTAGAATGAATACCCCTGGCAAGAAAAGAAACAGGGATAAGTGGTGCCGTTTTCATAGGGACCACGGCCACGACACGAATGATTATTGGGCTCTTAAAGAAGAGATCGAAGAGCTCATACAACGGGAACACTTGGCCAAGTTCGTCCGAAGAGATGGGGCAGACCTTCCACCCTGAGGAGCCTACAAGCGAACAGAGAGGTCCGCCGAGTTCCAATATTCCAAACCTGGGGCCGCCCTCCACCTTATCCAAGGAGGTCTAATGGGGGGAGAACCAAACTCCTCCCAAGAAGCCTTCACCATATTGTAGAAGTAGGTTTACAGTTTCAATAAGGTCGATGCTTCTAACACGGCCAAAAGCATGTAATAATGACTCGCCCTATTGAAGCAGCCACTTAGTTTGTTTCAATAAAACATAGCTTTTTTCTATTGAAAATTATTGTGTTTGCCTCGTTTCTATCTCTCTGAGTCACATCTACGACTCGCTAAATGGTAAGTTCGGAGTCCAACTTAACCTACAGAGCTGCTCCCACAACTTACTAAGCTCAAAAAACGAGTTTGGAGTCCAACACTTGGTTCAATGCTGCTTTAGCCGCTTGCAACAAGCAAGTACGGAGCAGTTCACCATTCGGAATTGCTTCTGCAACTCGTTAACCCCCTCAAACGACAAGTTCGGAGTCCAACACTTGGTTCGATGCCGCTTTAGCTACTTGCGAACGAGCGAGTACAAAGTAGCTCACCATTCGGAATTGCTCCCACAACTGTTGAAACTCACCTAAACAACAAGTTCGGAGCTCAAACTCTTCCCTAGAGTTTCTCCTCAAACTCATCTCCCGAATGGCTCTCTCCTAGAGCCTGGATATGATTCTTCGTCCCACTCGCCTTCCGAATGGTCCTCTTCTAAGTGAGTTCGGAGCTCAAAACTCTCCCCTAGAGTTGCTCCCCAAACTCGTCTCCCGAATGACTCTCTCCTAGAACCTTGTGATGCTTTTCATTCCGCTCGCCTCACGAGCGCCCTTCTTCTCAATGAGCTCGGAGCTCAAACTCTCCCTTAGAGTTGCTCCTCGCACTTGCCTTTAAGAACAGATCTTCCCATGGATCTTACGAGGATCTTCCTAGCTCATCTTCTTAGCCCACAGGAGTGGAGCTCCTCTTCGAAGATTTCGAAGACCGAAGCTCTTCTCGAAGATATTACGGGCTTATTTCAACCCTAAATACGGGTAATTCCTCAACTGGCCTTCAAAGAAAAGTTGTAGATCTTTGAGTCAGCTTCGAAACGAGGGGTCGCACGCCCCGATCAGACCTCCGTAACACCAGGAAAGTGGGTCGCAACACAGTTGCACCGAGCTGCGAATTGGCGAAAACTATCGCCTCACGATTCGTGCCAGATCTTCATCAAGAGGTTGTGCCACGTAGCTCAGAATTACAATCCGAATTACCGAGCTGCGAATTGGCAAAAACTATTGCCTCACGATTCGTAACAGATCTTCATCAAGAGGTCCAGATCATGCCACGTAGCTCGGAATTACTATCCGAGCTACCGAGCTGCAAATTGGGAAAAAACTCTGCCTCAAAATTCATGCTCAATCACGATCAACGGCTCAGATTCGCTGAACAAACAACCAAAAAAAGAAGAATAAGAAGTAAATAGAGGATTTAGGGGTTAACGGGTCGGATCTGAGCTCGTTTGGACCCAAACCCGAACCACAGCCTTGTTCCCTTCTCCTTCGGGTTTTGGTGCCAAAAATAAAAGCCTCAACAGCGCAGCTCTGATCTCTCTTCCTCGCCGAGCGCCTCCAGTGCCGACCTCCTCGCCAAGCTCGTCACCGAGCTCAAGTCCTGCGATGTCGAGCTTCCCTCCTCCGTCGTCGAGCTCCCGACCTCGATGCCACCATGTCATTGTCAAGCTCCCCCTCCTTCGTCGACCTCCGAGCTCGACACCACCATGCCATCGTCAACCTCCGAGCTCGACACCCCCATGCCATCGCCGAGCTCTAACTCCTGCCGAGCTCGACGTCGCCCTCACCTTCGCCGAACTCGGGTGGCAATCGAACTCCCCATGCCGAGCTCAAGCTCTATTATCTCCGAACTCCCTCAGAGGAGCTCCGCCGAGCCCTCCTCCATCGTCGCCGAACTCCGTCACCTCTGAAAACCCAAGCTCAAAACCGATGTCAAGCTCCTCCACTGTCTTCGAGCTCCTTCAATCGAGCTCTCCTCCTCACCATCACCTCCAAGCTCACCCTCCGACGAGCTACAAGGTCGAGCTCGTCTCCACGTCGCCGTGCTCCCCACAGCGCCGAGCTCCCCACTTCGGAACCAACTCCTTCTTCGTCGAACTCGCCTCCTCTCGCAAGGTCTCTATCGCCAAGCCCTCCTGTGCCAAACTTCAACAACGAGCTTCGATTCGTCCTCGTCAAGCTCCATCGTTCCTGAGCTCCTCTCGACGAAGCTGGAGACGAAAAGAGTCGAAGCCGAAGGTAGGGGAAGGCAAAAGAAAAAAGAAAAGAAAAAATGGGGGGGCACGTGACGGTCAACGGTCAACATTGACCGGCCACGTAGCAACGTCTGGTGGGTCGGCAACGGGTTTCGAGCTACCGACCTTGTAATTGGAGAAAAATGTCCTGCTTTGAGATGCGCGCCTCCTGGTCGTGATCAACGCACAGGATCGCGCTATGTGTCAGGTAAAATTTAATTTATTAATTTATTTAATTAATTGAATTAATATTTTTTTAAAATCCGAAAAAATATTTAAAAATCGAAAAAAATAATTAAAAAATTCTAAAAATAATTATTAATTCATAAAATAATTTTAAAATCTTAAAAATATAATTATTAAATTAGAATAATTAATTAATATTTTCGAAAATTAATTATTTAAATTCTAAAATTGAATAAAAAATTCGAAAAAATTCAGAAAAATCTGGAAAAATCACAAAAAATCCAGAAAAATCTGAGAATAATTTTGGGTATTTTACAAGCTCAGATAGACATCGTTACACCTCGAGCAAGATCCAAACTCCCTTAAGAACTCCGATAAAATCTCGTACGCCATTAGAACAACAAAACTACTCCTCAAAGGCTGTTAAACTCAGTCTTCGGGAGTGGGGGACTCGTGATATGGTTAAAAATAGGATTAAATAGGGACCGTTCAAATCGTACGCGGAACTTAAAGCTCTCAGGGGTAAAACAGTAATTTCACCTACAAACGGATCTGAAATGAGAACTGGGTCTTTCTTCAAAGCCCAATAACCCAAAAACTAATCTGTACTGGGTATGGGTAGCAATCCGTTACAAACCAACCCAGATGGATAAAGAGTAATTCAAATTCATGGTTATCTCCATGAAACAATTCAAACTCTACATCTTATCCAAAAACACCGGAAAGTAGAGATTGATCCTAATCAATCTTTTTCTACCTAAAGCTCTTTCTTAATCTTTCTGATTACTGACAAGAGCGTCGGAGGGTTCATCGCCAGAATCCATCCCGGTGTATCAAACTTTGTGCAAGTTCGCGGCAGCAGCGAGACACAAGTCAACAAGTTGGTGAAGGTCAACAGGTTTGCTTTTATTGTTTCCAAAAGAATCCACAAATTCATCTGTTTGCTCCCACACCAAAATTAGCAGCAACAATAGGAAACATATTGTACTCAGTTAATTCAATCAATCAATAAAGTATTTCTTCCCATCCTTAATTCTAACACGGCTGATATTTCGGCAATTTCGGCCGAAATCTACACATTTCGGTCCAAAACGATATTGAGTATAAAATTAGTGATTTCGTATCGACAAGCTAGCCAAAAGAAAATTTCGGACGAAATTTTGGTCGTATCCGCCAAAACTTAAAACAGTGCATCAAAGAAAAGATCTATTGCAACGCATATGATTGGTTGCATTTTTGTGTGTTCGTAAGTGTGTTTTATTTACCCAGCAAGAGATGTCATTACTAACAAATTACCACGACACAGATGAATCTCAACTTTTTTAGTGAAAACAAAAGAGAACGCCTAGATATTAGTTATTACCAACCGCAACTAGGCTTTTATTTCATTATGATCAGAAAAGATAAGCACAAGAACAAAGACTTCATTCCAAATTTTTGGGGTTGGGCTCATGAATGCATTCCACCTATCAAATCAATTTAAGTGTGTAAACCTGAGTCCATCTCGATGGGAAATTAAAATAACTACAATTCCATCCTTTAAAAAGAAATTAATTATAATTTTTTTAAGATGGGAAATATAAATCTAGAGAAACCCAACGAGGTTCGACTGGCCTCTCCTAGTCACTAGTGGGTTTGGGATGCCATTTACGAATATGGTGTGGCTTGGACTTTATTTATGAGGCTCAAGTAGAATATGAGCCAGGTATGGATTCAAGTGTTTAGGAGTGATAAACATGTATGTTACCTCAAGAAAATTGTTGAACTCTGATTGCATTTTTCTCGCTTGAGAGCCCCATGCTTCATGAAACATCCGACCCAGGACAAAAACACCAACTGCAGTGTATCTATCACAAGGCATAAAAGTTTTCAGTATTGACATATTCAAAGTGTAAATTAGTTGCAAAGTGACATAGTTGAGACTTGAGAGCCAAAACGAAATATTGTCTCACATGTTTCCGAAGCTATTTTTAGCATATGCTCCGCCGTTATGCCCTGCATACATAAAAAGTGACCCTGAGTGTTTGAGTGAAACCTGCAATAATCAAATAATAATGTTTAGACAATGGAAGAAAAAAGAAGTTCCAGAATATTAAGAATCAATGAGGCAATGCCCACACAAAATTTGAAGAGATGCACTTCACACAGTTAACAAAATTCAATTACATTAAGTAGTATCAAAATAATGATATAATTACTGTGAAAATACTATCCTAGGTGACATGCAGCCTTTGGCCTAATACCAGGGATATATACATCCAAAGTACAAAACCAAAGTTGTAAGTAAATAATGTAAACTGTACCTCCATAGTAGCCTGACCATTAGACACCATCTCAATCATTCTTGTTCTAACCTGCACACAACAACAAAAAAACTCAACATATGGATAAAGATGCAATGCGTATGAAGGTAAAATGGAGAAGTAGAGAACTCGGAAGAGAACCCTCATAGGGACACCATTTGGTGAGAGAACTACAATCTCTTTGACTTAATTAGTATTACTCGAAAACCTATTAAGTTTCAGGAGTGATTCTCTACTGATTATCAAAAAATGAGTGATTCTTTACTGCTGTATTTTCAGTTCAGATGCTGAAGTTTCAAGTACCTCCCTATGCTGGTAACCTTTCCCCTCTAACACCATAACCCCCCTTCAAAATTTCTTTTCTTAAAAAAAAAACATCAATATTAGATTCAATCTGGTCATTTCAATTTGGTTTTACTATATCCGCATCGGACGCAATACAAGACAAAAACTAAACTAAATGAAACGCGAAAGCATACCAACCTACATTGTCACTTATCTTCTCTCTTCAATTTTAACCGTATACTAACAAGAGAATTTGAGGGTGAAATAAACTAGTCACAATTTTAAGACGTAAATCTGCACATTAAATAACAGTACAACTCCACAACTACACAAGTTTCGAGAACCAGATAAATCTCTGCTATTCTAAGGTGTAACCAAATTCTGGTTTTAAACGAGAATAGGGAGTCCCATAACCATACAAGGAAAAACTCTATCATATAGAGTTCTGATAACTCGGTGGGACCGTATATGGACGATCAATTCCATTCATCGAGTATTTCTATGTCATATTTACAAAAAAATCAAGTGAACTGGATGTCTGTTACCCATACATTATGTAGTCCAGTTTGTTTTATTATTGAAACCCATTTGTTTTGCAACCAGAAACATGATCAAAGCAGCATCCAACCAACTTGATTTTCATCCACGAAATATTGCGGCACGAAAAACAAGATAAATGGTAGCAACCGTCTATACGGAGTTCCACCAAGTGATTACAATCGAAATTCTACTCGTACAAATACGAGGTTCTCTTTCATCTTAAAACCATCTAAATTATTTCATTCCATAAACACTATAAATCAAAAGTAATACAAATTGCATGATCACATACAAATATCGCATCCATTTCGGTTCCAAACGTAAATTAATCAAACAAACCTAAAAAACTCAAATATATTACCTCCTGATCAGACTTCTCGTTCTCGAATTTGGGGTAAAAAGTCGCCCTAACCTGCGCCTGCGCAAACGTATTCCCATCCACCTTAAAATCCGCGCCCAACGCCCCTCTCCCCACCACCGACGAAGACAACACCTCACCAGTGGGGCCCGCACTAGTCGAAAACCCCTTGGGCTTCCACACTTGCGCCGCGGTCTCCCCTATCCTCAACCTCTCCACACTCTCCGAAAGAGACGCCGATGACGTCGACGAAGCCTGTACCGAACTCGGCTTCTCCTTCCATTGCTTCTGATATTGCTGCCGCTTTCCCTGTGAAAACGGAATTCAAGAAATGGAGGTGAGAAAGGCCAAGGCCGTAGTGATGATGAATATGGTGATGACGTCATGCTTACGTGGTAGGGCATGGTGACGATGAATCGGAGGGAAGAGTGGGAATGGGAGGGTAACAGGAAGCGCTTGAGGGGGGCGAAGAAGAGGACACGAGCCGACATTCAAGAGTGAGATGAGTGTTTGTATATATATATATTGAGAGAGAGAGAGTCGGTTCCTTCTGCAAGCTTCTTCGCTTCTGGTTGCCAGGGAACCACGGGGCTTTGATGGAGAAGAGTGGGGGTATAACTGTATAAGACTGGGTAATGAGGGTATTGGATTCGGTAGAAATCCGACGGGTAAAAAGAATTATAGAATCAGTTTTATGTGATTTTCTATGCAAAACGGTAGTGATATTTGGTCCAAAATGGCTAAAGGACATTTGGTGTTATTATGTGTGCACCCGCATATCTATATAATAAAACACAAAGAAAGCTATCAAGTGGCTCTCCTTCAATCTCCCCCAAAATTAATGGTCCAGATCTATCCTCACAAAACATTTTTTTTCCCCAAAAGTTTTCCTCCAAAACTCAAATTCAAATTCTCATTCAAAACTCAAATTGCCTTGCTCTCGTTGAGATACTCTGCTTCTTCGACTCCCAGCTCCTTTTCCTTCTGCGCTCAGCTGTTAGCACCTGGTTGGCATTGATTCTCTTTCGCTCAGTGTGAGTTTGCTCCCGGCTCGAGTCCGCCTCCGGCCTGCCGTCCTTATCAGCAGCTTCGGGGGTATTTTGGAGGAGTGTTGATCTCGCGGCTTCGCTCCGGCGGGCATCTTATTAGAAGTTTTGGTGTCCTTCTGGTATTCTCTGTTTGTTCTGTTCATATATCTAACTGTACATTATCCTTTCTTACTGTATCCTTTGTTTTACCGCTGGTAAAACCGTACTTGTAAACTATTATTTATTTATTTGATCTGTTGGCTGGAGTCCCTGGACTCTATCCGTTACATCAAAAAAAAAATTCTCATTCAAAACAACTCCATTATTTATTTAATTATCTCTCTCTCTTTCTTTCTTCCATTCAAAAAATTAAAAAAATAAAAATTTCAAAAATTTCAAAAAATAAAAAAACCAAAAAAATTAAAATTTTGAAAACTTTTTAAAAAATTCAAAAATAGTCAAAAAAATATTAAAAATTTTTAAAAATAAAAATAAATATTTAAAAATTGTAAATTTTAAAAAAGTTTTTTTAAAAAAAAATTTAGAAATTTTAGAAATTTTGAAAATTAAAAAAAAAGAAAAAGAAAAACCAAAAAATCAAAAAATCAAAAAAATCGAAAATTTAAAATTTTGGAAATTTGAAAAATTTTGAAATTTTGGAATTTTGAAAATTTGAAAATCTCAAAGCAAATCCAAATCCAATGTCGAACCCCAATCAAGAGCTCGTCGCCGATATCTGATCTGCTGCTGATTCCGTATCGATGACTCCCCTCCACCAAATCGAGCGTGAATATCAAGCAACTCCGTATCCGCGACTCCCCTCCACCGAATCGAGAGCCTCTATATGTGATGTGACGACTCTAATTTCATCTCATTAACCGAATTCTCATTTTAATTTTTAATTTTTTGTGTGCAGGGGATTACTCAGTTTTTAGCTGACTCGAATTTTGTGTGTGCATGGATGTATGATTATTTTATTTTGTATTTAGACATACTCATAGTGGTTATGAGATTAGAGTAAGCTCAATAAAACTCTATGCAGTGTTTTATAGATGTTGCCGCTAAATTTGGTGTGGGGGCAAACAGATAGTATTTGTGGATTCTTAGGGAAACTGAATAGTAAACCTGTATACCTGTTCCGTCGGGGTTTGATCGTCGCTCCCGTCGTACACCTGCAAAAAGTGCGAAACACCGGGGTTGTTCCCGGCGACGCACCCTCCGACGCTCAAGTCAGTAATCTGAAAGACTATGAGAGAGCGCAAAAACTGGGGAAAGATTGATTACCTCTTAATGGAGATGGGTGGGGGGTATTTATAGGCGTCTTAGGGAACAGATTAGGTATGTAATTCCTGTGTATATAGATAAGGAATGTAATCCCTAATCCCCAGTGAAAGGATAGATATGAATCAGGGCCGTTGATTAATATTAATCAGAAACCCTAATTCTATCCTGCTGGACCGGGTTTGTTGCGGGTTGAAACCCCCACCCAGTTGAGGTGGATCCGTTCGCGGGTTATTGGATCTGTGAGAAGGAGACCCAGTACCCGCCTCAGACCCGTTTGTAGGTAAAATTACCATTTTACCCCTGAACTCCAGGATTCGTGCCCAATTTGGACGGTCTCGATTAAACCCCTATTTTTAGCCATATCACGAGCCCCCCACTCCTAAAGGCTGAGGACAATCAGTCTTTGAGGAGTAGTTTGACTGCTTTAGTGGCTAGTGGAGTTGTATCGGAGTCCGAATGGGTGTTTTTGAATCCCGAAATGGGTGGTAAGGTAATCCCTTCTTCTTTCTTGAAGCCATGTGGTATATCAAGTTTTTATCTATCTTTTCGGGCTATTTATCTAATTTTGCGATGCGTTAGCTAGTCGTTCGGGGGTTTTAGCCGTATATTCTAGGCAATAATTGTTCGTTCGGAGGCTCAAAAACATCCTCCGAATTTTCAATTATTTCCTAGAATTTTTAGCTAATTTTCCGAATTTTTAGCAATTTTTCACAATTTTTAAATAAATAAAATGATTTAAATAAATAAAAATCGATTTTTTAATATTTATTTATGACGTGGCATCATCTGAGCCCTCGATCAGGGCGGAGCGCGAACTTCGGAACGATCAGACGGTCCCTGCTCTTCGGCAAGCTTTTTTGCCGTATACGAGGGTCGGTACCTCGGCACCTCGGCTCGGAGGGCCAGCGCCTCGGCTCGGAGGGTCAGCGCTTCGGCTCGGTGGATCCGAGGTACGTGGCGTCATCTGGGCCGTCCATCTCAGCGTGAATCTCTATAAAACGCTATCTTGTCGTTTAGTGGACGTGGCCAAATCTGGGCCGTCCATCATGACGAGCGCGCTTTTTCACAAGATCCAACGGCTGATATGGATCGGTGTGATTTTTTGCCATATACGAGGGTCGGTACTTCGGCACCTCGGCTCGGAGGGTCAGTGCCTCGGCTCGGAATGTCAGCGCTTCGGCTCAGAGGATCCGAGGCACTTGGCATCATCTGGGCCGTCCATTACAGCGTGGATCTCCATAAAACGCTCTTGTCGTTTAGTGGATGTGGCCAAATCTGAGCCGTTCATCATGACGAGCGCGCTTTTTCACAAGATCCAACGGCTGATATGGGTCGGCGTGATTTTTTGCCATATACGAGGGTCGGTACCTCGGTACCTCGGCTCGGATGCTCGGTGTTGTTGGCCGAGGTGCTAAGTTGGCTTCTTCGACTGAGAAAGTCTCTCGATGGTTCGACCTTCCGTGCCCGGTAGCTTGGCTGCTCGACTAAGCTGTTCGGTAGCCCTGCCGAGCGAGCCGGTAGCAGGTGGTTCGGAAGGTGCACGCGGCAGGATCTGGTTCGTCCATCATGGCGCGCATCACGAGGGTGGGGTTCAGATCACGAGAAAACGTTATCTTGTCGTTTTGTGGGCGTGGCGAGATCTGAACCGCCCATCGTATTCTGACGCGAATTTTGGAGAGATCCGACGGTGACTTCGCCTCGGGTTGATTTTTCTCCATATACGAGGGTCGGTACCTCGGTACCTCGACTCGGATGCTCGGTGCTAAGTTGGCTTCTTCGACTGAGAAAGTCTCTCGATGGTTCGACCTTCCGTGCCCAGTAGCTTGGCTGCTCGACTAAGCTGTTCGGTAGCCCTGTCGAGCGAGCCGG